>JAKSZT010054055.1:3646037-3709568 GCA_026826555.1 Tolypeutes matacus | reverse complement strand
GTAAAAAAAAAAAAAAAAAAAAAAAAAAAAAAAGTCATTAAGAGGGGACAGATGTGGCTCAAATGGTTGGGTGTCCGTCTGCCATATGGAGGGACCTGGGTTCGATCCTTGGGACCTCCCGGTAAAATAAAAAAAAAATATATATAGAAGGTGCATGGGCTGCCAGGCTCTGTGTGCCGGTGTGCCGCCAGGCCCTGGGAGCCATGCAGCAAGATGATGACGTAACAGGACAGAGACGCAGGGGAGAGACAAGACAAGATGCTCCGAAAGCTCTGAAAGCCAGGAACCGAGGTGGCGCAGATGGCAGAACACCTCTCTCCTACATCGGCTGTCTCCAGGATTGAATCCTGGTGAAGACTGGAGGAGGAGGATGAGAAGAGATGGCAGGAAACAGATACAGAGAATTGCCCAGCGAATGGACACAAAACAGCAAATGGGGAAGGGGGGTGTGTGTTAAAATAGATAAAGTAAATAAATAAATCTTTTTTAAAAAAAGTCATTAAGAGGTTGGGGAGCAGATGTGGCTCAGTGGTTGAGTGCCTGCTTCCCATGTACAAGGTCCTGGGTTCAATCCTAAAAAAAAAATGTTCAAGTCTTTAAGAGGGCAAAGAGCAGGTTGACCCTGCTGGTTCATCAGGGAAGGTTTCCTGGAGGATGTGGATTGGGAAGGAGGCAGTGCAGGGGGAGAAGCCTGAAAGAATAAAACAGGTGTTCAGGAGGCTGATGAGCCGATTATAGAGAAGACTTCAAGGCCCACCGCTTTTGACCAGGAAGTCGCATGTCTCCTTTCCTAGTGCCTGCCTGAGAAGCAGCTCTGTTTCATTATGTTTCTCTCCATGCAGACTCCTCTGTCCTGGCAAGAGCAGGAAGGTGAGCAGGCCAGCTCCTGTACACACAAACGTTCAGCATCCTGGGGCAGCACAGACCACCGAAGAGAGGTAACTGCTCCCTTGGACTCCCTGGCTAGGGTAGCTGCCTCTTCTCTAATGCCCCAACACCAGGTGATATGTCTGCTCCAAAGTGGAATCACTTTTCCACTCTCACTTGCCTCCACCTTGCCTTTTCCTGATAAGATGGCTCCTTGGTATCTGACTCCCAGTCTGCTGGTGGCCAGGCACAGCACTACTGTGCCCTCCAGCAGTCAAGCACAGGATTGATGTTGCCTTATTTGCACTTTGAATTTGAAGTGGGATCCAGATTCTAGATTCAGAGACTGGAGCAAGACAGGGAGTGAGTTCCTGGGAATTGGCTGGAAGCCCCCAACCTCATTAACTACTTTATTCATCCAAATCACTTTTTTTTTTTTTTAGTTTTTTTTTAATTAATTTTTTCATCCAGCCTGATTTTCAGAAGACGAGAAAAATAGTTATGTGTTGCAAACACTTTTTTCCTGGTCCTCCCTCTCCCTCAGGAATGCTCAAGTCATTCAGGTTAAGTAGAGAAAGCCATAGGCTGGAATTCCAGGGCTCCCAAACTAGATCTGCCCTGACTGTTGTGTGATGGCTCCTGAGTGGGTCAACTTGCTAGGACCTCAGCCCCTTTACAGGGAGAGTATTTTCAGCCCTCCTTGTTGCTGAGAACAATAAAATTAAATATGTGAAAAAAAAATGCACTGTTGAATTTAAGACTATTGGGAAATACAAAGAATTTCAAGTTTTCCTTTATCAGAGGAAGCAAATTATTCACACCAAGGATAGGGAGTCATGGTATGACTGATTCACAGTAGCAAATCTAAAAGCACTTTCTTCTTAGATGGTCATAAATTCCATGGCAATGGACAGCAGCTCTCCTCTCTGAATGCCATTTAATTTAGGCCCACATCTAAATAGCTTTGCATCCTCTGAGCATTGGCCAGCAAAGAAAGAGCAAGTAGGTCCAGAATTATAAATGTGATAGGGATAATATTCAAAATTATCATTGATAATTCATAATTGTTATAAGATATGTAACTCAGTACAAATCTGACATTCCTTGTTGAGAACCTATCCCTTTGCTCAGTATGGTCTACTTTAAAATAGGTCTCAGGGACTTTGAGATAGCTGTGAATATACTTTGAGTAAATTTCTGTTACCATTCAGAAACATCATTTTCCATTTCTCTTAGTAGAGTAATATCCCATGCCTTTGGAATCTGTGAAAGGCAAAATGATTTCACTACTGTGTTATTTTGAGTTTTTGGAAACTAATCCATATATGTAATACATGGTAATTTTAAAAAATCAATAATCTAGTTGGTAAGGTATCCAGGTTGTTTGAGGAACCTATCATCACGGATTTTAACACCACTATGCTATTTTGAGATGAAAAATGGCTTTTATATATCTTCCTAGGCCTCTGGCAGGGCCACAAATTGGGAGGAGGGATCCAGTGCATTTCTGCCTTGCTTCATCTGCTTCTCCTCTTCCCTCTCTGGGCTGCCAGATTTCCAAGCTGAAGCAACAGCTGCAGAGGACAAAGCTGAGCCGCAGTGGAAAAGAGAAGGAGCGGGGCTCCCCACTCCAAGGGGACCATGCTGTGCGGGGAGCAGTGAAGGTATGTTTTCTCCCCCAGCACCTCTCCCTTTTGTCCCCCTCTGAGTCAGGTTTCCCCAGTGTGGGCAGAGTTCTCTCAGGTCTTGTAGCCATTGTGCACTACCACACTGCATGCTTTATGGCAGGTTAAGTTTTGGTCCAAACTTGAACTTGCTGATTGACAATGGAAGGTCTTCTCTTTCTTCTGAATTTCTCTCTCTTCCACTGACTCCTTATAAAATTGAGGTACTGATGTTTTCTGCAGACGCTGAAAGTACACTCTAGGTTTCTCAAAGCTCTAATGGGGAAAGCCCCCACTTAATGGACCTATTACAGTGGGTCTCTGTCCCCAAATACTTCTCTATTTACTTGGTTCTGCTGTGTAGACATGACCCTCAGAAGCACTCAGTACTTCCTTATTAACCAATAACTATAGGTGGGACTTCATGTAATTGCTTCATTTGTCTCCTCAGGTGTCCCTTCCCAGCTTCCCCTCAGGGTCCCCTGTCTTGCGACTCAGCCCCTGCCTGCATAGGAGCCTGGAAGGGCTCAACCAAGAGCTGGAGGAGGTGTTTGTGAAGGAGCAGGGTGAAGAGGAGCTGCTGAGGGTGAGTGATGCCTGCACCCTAGATGTGTTGATGGTCATTTTGCTGAGCCTTGGATGAGTTGGAGTTGGGACTCTTGGTTTCTGGGGACTCACAGGCCGTGGAAAACCAATATACAAACACTAGTCCATGAATGGACACAAATTGAGCTCATTAGTCCCAAAGCACTTAGCTAAGGGGACAGCAGAGATGGGTGGGTGTAATTGGGGAAAGTTTTGTGGTGCTGTATAGAAAAAGAAGGAGCAAGGATTGGCAGAGTGGAGAGTCCCCAGCGGGGAGGAATGGGCTAGGCATCATTCTTTAGCCAAACTGCCAGCTCACTGCTCCCTGTGTCCTTGGCAGCAGCACCCAACCATGCCTTAGTTCATGCTGCCCCCATAGCCTGTGTTACCATGTCCCCTCCCTCATCTCTACGTGGTAAAATGCATGCATCTCTCACTGCACAGATGCCCCTGTACAGTCCCTCCCTACTCCCAGGCAGAATTATGTTTTACCCTTTCTTCAATCTCAAGGCACATTTTTATACTGACACAGTACCACTGGGGAGTGCCAGTTGGACAGTATTAATATAATTCTAATGGTCATACCCCTCAGTTTAAGATTTACCTACTGGTTGATTTTTAATTTGGATATATGTATAATTTTTACGCATTGAAACATGCACACACAATTTGATAAGCTGTAGGTACAAGTGCTATTGAATGTTAAAAACGAAAGGAGGGAAGGGGGGAAGGCTGAGTATTTAATGCATGATAATGATCTGCACACTTGTCCTGCAATGGCTTATAGCACTGATACCCTCCTGGTGGTTTGCCTCCATCATGAAGCTGCCTGCCTTGAGGGTAGCCACCATATGTTATTCATCTTTGTGTTACCAGAGCCAAGCACACAGAAGGTCCTTGCCCTCATGAGTCTTATAGCCTAGTGTGTAGAGGGAGTGTGTGTGTAACACATTGATCAAATCATATAAACATGTAATTACAAATTGGGCTGCAAGTGCTATGAAGGAAAACAACAGAGTGCTATGGGAGAAACAGGAGAGGTCTGTATTAGAATAGGGGGTGGCTGGGAAAATAAATGGCTTGAGGAAGTGGGGTTTTGTTGTCACTGTTTTGTGATTAGAGAATGAGAATAACGGCAAGGAGAGTACACTAGGCTCACTGCAGTACTACCTGAAAAGATATGGAATTGAGTGTCTTCATCCACCTTCTTCCCTGTCAGATCCTTGATGTCCCTGATGGACACCGTGCCCCAGCTCCTCCCCAGAGTGGCAGCTGTGATCATTCCCTCCTTCCCCTTGAGCCTGGCAACCTTGCCAGCTCACCCTCTATGCCCTTGGCATCTCCCCAGCCTTCTGGCCGGGTCAGCCGTGAGGAACACCGGGGTACAACTGAAGAGCTAGCATCCATCCCCAGTGACAAAGGTAAGCTGAGGAAGCCGAGGCAGCAGGGCCAACACAGGGGTACACCTCTAACCGGTTTCAGCCCAGTATTTTTACCTGTTAACCAATGAGAATATTTTTAGGAGTCATCTTTATTTCACACATTATACCAATAATAATAATGGTCCTTTACATTATTTTCTGATTTATAGTTTATAAAGTCTCTGCACCTATACTTTTTTTTTTTTTTTTTTTTTTTTTTTTTAAGATTTTATTTATTTATTCATTTATCCCCCCCTTGCTGCTTGTGCTCGCTGGGTCAGCTAACCACGCCGTGCGGGCAGGCTTGCCTTCACCAGGAGGCCCCGGGAACCGAACCCGGGGCCTCCCATATGGTAAACGGGAGCCCGACTGATTGAGCCACAGCTGCTTCCCATCTGCACCTATACTTTTATTTAATCCTCACTATAATCCAAAGAAGCAATCTTTCATGTCCCCATTTTTTGACTTAGGTTCAGCATGCTATAGTGGAAAGTCTGTTCAGGTTTCTACTCTACCTGTTACTAGCAATGGGTTCCAATGACAGTTTGAATGATATAAAAATAAGCGAATGTGGTCTTTTGCCCAGGGTCATAGAGTTTGACCCAGACTAAAACCCAAGTTTTCTGACGCTAAATCTCTACTTTCTTCTGTGCCTTGGCTGCTTCACCACTAGAATGAGATAGCATTCCTCCCTTCTAATAATAAGGGTCCTTATGTTACAAAGCACTGTTGCCTGCATTGTCTAATTTGATTCTCAGAGCAACCCCAGGAGGCAGGTTTGTCAAGGGCAAGATCTAACAATACACATAGGTAAATAGAGCACAGAGTAATAAGGAATAAATGTGAGATAAATACAGATAAAGTCAATATTTGCAGCCTAGCCAAAGTACATGTGCTGTGTGGTAAGTGAGGAATTTTATCCTAGCCTACAAGTGGGGTTGAGTAAAGATCACTTCTCTGAGTCAGTACAAGAGCTCTTCCTGGAAGAAGGGATAGATTTTCAAGTCTGTGGAAAGGAAGAAGCTGTGGTATGTTGGCAGGCAGGGCATTGCAGTCTTGGAAGAAGAGAGAAGGGCAGAAGTTAGGGTTCCTTTCAGCCTGAGATTTGCAGTACCAATCTCAGTCTACCTCCTGGGAACACAGAATTGATATTATACTTTATTTTTCCATCAATTCACTGGTTTTTTTGTTTTGTTTTGTTTTGTTTTTTTAAGAAGTACTGGAGATTGAACCCAGGACCTCATACATGCAAAGCACGCATTCAACCACTGAGCTATACCTGCTCTACCTAACTGCATTTTTTAAATCCTGTTATATTCTGTTTCTGTTCACTGCCTCAAGATTTTTTTTTTTTAAGGTAATCTAGAGTATAAACAAACAAACTGGGTTGGCATAACCACTACTACCTACCTTACCAGGTCTCCCAACCTTACCCCTTTATACTCAAGGCCTGAGCCAAGGAAAACAGAGACCTTTCCTTCAGGTCCTCTGGACTCAGCCTTGTTCTGTTTGCAGCCTCCTCTCCGGGCCACCCAGCCTTCCTTGAAGATGACAGCCCATCTCCAGTTCTTGCCTTTGCTGCCTCCCCCCGGCCCAATCACAGCTATGTCTTCAAACGGGAGCCCCCAGAAGGCTGTGAGAGAGTGCGTGTTTTTGAAGAGGCCACGTGAGTACATCAGATGAACTGGGAGTGGGAGGGAGGGGCAGGGAGAGAAGGTCAGCCCTACATTCCCCACCTGACAAGCCCTTCTTCAGTCTTGGGCTCTCTCTGGTCGTGGAGGTGTTGTCAATTTTAGATTATCGGTATTGCAGTTTTTCCATGATCAAACTTGTTGACATTACCTACCCTGAGCACTTAAATCTTTGCTTATCACTGTCTCCATAGAAACCTGCTCTCTGCCCACATGCCAGCCACCAGCATAGCAGGAGCTGGAAAGGAAAAATATCTGAAACCCAAGCCCTTTGTTTCTTCTATTTTTTTCCATCCCCAGGGAAGGTGTGAGAATTGGCTAGACCATAATCTGAGAAAGAGAGAAGGAGGGAGGAAGAACATACTAGTTGTTCTCTTCAGGCAGAGATTAGAAGTTTTTCATTCCCACCGGGGTGGAATGGGGAGCTTAGACAGCTTTCCAGTTGCTTCTGAGTCAAGTCTTCACCCTGTGGCTGTAGTGTGGTTCAAGAGTCATGAACTCGCAGACAGAAATTTCCAGTCCTTGCAACTTACTTGTGACTATGGAATAGTCCCAAACCTGAACGCATCACCCAGAGGCCATTCTTATGCTGATTTCTTTACTATAGTTCCCTTACATTAGCAGGATTAAGCTGACCTTTCCAAATGTCCCCAGACAGTCCCCCTTAGCAGGTACTATAAGAGCTAATTACATTTGCCCCTGCCAACCTAATATGCATTGAGGCAGCTTCACACTAGAAGTTGTGGTTTTGATGGCAGATATGGTATGTGAGTGGAGGTTTAGCTGGGACAGGGTTTTGGGTCTTGAGGAGCACCATTTGTATCTGAAATAAGGGAGGGAACATCCCATGATGGCAGCAGAAGGCACATTTATAACCCAGGGTAGGGGTTATGGAGAAAACAATCACTACTAGGGTTTTTGCTCACATCGTCACTATTGCCTGGTCTTGCTTCAGCACTCCTGGATCCTCTGGGAAGTTGTGGAGGGAAGAGGCCAAATCTTGTAGCTTAAGGAGTATCAGGGCTCTTATACCCCTACCCCCTACCCCAGTAGTATGTTATAGTGGAGTGATTATAATCTCGAATGGCTTGTCAAAGTTAGGCTG
This sequence comes from Tolypeutes matacus, assembly GCA_026826555.1. NCBI lineage: Eukaryota > Metazoa > Chordata > Mammalia > Cingulata > Chlamyphoridae > Tolypeutes > Tolypeutes matacus. The sequence continues at coordinate 3,702,235 of JAKSZT010054055.1, read as the reverse complement.
TTGTTCATCTTGATTCCTGCATAGTCTCATAATGCTAGAAAGGGTCTTAAAATCATCTGAACTAGTTTTTGGCATCTGCATTAATCCGTTAGAGAAGTGGTGATCCATCAATTACTTTCTAAGATACTCTGAGATAGTTCTTCAGTTCATTGTCCCTTCATTTCAACAACTTTTCTTTGGGAAGTCTGACTGGTGTTTAGCTATTGTTCTGCCACAGTTTCCTCTTCCTTGCTGCTGTATCCTCTAAGATTGCCTGGATTTCCCAGGAAAGGAGATGTGCTGTTCAGGGTCAGCTTGGTTGCCCTGGTGCTTCAAGTGTTGCTTGGGCTTCTGTTGGCCACCTTCCTGCACGCACCCAGAGCCTTCCCTCTCCTGCCCGTGCCCCACACCTCCATAAAATGGGATTCTTTTAAGCCTTTCTTAGTCAAGGGACCCCTTGCCACTAGGGGGTCTTCTGGGACCCCCAGGCCTTCCCAAACACACCCAGCATATCGGCCTTTTGCTTCCATCCACCTCTTTTTTTTTTTTAATTATTTATTTCTTCCCAACCCCTTGTGGTTTGCATATGCTGTGTCTGTTTGTTGTGTACTGGTCTTTTCTTTTTTTTTAGGAGGCACTGGGAACCAAATCCGGGGTCTTCCATGTGGGAGGGAGACTCCTAATTGCCTCAGCCACATCCGCTCCCTGCTTTGTTGTGTCTCTCATTGTGTTTCCTTGCTGTGTCTCTTGGTTGCGTCATCTCACTGAGTCATCTTGTTGCGTCAGCTCGCTGCACCAGCCTATCATGTTAGCTCGCTGTCTTGCGCATTCTTCTCTAGGAGGCACTGGGAGCCAAACCTGGACCTCCCATGTGGTAGGCGGGAGCTCAGTCACCTGAGCCACATCCACTTCCCCATCCATCTCATGGTACTCTGTGCCAGCCTCTGTCCTCCTCTCACCTAGCTCTTCTTTCTGAGCCTTAGAATTGTTAGAATTAAAATGTTAATCAGTTTATCTAGCTGTACACTAAGGGCATTTTTCTGTATATATACTATACTTCAATAAAAAGTAAAAAAGAAAAAGGTTATCCATGGGAACCTTTGGTGACAGAGCTTCACCATCTTCCCCTACATTTGTCTTCTTATTCTTACCTAAAATCCCCACAACCATGACCCTTTAAGCATGGTCAGTCACTCTTTGTTTCATCTTAAGGATTCCTTCCTCTAGAACTCTCTAACTTGGCCTCCTTTTATCCTTCCATTTTCCCTAAGTAGTGGGAAGGATAGGTACAGATTCTTCCCATATTAAAGGTGAGACAGATAAGGCCAGGATCACACAGTGAGCTCAATCTCTTGATAAGGTCTAGCCTTTCCCCTAATTGTCACTATCCTTTCCTCCCAGCAAGGGCTTTGGAAATCACACCTTTCAACTGTGCTCAAGAATTAGATTCTTTTTTGCCCCCAGGGGACATTTGGCAATGAATGTCTGGAGACATTTTTGGTTGTCACAACGTGGGGGGAGAGGGAAGGTGATACTGGCATCTAGTGGGTAGAGACCAGGCATGCTGCTAAACATCCTCTGATGCACAGAACAGACTCCCACAACAAAAAAAATCATCTGGCCCCAAATGTCAGTAGTGCCGAGGTTGAGAAACTCAGTTTTAGGCTATAAAGAGTCTTGGAAATCACCTTCCTGGATCTCTGCTTTCAGGCAAGTGGTCTGCGCTCAAAAACACCCTTCACTGGTGAAACCTCTCAAATTAAAAGGTTCTTTGGTGTCCTTTTTAAGAATCACATTGTCAGGAAGTTCTCCTCCTGTCAAGTTTCAATCTCTCCAGCTTCTAGCTAAAGTATATTCCCTGTTGCTAGCCATATTTCTAAAAAATGGAGAACTGAAGAACCTTAAGATGTTGCCTTTCATTTTCTGGTCAATGAAATGTTTTGTAGAAAGGCCCTTACTCCCTGTAACATCTCTTATCCTTTCTCATTGGTTGTTTCTCTCTCTCTCTCTGTATGTATGTCTGTATGTCTGTATGTTTCTCTGTATATCTCCTCTAGGTCCCCAGGTCCTGACCTGACCTTCCTGACTTCCTGTCCTGACAAGAACAAAGTCCATTTCAACCCGACCGGCTCAGCCTTCTGCCCTGTCAGCTTGATGAAACCTCTCTTTCCCAGCATGGGCTTCATCTTCCGTAACTGCCCTTCAACCCCAGGGTCTCCACTTCCCCCCACCAGCCCCAGGCCACCACCTCGGAAGGATCTAGAGGCCTCCAAGACCTCCCCACTGCCATTCGAGCCGTGGCAGCGCACCCCACCATCAGAAGAGCCTGTGCTGTTCCAGAGTTCCCTGGTGGTCTGAGGGCCCCCAGCCCCAGTACTTTACCATGGATACCAGTGCCTTGGTGGCAGGCCCCTTCCTAGCCCCTCTGAGATGGGGGATGGAGGGACCATTCCCTCTTGGCCTTCAAGCACTTTCATTTCTTGTGTCAAAGTCCCAGGTCCTCTTTCTGATGGACACCAGCCCCTCCTAACACAAGGGGACCTGCCTTCTCCACTCGTGGCTGGGCAGCTCACAACTCACACTTGTGTTCCTGCTGCTTCCCTCATTTGGTGGAAAACTTACCCAGTAGGGCTTGGGTCCCCACCCGTAGGTGTGAGTCCAAAGGACTATATATGAGGCCCTTGTCCTTGTCGGAGAACAAGCTGGCCGTGATTGAAGGAGATGGAATGTCATGGCTTTCCTTCCCTCTCCTCCTCCACACACACAGAAGAGGAGACCAGAAGATAGATGCCCTGTCCTCTCAGCCTCCTTCCCCATGCCGCCCTCTCATTGGAGGAGCTGACCAAAGCAGCCCTATAGGGCCATAACACTTGACCAATTCAGCTGCTGGCAGAGGAGGGAACCAAGGGTTTTCCCAAGTGGCATTTTCATCTCGCTTTCACCCTGACTAAAGATTGTCTTAAGCAGCAACCCGGCCTGTCCTAGCCCCAGGTGGGCAGTGGGGGAGAGGAAGAGCTGGCATTCCTCTGGGTGGCAAGTGGCACCTATACTCTCCATCTGCTCATATCCGGGTTGGATTAGAAAAATGCCTATTTTTCTTGTATTGATGTAGAAACTCTATTTTCACCCAAAGACACTATTTTTGCAGCTGTTTGAAGTTTGTATATTTTCCGTACTGCAGAGCTTACATAAAAGTTGAAGAAGAATGTTAATGTTCAAGTTTTCTTATCTTGTGTTTAGAGGTTGTTTTTTGCAGATCTTGGTGTTAATAGACCAAATAAATAAATAAGTTTTCCCAGCAGCTTGAGGTTATGTTAAATCTTTTTTTTTTTTTTTTAGGGGAGGGGAGGTGAAGATGGAGGGTATCGTACTGATCATTCCTGTCAAGGGAAGGAGCTTTTTCTTAACACACAATAATGTGGATCTGTGTGTTGTATGGATGGACATAGAGTCCCTGGCCTCAGACCTCAAGGCTTGGACTCTTTACATGGTCATATGAACAGTAGATCCATAAAAAGGGTGTCCAGAATGAAGAGTGTGGTGTCTCTTGGAGGTGGGGTGAGGGAATCAGTGGGGAAGTCATTTATTGTTGGGTGAGCAGTTTCTTTTCGGTATTGTTACTATCTCACCTTTCCCTGAGTACCTACAACACATTGTGAAGACTTGGAGGGTGGAAAGAATCCGCTGTCCTTTTGCAACCTCTTCATGTTTACCATGCCTTACCTGTAAAGAGCTCTTAGGCTTCTGGAGAGATTGGGAATAAACATTCTAATATTCTGATAGTGCTTTGGCAATTTACAAAGTATTTTCACAAAGACACATCATCCCCATTGTATAAGGTAAAAAACTGACTACTTCAAGGGTAGTCATAATAACTACAATTGCATGGTATTTCATTGTTTTGGAAGCCCTTTCACATGGATCTATCTCGTAAGACCTCACTACCACCTCCTAAACCAGGTTGTCCTTACTACCATTCATTGGCTTGGTAAGTACCAGATACTGTGTCAAATGCTTTACATAAAATGTCAGTGAATATTACAACAACCCAATGAGAGAAATGTGATAAGTCCCACTGTACTAATGAGGGAAGGACACTTAGAGAAAGATTGTATAAATTTCCCTAAGAGATGTAGATACGATGGGGAGTTGGAAGTGAAAACTAGGTCATTCAATCCAGTGCCCATGCTTTTAACCACAGCCCTCTTCTGCTTACCCATAATATTTATTACTTTATTCCCATTAATTTCAGATGAGGAAACTTGACTAGAGCTCAAGTGCACTGTTTTCAAGTTCCCAGTTGGTAATAGGCAGAGCTGGGCCTGGAAGCCAGGTCCCTTCCTGGCCAGGTTTCTTCCCCTTTTGCCCCTGCTGTTGCTCAGTACCCTGGATTCAGGCTGATTCAGTGGTGTAAGTCACTGGGCAAGATAGCAAAGTGGCCATTCCCCTTCCGCCACTAATATAAAGGAGACACTAGGGTGGGTACAGACCTTAACTACTCTCTCTTTAAAATTATGGTAATATAAAATTTATACCAGTTCCCATTTTAATCACTTTCAAGTATACTCTTCAGAGCTGTTAATTACATTCACAATGTTGTGCTACCACTGTCCATTTGTCTACTCTCTCTTACCCTCCCCCTGAAAGATGTCTGGCCTGCCCCCAAAGCCTTACTGAATCACGCCTGGAGCGATGGGTGTGGTGCTGCCCTGCGTTTCCTTCCTATGTCTGAGGCTGTGCCAAAGGAGCAGGCTGCCAGAAGAGGAGAAGGAGCTGCTACTCAGCAGCCCAGAGTCCAAGAGGCAGCTTGAGATTTGGGCCAATTGTTAAGGGGAAAGGAGATGGGGATGGTAGTGGAAGGACATGGAATCAGTCATGCCCTAGCTCTGGGCAGGTGGAGGCCCAACACTTGGGTGGGTGATGGATCCAACAAGGAGCTCATTAGTGGGAAAGAATCTGGCGGCAGCCTGAGATTTTGCTCCATTGTTGGTGACTTGTAAGGCTTTGGAAAAAATTCACTTCAATAAGCTTACATTTCCATCTGCAAGAGTTGAGGAAATAAGATCAGAGTTGAGAAAGAGTAATGATGAATAATATCTTAAACTTGCACAGCACACTTGACACTTTATAAAAACACTTTCACAAACCTTGGCTCATCCCATCAGAACAGTCAAGAGGCAGACAAGGTGGTTATTACTAATTATTCTGAGTTTAAAGACTGGGAAAACCGTGGCTCAGAATTTAGGTGACCTTTCCTTTCTAAGTTAAAAAGGTGGGACAAGAGTCTGATCTAGCAGGGGCGTACTGTGTGCTACTCTCCCTCTTGGAAGCCTATCGTTGAGCAGGCGCTGGAGGGACTGCTCTTTTAAAAGCCAGGCCTTGAACAACCTTGTGGGTAGAGGGGGTAGAGTCGCTGACGCTGGGCGGCGCTAGAGGGCGCTGAGGCTCCACCAAAAGAGTTTCTTGGCATTAGGACCCAGGAAAAGCCGACTGGGAAAAGGACTTTGATTTGCTCTGCCGACCTCACCTCCTCTTCCCCCGCCCACCTGGCTGTCCTCGCACTGTGGAGCCAATTGGCTACATCCACATCCGCATACATCATCACTCCATGCCCGGGTAACTACTAGGCCACCCCGCCGGGTTCCGGTTCGCAGGTGTCCTCAGAGATGCCTGAGAGGGAAATTTCGATGACAAGGCATTAACCTAAGGGCTGCTGGCTCCACTGGCCACCAGAAGATATGGAGCCAAGGTTCCGGGGCGGGCCTTCCTTCCTTGGAAGAGGTTGCTGTGTTCCGAGGAGTTTCCCCATCGACGGGCCTGAGCAGGCAGTTCTGGAGGTGGCTGGTGGGCCCTGCCGAGCGGCGGTCGCATGCAGCTCCTATGAGGCCCCTGCCGCCGGTCGGCGATGTCCGACTGGAGCTGTCGCCGCCGCTGCTGCCGGCTGTGAGCGGGACTCCGGTCGGTTCGTCCGGGCGTCTCATGGCCGCTAGCAGCTCCCTGGTGCCCGACCGGCTGCGCCTGCCGCTTTGCTTCCTGGGCGTCTTTGTTTGCTATTTCTACTATGGGATCCTGCAGGAAAAGATGTAAGCAGATCCCCGGGCCAGGACGCAGAACCCCCCCACCACCACCACGCCCCCTCTCCCCAGCCTTGGCTCCGTTTGCGGGCCTCCAGCCCCTGGCCTTGGGCTTTTCTGTTGTCTTCAAGCCCGACTCTCCCGCGGCTGAGCCTCACCAGAATACCAAAACGCGGGAGTTGGTTTCTGGATTCTCGGGTCCTGGTTCTTTCTCTTACCTTAGCTTCTTTTTTCCCTGCTGGTTTTAAAGACCTGTAAAAGGCTGAGGTTTCTATCCCCAAACAGGCTACCATGACCTGGGATGGCTCCTCATTGAAATTCCCAGGGACCTGCAGACAGCTAATTTTTCAGCCCTCGGCCTTGCTGCCTTAGCACAAATTTCTTTTCCTACCTGGGGTATTTGCCTTCACTATCTAATTATTATTTTTTCCCTGTAGTTCCATTCTTTACGGATATTCTTATTCCTAGGCTACAGGCTCAGCAGACTGAAATGTCTAATTTCTAGACCCAGTAAAATCAGCCCCTTTTGTAAATGAGGGGAGTAATCCTTACCAAATTCTCTGACCATCCAGAAAGGCAAGATAAGCTCAAAGCTTTCAGTCGCTTGGAACATACTAGATGAAAGTGAAATAAATACACTGTCTTCCTTTTCTCTGGTGCATTTTATTCTTAGAACAAGAGGAAAATATGGGGAGGGAGCCAAGCAGGAGACGTTCACCTTTGCCTTAACTTTGGTCTTCATCCAATGTGTGATCAATGCTGTGTTTGCCAAGATCTGTGAGTACCTCGATAGTAATCTATTGTGTCCTCTGTTCCCCCACCTCCTCCAATTAGTATCCTGGGCATTAGGCAGTGAGAGTGATTCAGCCTTAGAATTTAGCTCCCATTGCCCCTACCCTCTTTAGTGTGCACACCAAGTGCTCACACAGCCTCTCCTTTGTGTGGTCTTTAACACTATTGGCTTTGAAATGGGGAAAAACTCCTTAAATTAAACCAACTTCTGAGTCAGAAATGTGCTGAAAATAGGTCTTCTCTGTTCCACATTCCCCTTGAGATTACTTAAAAAAATGTTTTTCTTTGTCCCTTTGACTTTCCTTTATGTATCAGCCATTTCTCTTTGTTCCTGGGGGTGAAAAGCAGGGCTAATTAGTCCCTTGGACTGAATGAGTGCCCTGCAGGTGGTCTTGTGTTAGATTTAAGTGGGAATTGAATAATCCTCATTGATTTCTCAGTCTAAGAGTACAGAAGTAGCTTGTGCTCTCTGGGAGCTTTGCTCTTATTTGACAAGCAAGTTTCTTTCCTGTGGCTTCACCTTTTGCTCAGGAGTCCATCCTAGCCCCACCAGGTTTCTTTTGTATGTTTTTTTTTTTTCTTCTCCCAGTGATCCAGTTTTTTGACACTGCCAGGGTGGATCGTACCCGGAGCTGGCTCTATGCTGCTTGTTCTATCTCCTATCTGGGTGCCATGGTCTCCAGCAACTCAGCACTGCAGTTTGTCAACTACCCAACTCAGGTGAAACCCCAGGATGGAAGGAGGGTTGGCGCAGAAGTTGTTTGAAAAGTACTAAGGGTTCTTCCTTCAGGTCTATGACTTACATAAAAAGGAAGCAGCCCAAAAAGCAGTGTGTTTGAGAAATTCAGAGCATACAGAACTGTAGAGCTGGGGTTTTAGTGGTGGTGGGTCAGGCTATGATAGGGCTAGGTTCTGAAGTTGAGGTCCCTGATGCAGGCCCCACATTTACTCATCCTCAGCACCGATTATAGTACCTAGCATATCACAGATGCTCAGAAATTATTTGCTGAATTTAATTTCAGGTCCTTGGTAAATCCTGCAAGCCAATCCCAGGTAAGCAGAAGAAGATGGTTTCCATCTTCCACCCTCACTCTTGCTGTAGTAAGCTCTCTTCTCGTGGGCTAGAACTCTGTGTCCCCCGGGCTTTCTCATTCCATCATAACTATCTCCAGGGACTTTCCCTCATCCCTTCCCCTTGCCCATCCTGTCATCTATATTACTTCCAGTGGTGGTGGGTGTGCAGAGGCTGGTAATCCTTAAAGGGAATTGGAGGCTGACCTGGTCTCCTTCAGTTATTCAGTGTCCTGTGTGTTTACATTGTCATTAGGCATACTAAATCCCATTTTGGTCTCCAGCTTGTTTCTCTCAACTTCTCACTCCTCCCCACTTTTCCCCTATCTTCCCTGTTTCTTCCTAGACCTTTTACCTTTGTTCTCTACCTTTTTCCTGCCTTATACTCTTTGGTCAACCCTGTAGCTCAGTCATCTCTATCTAGTTTCCAGCCTAGTCCCCTCCTCTTGTCCTCTGTAGGTCTCCTTTCTCAGACATTCTTTTCTCCCATGAGGAGCAGGGTGTTGTGATGGATAGTCACCTATAGGTGCCTGAATCTCCCACTGTTTCTTCCCTGTAGTCATGCTCCTTGGGGTAACCCTTTTGAAGAAAAAGTACCCACTGGCCAAGTACCTGTGTGTGTTACTAATTGTGGCTGGAGTTGCTCTTTTCATGTACAAACCCAAGAAAGTGGTTGGGATGGAAGAACACACAGTCGGCTACGGAGAGCTGCTCCTGGTATGTGATCCTGGTGGGGAAAACAGCCTTTTCCAGCAAGTTGAACTGAGAGACATCCCACCTGGGCAGGCATGAGACCGGTTATATGTCTTGAGGGAAGTTATGGCTCCTTGCTCCCCATTTCTGGTCTTTGTTGCTGCAAGGCCCTTGCCTTTGCTAAGGCTGTAGTGAAAGTCTGCAACAGTTCACTACAGCTCTCCTGGAGAAGTAATGATTGAGGCCTGAGTCTAAATGCTGGTAGGAGGACACAGACCTGAGAGCAAAGAAGGAAGGAGTAGTGTGTCTCCCACTGTGGCTTTCTGAGAAACCAGGAAACTGTAGTTAAAAATTAATACAACAGTATCTATGTATTACTCTGTATTAGGCACTGTTCCAAGTGCTTTATTTATTAATTGGCTAGCTTTTATAACAATAACCTTATAACATAGATAGTATTATCTCCATGTTCCAGATGAAGAAACTGATGCACACAGAGGTTAAGTTACTTACCATGGTTACATGGCTATTAAGTGGCAGAGTCACGATTCCACTTCTGTCAGTCAGACCACAGAGTCCAGGGTCTGGAGTGCTGCACTACAAGCCACGAGACCAGCTGCTGGACCTAGATTGCCCCTCTTCAGCTTTACTGGGGAATGTGTGTGGCTCACCACAACCTGTTTTAGGTCCCTGCACACCAGGATCCATGGCGTTGGGAAGTGGTAAGCTTCCTATTCCACACTGACTTGAGTTATGACATTGTGGTGTAGCGTGGTCTTCCTACCTCCTCAAATAGCAACATCTTAGGCTGAGGACTCTGTCTTAAGGCGGTGGCTTTCTGAGAAGCCTGAGAGTTAGAGTCCTGTCCTGGAATAGGGACGGGTCCTTCTCACTGCAGGCTGCACCGTTTCTTTCCCAGCTGTTGTCTCTGACCCTGGATGGACTGACAGGTGTTTCCCAGGACCACATGCGGGCTCATTACCAAACAGGCTCAAACCACATGATGTTGAACATCAACCTTTGGTCAACATTGCTTCTGGGAGCCGGTAAGGAGCAATTCTGCCTTTCTACCCATTTGTCACCAGAGGGCATGCTGCCCTCACCTAGTTGGTCCCCAGCTCAGTTGTCAGTTGCCAACTATGTGTAGTCCAAGAGCAAAGTTGGACTTGATGCCAAGATGCCCTTGTGCCCAAACCTGTAGAAACCTTCAACAGAAGCATCTGCTTGTTACTTGTTATCAGCACAGTCAGAGGGGTAGAAGTTGACTAAACCCCATTCCAGGTATCATGAGAGGCACACAGTAGTAAAACACGGGGTACCTCAGGAACTTATCTTCCTGTGAGGGAGGTGAGGCATTAGTTTTGGTACTTACTGGAAACAAACTTAGGTGTATACTGAATGTAGTTCAAAGAGGAATGCTTTTGCTTTTAAATCAGTGTATCCCAACATTTTCAAATCTTGGCACATGTAGAAAGTATTTTTGTGTAGAACACTGAGGTAACTGGAAGAAGCTGCTCATGGCTGGAAGTGACCAGTACTTGGGGCTGCCTTGATCTAGGAATTTGTGGATCAGTTTCTTTACAACATCTGAGGATCTCTGCTTAAAATCTGCTTCAAATCACTTTGACAGAAGTAACTCAGTAACTTCTCATCCTTTCCCACAAAACTGAGAGTCTTCAGTTTCTCTAATCAGAAAAAAACAGGAGAGGGTTGCATTATGGGATAATACAAACTCACTCCATACACTTGCCACACACCACCCTCCTTCAGAGTGATTTTAGTGGGCCGTGTGCAAGGATGTGTGCAGGTATGAGTGCACAAGATGTGCCATTCGTCTTTTAACATTTCTTCTTGTAGGAATCCTGTTCACTGGGGAGCTCTGGGAGTTCTTAAGCTTTGCCGAGAGATACCCTGCCATCATCTATAACATCCTGCTCTTTGGCCTGACCAGTGCCCTGGGACAGGTGAGTGCCTTGAGAGGGGACAGCTTGGCTTCCTCCCTATGGTAGCTGGTTTCCTGGCTGGGAGTGGAGGAGTGGCAAGATTAGCCCTGATGCTCTGTTACAGACTTTGGACCTCAGAGATACCCAAGAACCAGCCTGACTTTACCTTTGTCTCACCTTTCTCTGTCTCTTTCTAGAGCTTCATTTTTATGACAGTTGTGTATTTTGGTCCCTTGACCTGTTCCATCATCACCACAACTCGAAAGTTCTTCACCATTTTGGCCTCTGTGATCCTCTTCGCCAACCCCATCAGCCCCATGCAGTGGGTGGGCACTGTGCTTGTGTTCCTGGGTAAGTTCCATCCAGATAGAACAGGCATCTCTCCAGGCCACACAGGGATGGTGTCAGAGCAGTATATATTTTCTCCTAAAATTTATTTGTACATATTTGAAACTTATGTAGTTATAAGAAAACCTTTTTAACAGCAATAGGGAAATAACACTTGTAATCCAGCTTTCCTAATGAGCATTTCATCTTAGGGTATTTCCTCCCAGTGACTTCGATTTCCCTAGACGCTGAGCAGAATAGAATTATTATGCTTATTCCTTACCAACTGGATGAGCCGAGAGAAATAGCTTAGAGTTTTTGATTCTTAAGTTTTAGTCTTACTGTTTTGTGTGTGTGTGTGTAATTACTATTATATTGGTGATTTTATTTTTATTTGATGCTGTTCTGTTTTCTCAGGGAAAGTTATATAAAACAAGTGTTCTGAAGTTAATATTATTTAAAGCCCCAATTTTGGAATACCATTGTTGACCCCACCCCCTACCACACTACCTCCAGTCATTTGTAGGTTTCATTTCTCCCTAAAAAGCTAAGCCTATTGTCTCCTCTTTCATAGGTCTCGGTCTCGATGCCAAGTTTGGGAAAGGTGCCAAGAAGACGTCCCACTAGGAAGACAGAGACTACCCCTACACCAAGAATATTTAACTTATTATCTCAAACAGTGGCATCTCTTGCAAAAATGGACTCGGTAGGGACAAGGACTTGGTTCCAGTCTTTTTTTAAAAAAACAACAACAACAAAGGAAGTAAAATCACATATTCTAAAAACACTTGGTTTTAACAAGACAGAGTTGGCAGTTTCTGTTCTTAATGACTTGGAGCACAGTCTAGCTCAAATAAAGAGAGAGGAGAAAGGCACCGTTTGATGCCCACTTACCCAAGCTGCTTTTCTCTTGGGTATAGTTAACGTGGTTGGGTACGTACTTCGCCAAGAGCCTGGACATTAGAGGAAGGAACTTCAATAGATTGTACAGTTGGCAACAGCACCCTCTGTCTCAATAGGTGAGGGCCTGAATACTCCAGGGTAGGTGGCTGTCTGTTAGAGGCAGAGAATATAAAAATCACTTTATCTCTCTTAAAGCTCTGGTGGACAAATATTTATGAAAAGCTGAAGGTGTGTTCTATCAAGAAACTCTTGAGGTTGGGGGTAAAATGAGCCCAGAGCCTCAGAGTCTGCTGTGCTTTCACATTTCCTCACTGCCCACTGACTCCCCTTCTTCAGCCAAAGCTAGACCAGGACCAGGGTAGAGACCCAAGGCATATATTGTGAAGAGCTCTGGAAGGTCTATTGATGTACTTTTCCTGATTCCATTCTTCCATCTCTCCATCTGTTCTCAGTCCATCTGTTCCCTTCCTGGGGTGTCTGAATTAATCCTTCCTATCCCCTTCCCCCCTTTAGCTCCTAAAGCATTGCAGCCCTCTGCCATCCTGGCTGTGCCAAGGTGTCATTCTGCCAGCTTCTGTCTATTGAAAGAGATACTGGCGGAAGACATGGTAGCTGAGTCTTGGCACTGAGCCTCTGTTGAGTTTTCTGGGTGGCAGTGGGGGGAGAAGGCGGGGCATGGAGCAGAGCCACCCGCCCACTGCTGCCTTCAGAGTTGGAGATCGCAATCCTCCAAGGACCAAACTTTACACATGAAAGTGCATTTCCACCAGCTGCAACTTTCACTCCATCTGTTCAGCAGTCCCAGCCCCTTGGCTTTCCAGATGGGAGCCCGGCCTCCTTCCTGAGCAGCTGCCTCACCACCCCCTACATAGCCTTTCAAACCCCGCTCCACTTGCACTCATCTTGTTCTTTAGGGGGTCGCATGTCACTGCAGCTCTGCCCCCAAAGTCACCCTCTCATTTTGAACTCCTTGAGAAATGAGCTTTTAAGTACATCTGGTCAAACTTCCTTCCTTTCCCCTCTGTTTTTTCCATCCTGAAGGTTGCATCAATTAGCTGCCTTCCCTACTTTGAGTTCTTCCAGACTATCTTGTGTGGATTAGTTAGTGGTTAGCACACGTTACCAGTACTAAGCAGTTCTTATCCAGGCCTGTTCTGACAAGAGACATTTTCCCCAGCCAGCAAACTGACCCCTTACATTCCTCCCTTATCCCCTGTCCTTCCCAACTGGCTGTCCCAAAAATCCATACTAGTCACCAAGAGCAGGCCAGGTTTCCAACAGCTTAGCATAGCTCTCACCTGATATTAGAGAAACAACTCGTAGAACAAGCATTTCCTACCAATGGTGGCTAGGAGCCCTGTTCTGGTACATTCATGTTCAGTTGCCTGTTTGTTCCTCTAACATTTCTTTCTGTGTGCCACACGTAGTGAACATGCTGGGAATTAAACTTGAGTACAACCAGTATTTGCCTTCTAGGATATTCAAAGTTTTGTAGGAAGATAAGTTGAAATACCATTGCATCTCAAAAATGCAGGGACAGGGGAGCAGATGGAGCTCAAGTTGTTGAGCACCTGCTTCTCATGTACAAGGTCCCAGGTTTGATCCCTGGCTCCTCCTAAAAACAAAACAAATGAAAAAACCAACTCACTGGGGAGCAGATGTAGCTCAGTGGTTGAGCACCTGCTTCCCATGTATGAGGTTTTTGTTCAATCCCCAGTACCTCCTAAAAAAGAAAAAAAAAAAAATGCAGAGACAGCAATGAGGGAAAGTGTCCAGGCAAGGCAAGGCTTAGGCTGGAGAGAGTGTGGGAAGATGAAAGGAAGATATGGAGCTTTGGCTCCACTGCCAAGTGGAAGATGGGTTTTTAAACTGCATGACTGCTCTCCTTTTTACCCCACGTTCCTGCCTTTCAGGTCAATTTCAAGTGAGAACACGGGGGCAGGTGAGTACCTCTAAAATGAGATATCATCCAGCTCAATTTGAAGATCCTTTATAAGCTGCCAGTTTGTTCAGGGTGGCATACTTACCTACAGGATCACAGGAACTAAGAGTGCCAAATTTGATTAAAGTCAGTAACATTGTTGGGTTATAATAGAGCTGATAAGTGTGAAATACCAGACAAGTTCAAACAAAAGTATTTTTCATCAGCTAACACTGGGCGGCCTGATGCCTCAGTTTTCTAAAGATCAAAGGCCTTTCATCTGCAGTTAATTCTCAGCTTTGTGTAGAAGGGAGGGAACCAGTGCATAAATTTCCCCAAACTCTCTTTTGAGTTGGGTTGTGTTATACTTAATGTCTATTTTTGTCAAAGCATTAGGTCCACCTCTGTTCATGCTCAGGCTCATGGTAAAGTGTTTTACATTTCCTGCACACCTAGCAACCTAGGGCAAGGGGAATGACCCACAATGTGATTTGAGCACAACTAGAGGGAAACCTATATTGTATTAAACGTTCAAAGAAATAAAAAGTATATGTTGTCTTTTAAAGGATTAAAGTGGGAAGCGGATGTGGCTCAAGTAGTTGGATGCCCGCCTACCACATGAGAGGTCCCAGATTCAGTTCCCTGTGCTTCCTAAAAAGAAGACAAGCAGACACAGAGTGCACAACGAACAGACACAGAGAGCAGACAGCGAGCACAAACAACGAGGTGGGGTGGGGTGGGGGTGGGGAATAAAATGAATCTTAAAAAAAGGTAAAGGATTAAAGTATCAGGAATTAGCCATTAATTGGATAATCTATCAAGTAGGGTATTAAGGAATGAATTATTTTTTCTCATGTCCCTATAACACTCCTCTGTGTAAAGAGAACTGAGCAGATTGATCTGTGCCTTCTAGAAATGGAAAAACCTAAAGTTAGAGCAGGTTAGGTGATCCTCTGCAGGTCCCTGAGAGATGAACTAGAACTGAGGGTTCCCTGAGTTCTTGGACCTGTGCCCTCAGCAGGAGGAAAGTGAAGCTCCTCAAGAGGCCCATTACCTCTACCGTCTGGCCCCACTTGCCAGTGGAACAGTTTGCACATTTTATGAGTGGTACTGGTCATTTTCCCCAGATGCCCTGGCGGAGAAATTGTCCTAGGTTTCTGCAGGATCATTCAGCCCTTCCCGCTGAAAACACCAGCTGTCTTTAGGAACAGCAATCGCCTATCTTTTTTTTTTTTTTTTTTTTTTTTTAAGATTTTATTTATTTATTCATTTATCCCCACCTTGCTGCTTGTGCTCGCTGGGTCAGCTAACCACGCCGTGCGCGCGGGCTTGCCTTCACCAGGAGACCCCGGGAACCGAACCCGGGGCCTCCCATATGGTAAATGGGAGCCCTACTGATTGAGCCACAGCCGCTTCCCAATCGCCTATCTTTATAGAGCTCTTTCTTTCCCAAAGCTCTTTAGTGTATGACATCTTGTCCTTAGAATGCTCCTGGGCAGAGGTTAGGCCGGAAAAAAATCTCCCCTTATTTGGAATAGGGTGCCTGAAACCCACTAAAGTGCATCAGCTGAAAGTCACTGGCTGACTTAGCAGGAGGATGGGAGCTATGTATCAGGGTTCAGCCAGCTCTTTAACCCTCAGTGAACTAAATCTGTGGTTCCTAGCCTTTTGGACTTCATGGTCTAGGAGATTTTCCAGTTAACTTGGGGAGCTGACACAGGCATGCTGGCTTTTTCATTTTTTTTTAAGCAAGGACATTATATTTAAAAAATCTAATATCACCATTATGAGTTACAGAAGGACATTTTAACTTCCAAGATTTTAAGAAAAGCTAGCCATCTCAGAATAAAGGACTCTACTTCCAAAGAAATGACAGTTGGAAATCCTATCACTACATCCCCAATTTAATAAGAAATTAAATTTTAATTATAGAAAATGCTCAACAAAATATTCTACACAAGAAGAGTCTATTAATGAATCAGGTGGATATTGATGCTTACAAATCCTATGTTGTATATTAAAGGGGGAGGCTGGTGATTTGCTCCCTGGATTTATATCTGTGACTTACATGAGTGAATTTTTGTTTGATGTTAGATTTCTTGGCCTTTTCTAGGATACTTCTCTTTCTTTTGAAAACTGTTGGGAAAAAAACTAACCAGACTGAAGGAGACCCTTTCCCTCTGAAATATTTTTTGAGTATAAAACTTTCTTCCCTCTGCTATACAACACAGAGAAACGTGAAACAATTTAGAATCTTTAACAACTCTAAATGAATTGATATAATGAAAAATGTGTAGAGAAAGACCTTTTGAAAATAGTCAACATATTATGCTAGGGTAAAGTTTAATGTGCTATGCATGTTTAGGAGATGCCAATATTTAAGAAATGGATAAAACCCATGCCATAATTCTGTCCCATTTCATCACACACTAACTTCCATAACACAAATCTTCTTAAGAGTAAAAGGGATCAGAAAATAATGTAACCAAACCAGAATATTAGGACCAATTTCTTAACTCCTACCCACTTTTCTAGTCTAGTCCACTTCACCTATGATCCTAGGAAAATCAGTGAGGGCCACCACCGCTAATGTTTAAGTGTGAAACGGACATCAAGGGCAGTAGCAAGGGATGAGGTCATAAGAGATAGTGACTGCAGAAGGAACGGCAGACAAAGCTGTCCCAACAAGCATGGTGACCATAGGCAGCTGGTAGAGGTGGCCCTATGATGACACTGACAGAGTCTGTCCTCCTGTCAATCCTTATCCCAGGTCATGGGAACCTCACAAAATTAGGAAGTTCAGTGCCTTTTCCCTTGGTTCACTAAAAAAAACATTTTTAATTTGTGTTGCTTCTTCTCCTGGGGTGAGATCCTTCAACCCCCTAAAGAACCTGGTGTTCAGTGGGATGAGTTTTTGTTCCTGACCGTCCTGGTTTGAGTCTTGTGGACCCCAGAAAATCCTGTTCTTAAAGCAAACCCACTCCTATGCCTGTAAACCCATTGTGGATGGGACCTTTTGATTAGATTTAATTAAGGGAACTTTTAATTACATCACTTTTGATTAGATCGCTTCTGTTAAGGGCCTTTGATTAGATTGTGGGACCCAGGGTCAGTCTTAATCCTTTACTGGAGTCCTGTATAAACTGAGGAGAGGGGAGAGGAAGAGCTGCCATTTTACTCTGCCATGTGAGAGAGGACTGTAGGATCGCTTGCAGCTGCACAAACAGAGAAAAGTGGCGTACTCAGAGAAACCCTGAGAGGCTGGAATCAGTGGAGCACAGAGGCATGGAAATAGGGCCGTGAGAGCCTGAAAGAGATGAGCCATATACCTGATCACCTACAGCTTGAGCTCCAGAGACCGGCAGAACAGCCATTATACCCTGCCATGTGCCTGATCACCTGCAGCTGAGGCTGGGGAGAAAAGGAGCCTGGAGGGGAAGGCAGAGACTGGCCACCATTTTGCCCTACCATGTGGCAAGAGTCTAGGATCACCAGCGGCCAACCCCTGGTGAGGCAGCATCTCTGATGTTTTTTTTTTTTTTTTACCAGGAGGTCCCGGGGATCGAACCCAGGTCCCTCCATATGGGAGACAGACGCCCAACCATTTGAGCCACATCCGTCCCCCGTCTGATGATGCCTTGATTTGGCTATTTTCACAGCCTTGGAACTGTAAGCTTCTACCCTAGTAAATTCCCATTATAAAAGAAAAAAAAAAGTTCTTACAATAATATCAACTTGCTTGATACAAGTTGGCCAGTTTAGGGGCAGTCCAGTGGAGCTGGAATGTCACATTTAAGCATGCTGACAAAGATGGAACCTGCAATGAGATTTCACATAATTCAGAACATTCTGAGAGTTTGCAAATAACATCCCCCTAGCCTCTGGCCACTTCTGACTTCCCTCTGCAGGGCCAGGAGGAAAGAAGGCTGTGAACACTCAGGGGGCTTCTAATAAGGGCTGCTGGAAGGAGCCCAAGGACACCCCAGCTCCAAGTTCTACCCCCAGGATGCTCAGGCCATGGCTTCTATCACCCAGTCCAGTGTTGAGAATTAATTCCAGAGGGTTGCCCCATTTTGGTGAAAGCCAGTTTCTAAGACTCAGTTTTTAGACTGAGAACCAGTGGCCTAGGCCTGCCATGGGCAGAAAGGGTAGGAAGGGGAAGAAAGGTTCTTGGAGTAAGGAGTGACTTCATTCAGTGCCTTCCACTGGCCTGAAGTGCAAGTCTGCAAAGACTGGTGGGTTTTCTATCTGAATATGCTTGCCTCCCTGTCATTTCTGGGAGAGGTGGAAGGGGGAAGTGGTTTAAGGAATTTGCCAAAGGGAAGGATGGTGTGTCTCTTCCTGCCCACTTCTGTGTGTTGCCATGGTATGAGAGTGGCCAGAGCTAGCAGAAGCACCACGTTTCAGATTAGGTTCTGATCAGAGACTGTTTCCTCCTGCTCAGGACACTAGAACGCTCACATTCAGAGACAGCCCTAGAGGGGAACGTGTCACTCTCATGTGAAAACTGAGAATTCCCTGACGTTTTATGTAAAAGAGTATGTGCATGTGTGCATGTGCAGTTACATGTACGTGTGTGTATGTGAGCACAATGGCACAAGTGCTCACCCATATGCCAAGCTGGTAAGTACATTTTTCTGTAAAAATGGTCCATAGCTCTCTTCAGTTTCTCAAAGGGATCCATACGTGGGGTCTACCGTAATCATGGAACTCATTTAATTCAACGCGATTTCCCAAACCTGGGCACCACTGCAAAATGTCAGAAAGCATCATGCCAGGTCTGCCTTGGATAGAGGGGTGAGATTGGGGTTGCAGAGTTATTCAAAGAGAGTAACCTGCCCAATTTTACTTCTAGTTTCCTCCCAGCCTGTCTGCACACTCTATCTAGGTTTGTCAGATTTAGCAAGTAAAAATACAGGGCACCCATTATAACGTCTCTAATTAAAAAATAAATAAATAAAAATGTATTTTTTTTTTAAGTGAAAAAAAATGCAAGGTGCCCAGCTAAATTTGAATTTCAGATAAACAACACATTTTTTTTTTCCTTTGAGTATATCCCATGCAATATTTAGGACATACTTTCACCAAACAATTTTTTGCTGTTTATCTAAATTCACCTTTAGCTGGGCATCCTGTATTTTATTTGGCAACACTATTTGTGGTGTTAATCATTATCACAAATGTTCTCATGGGCCCCTCTCCCCCTAGAAAAAGTAAGGCACTAGATAAATCACCTCCTGCAATTCTATGCATAGGACTTCAGGTGCTTGTTTTTTTAGGGCCCAAAATTTTAGTTTCCCTGATGGCCCAGGGAGGGTGCAAGCCCAGACTCAGTCAGCAGGGGGCACCATTCTCTTAAAATAGGTCCCCAGTTGAGTTTCAGGGGCCTCAGAAAGGGATGCGGGTATTGAAGTTTGGATTTGCTGCTTCTGTCTTCCCTCTGGAGCTCACTTCTCCCCACCCACCACCCTGCCAGAGTTATCTCTGTGAAACGTGAATCTGAGCCTGTCACCACTCCTTAAGTCACTTCCAAGTTTCCACAATTACCTTCTCAAGGTGGCGTAAAAAGCCCTTCCGGATCCCACTGGAGTCTCTCTTCCCTACTTAAATTCCTGCTTCTTCCACCATACCCATCCCACCCACTTTACACTTCAGGCACCCCCATTCGCCTTGAACCATTTGCAGTTTCCCTGTACACCACTTAACTGTCAAGTTCCCTCTGCTTGGAATTCCCTTTTCCACCTGGTACTTCTAGGGACTCTGTTCATTCCACATGGTTCACAGATATGTACTGAGATCGACTGTGTGCTATGCTGTGTGCTGGGGAGGCAGAGCAGATCCCTTCCCGTTATGCAGCTCATAATCCAAGGGGGTGGCGGGAACAACAAACTGGCAAACATATAAATAATTAAATTGCTTAGTTTTAGTTTGAGGCTTAACTGAGCTGGCTTCCTCAAGTAGACTTGACCATTCCCTCTCTTGTGTCCTCTGATGGCTTTTCATTTTAAGGGTCCCAAACTACACAATCATGGCCGGAAACATCGAGGATGAAGCAAGTCAGTGTATGTCAGCAGGGCATGGCGGGGGTGCCTGTGAGCAACTGAGAGCGCCTGTACCGTCTGAGGGGGCAGTGGCTTTTCACCTCCTCCCGACTGTTGCCAGATCTGATATTTCAAGGGAAGGTGGAAATCCTGACTTGTTTATGAACGCTCCCAATTTTTAAAATTCTTCACCAGCTAAACTAAACATGCAGTGGGTCAGATTTGGCCTCTGGCCACCAGTTTGCCAAAAACCCTATTGTGATACTTTTATCATTGTTTTCCATTTGATTCGTATTTATATGTATTTTCTCCCCCAAGGTGGTATCTTTGTATATTTAGCCCTTCACGTAGTGTCTGGCGCTCAGTAAATGTTAATAAATGATTGTGGGAGAGAGGAAGGGAGGAGACAAATGGGGAACAATAGTTTGCTGATGGGATTTCTTATTGCCACTGCTCTGGGCTTGGGACAGATGGAACAAGAAAGCCTGAAATGGGATTTATTGCTGAGCGCGTATGTGTGTGTGAATGTAAGTTCCCATGTTAGCATGTGTGGTAGCTGGAAATGTGTCTAGGAACCATCAGCTTTTTTCTTTCTTGGTGGGCTCCCACCAGCCTTCCCCCTTCGGAGGGGGAGGGGGAGGAGAAGAATGCAGGGTGCGTGATGGACTTCTAGGCTTCCTTCCAGGACCTGTACTCACTGGCACAGAGATCAGAAAGAGCTTATATAGGCTTTTGGCACCAACTGATGCATCCTCGGGGGAAGGAGTCTGGCAGCTGCTGCCACCCATTGCCTACCAACTAGAGTGCCACTGCATAGAAAGCAGTTGTGTGGGTCAGAATACAAGCTTTCTCTTCTCCCTTATCCAAAGTGGTCTTCAAAATGACCTTTCACCCTGCCGTGGGGAAGGACACTTAAGAGATCAAAGCTCCCCTGTTAAAGAGAAAAGTGGAAGTTACTTAGACTTCCTATCCCAGCCTCCCAGGGGCTGATTTCCTCTAATTGTATGCTGTCCTTTTTCTCAGGAGAGGTTGCTAAGTTGCTCCAAGGAGCAACCCCTGTGTACTCTGGCTGCTCCAGTGAGTGAGGACGTATCTCCGGAACACAGACATCTGAGGCTTAGGAAGTATATTTTATTTGCCTGATTTTCTGGAGAAAACTAGATCATACAGGGACCAGAGCCTCCATCTTGGCGCTGAAATCTCTTGTGAGGCCTAGAAAATGTGATTTTCTAAGTCACCGAGGGCACTGGGGTAGCCTAAAGTGTGTTGGAGTTGCTCTTCAGGCTGTCCAGTGGAAATCTCTGCCCATGATTCTCTCTTTCATGTGTGGTACCTTGAAAGCTGAAGCCACCCCTATCCTCCATGATTCCTCGGGCTCCCTACCCAGGGCTGGGCCAGGCAGGTTTGAAGCAAGGCTTTCTAGGAAGCAATCTCTCCCACAGGACATGCTGACTCAGACCAGACTCCAAGATCTAAGTCTGGTCCCCATCCCAGAGCAGCTGGCAGAGCAGAGGAGTGTAGGGGATGTGACCTTGGGTCGTGTGACTGTGTATCCAGGGAATGCAGCTTAGCAGGCAGAGAGGGGCATGGACCCTGACTTAAGCTCTTGCTGAGGGAAAGGGGAGAGTCAGTAGTGGCTTGAGTCCCCCCATACTCACTGGCAGTTAAGCTACCTATGTGGCTGGGTCCACCATGCTTTGACAAAACGGATCCTTCTGAAATTCCCAGGAGCCGGGATGGTGGCAAAGTCAGTGCCTTGAATCTGGGAGTGAGAGCATTCCTCGACATTGACCCCGCTCTCATTCCCAATCTGGAGGTTGTGCCTGATCATCTCTCTGAGGCCTCCACTTGACTCTCCAACCCCCTCTTTCCCCAAACTACCCCACTGAGATGAAAGGCAAGATCTGCAATCCCTCTCTCCTCTTTCCCTTTCTCCACATACCACCTATGATCCTGTCCCTCCCTGCTGCTTCCTGCTTCCCTCCCACTCTGCCTTCCATCCCTTGCTGTCTTCTTCCTCTTTCCACACTCCTCCCTTCTCCCTCTGTCTCCAGTTCTGACAGTGAATCCTTTCCCTGGCACAGGCCCTTGACTTGCTCGCCAGGCCTGCTGGGTTACTCTCCTCATTTCTTTAGTTTCTGTCCAATTATCTCTCTGGCCAGGTTTGTTGGGAGCCCTCCCCTCTGACCACCCCTGCCTCCTTCCTTCATGCTGCTAGCAGTACTATGACCCTCAATTCATTTCCACTTGGGATGGAGGTGGGAAGGCTCAAATGAAAATATGATTTTTGGCAATACACTCTGCGTTCTGCTCCAAGGCCCCAGCAGACTTAAGAAAAACTTGGAGAAGAGGATTCATTAAGGGCTACAGGATCTGGTTTTAATGAATGTGGAATCAAAAGAGTCAACTAGCCTTTAAAAACAAGGGCCCATGATGGAGAGGAACCCAGGCCCTTGCCACGGAAAACAGGGCCGCTGTGACTCAGAGGCATCATGGAGATGCTTCCTTGCGCGTCCGCGTTCCTGAGTTTAATGTTTTTGGCTTGGGAATTAACTTTGAGACTTTTCCAACATAGATAAAAATAGAGCTCATAAATGCCATCACTGGCACTTTCCAATAAGGTGGCCTTTTAAGGGAAGATTGGGCTCCCAGCAGAGGGTCTGAGTCAAGACGCCTCTGGACTGGATGTTCAGGGTTCTCACAGGCTGCTGACCAACCAGCCTGTGGCTAAACAATGGTGCAGGAAGGGGAAGCTGCTAGAGGTTTCTGTCCTTGTTCCTGAAAGAAATATGGGAGGAGAAGTATGGGAAGACCTAGCTTAGGGTCATGGAGGAACTTGCCCAGCTTCCTGGAGGAACAGATGGCTATATCAAAATCTGAAAATAGGCAAAGAATTAACACCAGGAAATTGGGAGAGGGGGGCAGAGAAAGGTATGGAGAAGACTATTCTGGGAAGAGGGAATGGCATGTGCAAAGGACTGAAAAAGAGAACTTGATTTACTTAAGGGAATTGAAATAATTCTGTGTATGGTTAGAAAGCAGAATGCTAAGTGGAGTAGGGAGGATAAGAGAGCACCTAAAGACAAAAGCACAGACCACTGGTAAGGAGGCTTTCACTCTGTTAGGAAGTTTGGACTTTTCCCTGTGGGCAATGGGCAGCCACCGAAAGGCCTATGCAAAGAAGTGACTTGATCAGATTGCATTTTAGAAAGCTCGCTCTGGCAGCAGAGCAAAGAATGAACTGGAAGGGGGACTAGAAGGCCAGTAAAGAGGCTATTGTGATCCAGGGGAGAATTGGGGACATGTCAGTGGAGATGGAAAGAAGTAGGCAGACCTGAGAGATAACTTAAGTATGGGATTATCTGAACTTGGTGATGAATTGGATGTGGGCTTGTGGAGTCAGGAATCACTGCCCAGTTATCAGGCCCAAGTTACTTGGTGAGACAAAGAAACTAGAGGAGGAGCAAGTTTTAGACCTGCTGAATACTAGGTACCTACAGGATATTAATCAAAGTGAAGATATCAGACTGGTAGTTGGGTGCTGTAAGTCTGGAGCTCAAGAGAAAGACCTGCCTCAAGACAGATTTGGAATGTTCTTTAGCAGATGGATGGCAGTGAAGCCATGAGAGTGAATGTGTGACCTCAAGATAGTTGAGGATGAGGGAAGAGAATCCCAGGAAAGCTAATGATGAAAGGATGGCCAAAGGAAGAGCCCATAAAGAAGACTGAGATGGGGTAGGCAGAGGGGGAGGAGGGAAACCAGGAGTAGTGGTCTTCTGCTGTTGGCCTTCAGCATTCATGTACCCCTTCTACCAAAAGCACACTGGATTTCCTTTGAGCACTTCACTCCTCTCCTGTTTTCGGTCCTGTGGTTTGGGTCTTAGGGGAGAGATGCTGGGTGGCTCTGCCTCATTGTCCTGACTCATTTCACACAACTCTCTCACTTTCTCTTTGTCCTCCAATCACTCTGGAATTTCTTTGAGTTTCTCAAAAACCCCATGCCCTCTCTGACCTCAGGACCTTTGTCTGGACTGGTTTCCTTCCCCCCACTCTCCTTCTCCACCTCCTTTGCCTGCTAACTTTCCCTTCATTCTTCCAACCTCTGCCCAAACCTTCCATGATATTCCAGAGAAGGCCAGGGCTTTCTGTAATGAATTCATCTGTTCATTCAGTGCTTAGGTATTGAGCCCTTTCTGTCCATGTGTCTGCACCGTGCTGGATGCTGGGGCAAAATGGAGAGAACAAGACAGAGAGGTCCATGCCCTCATGGAGTTGATGATCTGGTGGGGGAGACCTATAATAAACAAATAAACATAGAATAACAATTACTAATTGTTGTTAGTGTTGTAAAGGAAGTAAACAGAGTATTGTGATAGAAAATAACAGACGGACCTTATTTTGCATAGAATGGGTGGTCGGAGAAGTCTCTCTGAGAATGTGACACTTAAGCTGAGACCTTGAAAAAGAGGCAGAACCAGCCATGTGAAGAGCTAGGGGGAAAGTGTTCCAGGAAGAGGGAAGAGCAATTGTAAAGATCTTGTGGAGGTAAAGAGCTTGATGGGTTCTAGGAATTGCTTAATGGCCAGTGTGGCTGGAGCTAGGACAGGGAAAAAGAGCAACATGAGAGGTGGCTGAAGAAGAGGCTTTTGTCTGCTATGGTAGGGTTTGGATTTTATTCTTGGCACAATGGAAAGCCACTGAAAGATTTTAAGCAGGGCGCAACCTGATCAGATTTAAGTTTTAATTAGATTGTCCTGGGAAGCGGCTGTGGCTCAATCAGTGGGGCTCCCGTTTACCATATGGGAGGCCCCGGGTTCGGTTCCCGGGGCCTCCTGGTGAGGGCAGAGCCCGCCCGCATGGCGTGGTTGGCTGACCCAGCGAGCGCGAGCAGCAAGGGGGGGATAAATGAATAAATAAATAAATTCTTTAAAAAAAAAAAATAATAATAATAATTAGATTGTCCTGGTCCCTTAGTAAAGAATGGATTAAGGGGCAAGCAGAGAATTAGGAAGGCTAATGAAGACATTCTTGCCATTGTCCAGGCAAAAGAGGATGGTGGCTAGAATCTGAATGGAACAGAGGAGATGGAGAGAAGTGAATGGATTCAAGTGATAGTTTTGCAAATAGAACTTCTGGGAATTCCCAATGGATTAGATGTGAGGTATTAGGGTAAAGGAGGAGTCCAAGATGATTCCTACTTGCTGGCCTGGGAGAGTAGAAGGAGAACCAGGTTGATTGACTTAGCACTGTGTGGTCTATCCCTTCCTTAGAGCCCCTGGGACAACTTCTCAAAAGACCAGAGCTTGAGGAGCAAGCACCCTTCAAAACCACTGTTTCTAATATCGCTTCCAGTTATGAAATTCCTTTACTCTAAACTGAAAACTTGCTGCGAATAAGGACAATATTTCTATTTCTTTTGACTCATCCTGTAATACCTGGGCAGAACTCTCTGTACCTGGGGAATATTCAGTAAGTGCTAGCTGACTGTTCACTTTGGCACAGACTTTCCATAATTGAATTTTAGATTAAATTCTTTTTTAAAAATGGGATTCTAATGTAAACTTTCAATTGAAATCAATTCACCTTGATAAAGTAGAGCCATGGCAAGGATAATTCAAAATTATAAAATCCAAAGTAATTTCTGTTAGAGTTAAGACAAAAAAAATTGTTTCTGCTAAACTAATTATGGACATTTAGGTAAATGTTCTTTTAGGGCAAATGCCAATAGGTGATGGATCAATCTCATTCAGAATGGGACTGAAAAAGCCACTGAAAAGAATTCATAACAGTGAATATAATCTATTTCTGACAACATATTCTTTGTTGATACCAAACCATTAACCCTCTAAAACTAATTTTGAAGCAATGACTTCAGGTTAGTTTTTGACCCATTTTAAAGATGCATGCGAATCTTTAAAGATTCATTTTAGGTTGCACTGCGAATCAGAGACAAAAATCACAGAAAAATTAAGGCTCAAACCTGTCATTTCTTCTCCTTTCTTTTCTACTGCTGCTTCTTAGCCTGGCACTCCACCCTTCAGATATATTTCTCAGCCATTGTCCAGGTTAAAAACTCAGAACTTCAATTTCTATAAGCATATGATCAAATCCTTAGATAATCATACCATTCAAGTCTCTTGTCTTATTAAAGAGGGAAGTGAAATAACAAAATGCATTTTACATGCCAAGTAGTTTTGAACAAATACCGTGTCATTCAATGCTACTTGTTATTCTCTGATGAATGCCCCAGTTCATAGATGAGATGGGAAGGGGTTGGCACTCCAGCATCTGATCCTGCTTCCTGTATGAGATCCTGTTGTGGGTAATGCTGGTGAGAAAAGCTGTCACACCTTACACTGTGGACTGAAGGCCTTTCTCCTTCCCACCTGGTAATGGTCAGGGCCCAGCATGTGGCCGAGGATTGGCCAACTAGGCGCTGCTGCCTAGAGCTTTGGGTTTGCAGCAATGAGGCACAAAGATGGAGGGTAGATACCCTTCGCCGCCACCACAGCAGCAACTGTGGCAGCATGTCTGGTGGTGGCACTCCACGGCAATGCCCGGCCGACAGACCTCCTAGCCAGACAGTCCTGCTAAAGAAGGTTATTCTTCCTCCCTCTAGCTCTTGGTTTCCAGCCCAATTTCCAAGTCTAGTTCTTCAGATCCTGTTGATTCTGGGAGCCAGCAGTATTTTTTTTGATAAATTCCACTTCTCATTGATATAACCAGAGTTGGTACAGTTGCTTATAACCAGGAACCCTGACTAATCTGTGAGGAAACCGAGACGCCAAGGTCAAAGAATTTGTTCATCTAGCAAGTAACAGAGTTCTGGCTGAGAAATCTGTGCTGTTTCTTCCATTCCATGCTTCCTGAAAAATCCTAAGGAAGGGCACAGAAGAAAGGAGAGAGCATGGTGCCGAGTAGAGTGGGGCTTGCAGACCAGCAGATATGTGGACACTTACCCCAAATCCATGGTTAGTAACAAACCCATAAATATTTAGTGGGTGTCTTTGCCTGGAACTTTGCTATCTCCAGGTACTATTTCACTTAATCTTCACAACAATATGAAAAGGTATACATTATTTTCTTCATTGGTCAGGAAAACCTGAGGCTCAAAAAACTTTGTCCAAGTTAATATTATAACAAATAAGTGTTAGTGCTGGGTTTGAACTTGAGTCTCTAGACAAGAAGGCTGGAGTGCATTCATTAACCCACAGCTCCCATGCTATGAAATTTTATCAATCAAATATTTCTCCATTGTCAAGTTTTTATTCACTCCATTGTGACCCTAGCACACCCTCAGGATATATATATATTTTTAAGATTTTATTTATTTATTCCCTCCCCCCCCCCTTGTTGTTTTTGTGCTCGCTGTCTGCTCTCTGTGTCCATTCGCTGGGTGCTCTCTGTGTCTGCTTGTCTTCTCTTCTTCTCGTCTTCTCTTTAGGAGCCACTGGGAACCAATCCTAGGACCTCCGGTGTGGGAGAGAGGCGCTCCATCACTTGAGCCACCTCAACTCCCTGGTTTGTTGTGTCTCTCATTGTCTTTCCTCTTTGTCTCTTTTTGTTGCCCCGGCACTCCGCGTGGGCCAGCTTGCTTTCACCAGGAGGCCCTGGAAAACGCACCCGGGACCTCCCATATGGTAGACGGGAGCCCAGTCGCTTGAGCCACATCCCCTTCCCTCATGATGTGTTCTTGTTGGCATGCTTCCTTGAGTGTGGTCTTACACCCGTGTCCTGGGTTGTGCCATCTGTCTTTTTTCATTAAAGTGGGGGCCTCTAGAGCATAGGACCACGCCACTACTAAGCATCCTCCTTCCTGCATCTCCATCTCCAACGTCAGCGTGGGCTCCGTGCATGGCATTGGGTTCACTGACTGAGCAACTGAACAGCTGTACAGCAAGGGGAGAGAGACATTCTCTTCCTATATTGCTTACACCAAAATGGTACTTTGCATCCATCTTTTATTCAATCCTACAGCTTCAAGGGAAACCAGGCCTTTGCTTACAGGCCTGTAAAATGGAGCAAAAGATCCTTGTTGGCAGAATAATACCAGATATCTTGGGGACTTTGTAGACAGAACATGGCTCATGATGGCCAATGAACACTTTGTCCTTTGTCTTTTAGATTAAGAAAATGAATTTTGCATGTTTCCTACCATCACTAGGAGGGGTGTATTGAATTGGTGGCATTGTAAGCCTGATTGTTGTTGCAAAGATAAAAGCCTCATTAAGTCCCTCAGGAGGAGAGAAGAATTTTACTTGGAGAATAGAGGAGTGAGGGGGGACTTCTTGCTTGTTGTGGTTACAAAAACAACAAAACAGTAAATGAAGGAAATAATTAAATAACTCCACTTTTTTTCCCCCAAACCTCGTCAAAAGGCTGGGTGAGTTTTTAATTAGTGCTGCATTTTTCAATAAATCTGTATCTGTACGCAGTGCCGATTCTTTCCTGGATAAGGGAAACATAATAATGAGAATCCTATTTTTCAGTCCCACACTAAAGGGATGCCTGGTATATTTAATCATGCTGTAGAAATCCTGGCAGCTTTCTCTGAGCCCAGCCTCTGTTCTAATTACATTTCTAGATTTTAGTAAATTGAAAGGGAAAATGTAGGAACAAAATAATTAAAACCGAAGAGGAAGTGCATATTAAAAAGGAGAAGCTGTTTAAAATTCTTCCAGACAGTGATTCCAAGGACATTTACAATCATTTAATCAGCTCCACACTGAATCAAAGTCCTTTGTCCAGAGAGGCTGGTGGGTCACATCTCAGGTGGGTGGCATGGTCTCCATAGGAGACTAGGAGCCTCATCGCACCAGGCTACAGATGGGGACAGGACCTCTTCTATTCTTCCAGATCACTTGGGGTTCAGGCCTAGCCCAGGCAACTGCTGGCACAGACTCCCAGGCCCCAGAGAGTTCTCTCTCAGGTCCTGGGCAGAGTCTGGCCAAACTGTAATGATTAGCTCTAATTGTGAGATATGGCAAGTATGCTGCTCATGCCTCCAGTTGCCTCTTTCTGCAACCCTTCCCCACCACCATCCTTCTCCCTCCCAGTAGACCCCTTTTCTTTCTTCTCTCACTCCCAGTGAAATCTGAACAGTCCAGTGGCATTCAGGAGCCAGTTACTTGTGAATGTTCACTGGGTTGGGGAGCAGATGTAGCGCAAGTAGTTGAGTGCCTGCTTCCCATGTACGTTGTCCTGGGTTCAATCCCCCACACCTTCTTAAAAAGAAAAAAAAAAGTGTTTACTGGGTTACCTCTGGATTTTGACAAGGACCAAAATTTTTGGTTGAAGGAATGAATGTTATTAATGATGACAAGTGACTCTAACTGGAAAGTTTCAAGCATCAGCCTACTAGGTGAAAGTTGTTTTTCTTTTTAAGTGGGGTGCATTAGTAACCACATCACTGTAGAATTAAGGATCTCCATTTCTTGATCATTCTGGCTAAAATACAGGTTGTGCAGGCTCTAGGATTTTGAAGTGTTTTGTCCATGATTCTTATGATTTCTAGGAAATTTTAAACTGTGGGATTGTAGTATTGTGTATTTGAAAGTGGAAGCCAACCTGGCATTGCCTGGGGGTTCTTTCTAACCCCTTGTGGCTTTGCTCAGGGGCTCCCAGCCTTCCCTGCTGAACAGACTCGCCTACCACCTGGCACCAGGACACATGTGGCAGGAGACAGTGAGCACAGTATCCTGGAGACAGTCCCACAAGCCTGAGAGGCAGCAGGGCCCCTGGAAGCTGTTCCCAAGGCAGGGCCCACACTTAGTCACTCCATGACCTAGAGGTTCATCGTGTTGCTCTTTTGGGTCCAATGTCATGTAAATGTGTGTATGTGTGTGTAAGACTGTCTACATAATGACATTATCTCAGGAGAGAAAAGAGACAGTGCCTGTATTTAGGGCTCTGGATTATTTGGCTTGACTCAGTAAGAATGATTTTTTTAAAGTTTAAGTTAAAGGAAAGAATTGTAGCAATAACAAACACCCCATCTTTGATATTATTATTTCTTAATTTTTTATTTTTTAAATTTTTACCAGGAGGTCCCAGGGATTGAACCCAGGTCCCTCCATGTGGGAGACTGACACCCAACCATTTAAGCCATATCCATCCCCTGACATTATTTCAACACGGAGGTGACTTCTTTTCTCCCAGGGCCTAGGTGCTCTGAGACAGCTCTCAATATATTACTCAACTCACGAATGAGTGATGGCTCCTGAGATGTGAGCCATACTGGGGGCCCAGGTGTCCAAGACAAGAATTGTAACTGAGTCAGCTTCCTTTCAGTTAGACCACCTATATACCCTGCCTTTCCCCCAAAAGGAATAGTTCTTGGTTTTGTTTCCAAATGCTAAAATTTAAAACATACTTAGAATGGTCTTTAATATTACCATAAAAGCCCCAAAAATATTCTACCAACAGAGAGTTGGTTTAAGAAGAAAAAATAAGTTGCATGTAAAGTAGTTAGTAATCCACCATAGCCTGCAAATATAGGCTGCTGTTGTTAAAAGCCTTTATTGTTACGCCGCTTATCCCCTCAAGGCCCCCCACCCGCAACTTGGTATGCCTCTATGTGGTCCTCGCACCTCGACGCAGTCCTTCTGCGACCCCTTCCCAGTTCCCGCCTCTTTCTTCGCAGGCCCCTCCTTTCCCTCAAATCCCCGGGCTCCGAAGAGGCCCCGGGACGCATGCGCACTAGGGGAGGTAGGCGGAGACTTGGGGAAGAGGGAGGAGGAGGAAAAGGAGAATCCAGGGAGGGGAGGGAAGAGAAGACGGGGTGGAGGCCGCGCGGGGTGGGGCCCGGCGGGTACGCGCTCGCTGCGTCGACGTGCTGACGCCATGACGCTCCGGCCGGTGTGTGTCGGTGTGTGTGTGTGTGTGTGTGAGTGTGCGCGCTCCGAGTGTATATTTGTGTATCGGCGGTCCCGCAGGTCCCGGATGTTGCGGACAGTATGAGGCGAGCGCAGGGGGACGGGGACCAGCAGCTGTCGCCGCCGCTCTCAGGTGAGTGGAGGGAGGAGAGTCGAGGGAGGGGGTCGTCCTGTTGGAGTGTGTGTGGGCGCCTCCCTTAAAGAGGTGACTGACCCCCCCACTCCCCCCTTCCACACACATATACTCTCTGCCCCATTTCCCCATACCGGGTTACGTGGCCTGTGAGTGCTAGTGCTTAATCAACCGTCCTTTCTCCCAATCCCAAGCATTCAGGAGACACAAATGCGCCCCCTGCCTTCAGCCCCCCCATCATTTTCCCAGCCCCATCCCCCTTGCCAAATAGTGAGCTGTCGCCTGCGGCGAGATGGGTGACTGCGCATGCGCGAGTGTGAACGAGCTTGGGGTGCTTGTTTGCTGTCCTGGGGGCGCATGCGCATCGCTGTGTTGCAGGGACCTGCGGGATAAAGACCATGCGCTTCCCTTCTTCCCAGGCAGTGGACTAGACTTGCTGCCAGATAGTGAGTCTGTTGCTCCTAATCAAAAGGGAGGAGTGGAATTATTTGAGAGATTTATGAACAAAGAACTTCTTGCATCTGGTGTTGCCCCAGAAACTTCCAGGTTACAAACCCCTCCCAGAGCCAGCGTGTCCCACGCTGACCCGTCTTTTGAAACTGTCACTGCAACTTCTAGTTCTAGGATTACTTTTCCTTTCCTCTCCTCCTGTCATCGTGGTGTACATTTACTACAGGCCTCCTTTAAATGTAGGATTAGGTGCCCCAATCCATTCAATTATTTTGGCTGGGGTTTTTGGTAGCTTTTCTGAGGAGGAGTAAGGATTGTGAAAAAGAAAGGGGATTTCCTTTTAGCAAAATTCTTAATTATCCTCACAAATCTAGATAAGGTAGAGGTAAAGAGCACACTATAAGACTTAGGGTAATTACTGTAAATCAAGATAACAGGATTCTCGTTTGCCAGTCCTCCTGTTTATGTGACCTATTTGCTCTTTTTGTAAAAGAAGATCTTTGGTGCTTTCGTTTTAGTTGTGTATTGTTGATGTTCAAAAGCAATCTGAGACTACTGGTAGAGATAGTTTATCCAGTTGAGGTTTTAATTTTAAGTAAATGAGCGTTACGTTTTCCTTCACATTTGCAGACAACAAAAAGAAACTTAAGGAACTGTATCTTATTTTTTTAAGAGGTACTGGGGATTGAACCCTGGACCCCATGCATGTGAAGCAGGCACTCAACCAACTGAGCTATACTAGCTCCAACAAGGAACTTTACAATAATTTTTCAGTTATCTGTTAGCTAGATTTTCACTTGACAGGTTATACACGGTCCTTTAATTGGCTCTTGTCCTATGCTACTCTTTTGGATACTTGCTGCTTTTTACTTCTACTATTAAAACAGGGTGGGGAAAAGATAAACTCTTACTAGCAAAAGCTTTGCTGAATATCATTGAAATGAATAGCTAAATTGGTTTTTTTGGGGGGTGAATTATCCCTGCAGACTCTCCCACCTATCTGGATAATTGGGAACGGGAAGTATTAGTAACGCTATTTTCTATTCTTTTTTGGGGGGGGGGGCATTCTTCTCTCAGGATATTTTTTTTGGGGGGCTGCCATTCTTAACTCTAGGACCTTATGTTCTTGGGCCTTAAAGTGTATATATGTATATATTGTTTTTCACTTCCACATTTAACCCTGAGCTTTGCTTGGTTCAGCTGTCTTTTGTGCTACTTCTTGTGATGCTTACAGTTGGATCCAAGATGACACAGAGGAAGCACAGAAATTTTGGGTACAAATATCATCCTGTGTCCTGGGAAAGAGCTGGAGACTCATATTTTTTCCTTGTGTGAAGACTGAGGACTATAAGTTATTGGAACAACCCCATATTTAGAATGAGGACATTTGGTGTCCATTTGGTTCTTTGGTGCCAACTTTCCCTTTTAGAGCTCTTCAGCACGACTCATTTGGTACTTGAAAATGTTTAATATTGCCTATGTCCATGCTTCCATCAAGTTCTGGTAAAATCTTGAAGTGAAACTATTGAGGTAATAAATGTCTTTCTTTTCAGTAGACTTCATCATCTAGGATGCTTTGTTCTTATCTGGAAACATTTCATTTGGTTGAATTTACCCAAGTCTCATTTAAAATCTTTAGGGTCCGTAGACATGAAGTGCTTTTAGGATAAAGATGAGTATAATTTTAAAATGTGTACTGGTGCAGAGTCTTGTTTAAAAAATTTACTCTTTAAAATGGATAACACATGTACATACATATGACGCAAAATTCAAAAGGTACACAGTGTTGGTAGCACAGCATTGTGAATGTAGTTAAGAGCACTGAAATATATATCTAAATGTGGTTAAAAGGGGAAATGTTAGATTGTATAAATGGTAACAGAATACAAATTTTAAAAAATACATAGAACTACACTACAAAAACAGGGAACCCTAAGTTAAACCATGGTCTACCGTTAATAGTACAATTATAAAAATCTGCTGTCATCAGTTGTAACAAATGTTCCATACCAATGCAGTGTTAATAATAGGGTGGTACATGGAAATCTTGTATTTTATGCATGATTGTTCTGTAAACCCACAACTTCTCTAGAAGGAAAAAAAAAAAAAAAGGTACACAGTGAGAGAGAATGGCATTTCTCTTCTAGTTCTCCTGTCATCCATCTTCTTATCCTCTCCAAAGATAGCCCTTGTTAACCTGGATCTTGTTTATCCTTCCAGAGATAGTCTATGCTTATACAAGCATATATGCCTATGTACTCTGGTGTTTTTTGTTTTTGTTTGATTTATACAAATGGTGGCATGCTCTACCTATTATTCTACACTTTGCTTTTTGCACTTAATATATCTCGGTGATCATTACATACAGTACATCCATTGTATATATGTACATCATTCAGGCAGCTCTTACTGGACATTTAGCTTGTTTCCAGTGCTAAAATGAATTCCTTGTATGTGTTTATTATGTTCATGGGTGTTGAATAAATTCCTAATGGAAGTGCTAGGTCAAAGGGTAGGGTGCATTTTTAATGTTATTAGATATTGCTAAATGGCCTTCCATAGAGGTTGTACCAATATATATTCCTGCCAGCAATGAGTATATGACTGTACCTCACAACACTGTTATCAAATTT
This sequence comes from Tolypeutes matacus, assembly GCA_026826555.1. Classification (NCBI taxonomy): domain Eukaryota; kingdom Metazoa; phylum Chordata; class Mammalia; order Cingulata; family Chlamyphoridae; genus Tolypeutes; species Tolypeutes matacus. Next base: position 3,668,401 of record JAKSZT010054055.1, on the reverse strand, counting down.
TTTTTTTTTTAATCTCTGTACATTCTTTAAGATTTTAAAGTTCATTATGTAGGTTGTTAAGCTTCATTACACTGAGGAGTTGTGGATAAATACTGTCACTGTTTTTGTAGCTAGTGGGTGGAGGGTATTCTTCGACTGAGGAATAATGTCATGAGAAAAAGTCATATGCCTGGATACACAGCACATCCATAACAGTGCTAGGAAGACATATAGAACCTAAATTCCAATTTCTTCCTCCAATTCTTAGATTCTAGTTTCTCTATGTGAAATTCCATAAGCCCTTAAGAGATACTATATGATCTTCTCATAGCTGTGATTCAGAATTGTTTTTATAAGAGAATTGCCGTTCTTTTGAGGAGTGTGGAGTTGAAAAGCTAACCCAGTTAGTTAAGGTACTTTACTGAGTGCTGGCTGTCTTTGCACAGAGTATTGGTTTTAAAAGTCTGCTGATTGCAGAACACTTCACTATGTGCTTTGAAGAAATAAAAAGAATTAAAAGATTTCTGTGCATAAAGATTTGTGTCCAAATCTTGTTGGAAAACCAAATATACTGAATATATGAAACAATAAGAGAAAAGCTAGAAAACAGAATCGAAAGAGTAATACACTGAGTTCCATGCTCGGAGGACATTGTAAAGGAATGGCAAAAGTTTAGAGGAGCATCCATTTAGAAGGCCTTCCTGGAGCAAGTGCGTTTTGAGCCAAATTTTATTTTTTTCAAGTGTTTAAGTGAAAAATTTTAAACAAAAAAATTGAAAGAATATTATAATTTTTCATCTCTATACTATCACCTACATTCAACAATTGTTCATATTTTACCACATTTGCTTTCTCTATATATGTGCATATGTTTATAAAATACATTTTCTATTGCAGACATCATGACACTTTACCCTTAAATATTTTAGATGCATCTCCTTAAAGACATTGCTTTACTTAATTGTTCTTTTTTTTTTTTTTAAAGATTTTATTTATTTATTCATTTATCCCCCCCTTGCTGCTTGTGCTCGCCGGGTCAGTTAACCACGCCGCGTGGGCGGGCCCGCCCCCACCAGGAGGCCCCGGGAACCAAACCCGGGGCCCCCCACATGGCAAACGGGAGCCCCACCGATTGAGCCACAGCCGCTTCCCATACTTAATTGTTCTTACAATACATTATCACAGTTAAAACAATTAACAGTAATTTCCTAGTGCCATCTAATATTCGGTTTTTCAGATTTCCCCAGTCATCTCAAAGATGACTTTTTTAACTGCTTGCATTATTTTCTCCAAACTAGGGCCCAATCAATGGTCAGATGTTATATCTCTTTAGTCTCTTTTGAAATGTAGAAATGTTTATTTAGAAGCCACGTGTTATTAGCTTTTTGAAGAGACCAGGCCACTTGTCTGTACACTGTACCATTCCCGGAGTTTTCTGGTTGTTTCCTCATGGTGTCTTTTTAATTTGTTTCTTTATCCTTGTATTTTGTGTAACCTGACAGGTCTAAAGGCTTGATTAGATTCAGGTTAAATGTTTTTTGGTAAGAATACTTCCTAGGTATTGCTATGCAACTTATATTGCATCACAATAGGAGAAGCGTAATGTCATAGTGTCCCACTGTTCATGGTGAGTTTGATCATTTGTTTAAGATGGTGAATACCAGATCTCTCTATTGTAAAGACATTTTTTCCCTTTGTAATTAGCAACTAATATGTAGGATGCTGATACTTTGGCATCGTACTATTATAGGTCTCCAGCAACCTGTCACCTAATGATGTTATCTTTTATGATCCTTGCCTGAATCAGTTATTTCATTGGTTGTTGCAAAATGGGGATTTTCTAATTCTGTCATTCCTTTTAATTGATTAGCTTTTGATCTTCTGTAAAGATTTCCCTTGTCAATAAGGAATAAATTACAGTTTCTACTAAAAAGTTGAGGTAAATTAAAATAAATTTTTAAAAATTTAATTTTGGAATGCATTCAGATTTACAGGACAGTTACAAAAATAACACAAACCCATAGAGAGAACGCCAACAAACCCTTCTCTTCAACATTTCTTGTTGGGCTGGTCTAGGGGTGATGAATTCCTTTAGCTTTTGTTTATCTGGGAATGTCTTAATCTTTCCCTCATTTTTGAAAGATAGTTTTGCCAGGTATAGAATTCTTGGGTGGTGATTTTTTGCTCTCATCACTTTAAATATGTCATCCCACTGCCTTTTTGTCTCTGGTTTCCGATGAGAAATTGGCACTTAATCTTATTGAGGCTCCCTTGTATATGACACAGTGCTTCTCTCTTGTGGCTTTTAAAATTCTGTCTTTATTGTTGGCATTCAAAGTTCTGTTTATATTTCACAGCATGGGTCTATTTGGGTTTATCCTGTTTGGAGTTTGTTGATCATCTTGAATGTGTATATTCATGTCTTTTATTAAATTTGGGAAGTTTTCAGCCATTATTTCTTTGAATATTCTCTCTGTTCTTTTCTTTCTTCTCCTGGGACTCCCACAAAATTCATATGTTGGGTACACTTGCTGGTTTCTCACAGTTCCTCAGGATCTATACACATCACTTTTCTTTCTGCTCCTCAGACTGGACGATTTCAATTATCTTCAACTTCACTGATTCTTTTTTCTACCAGCTCCAATCCGCTGTTGAATTTTTCTGGGTAGTTTTTAGTTTTTGTTACTGTGGTCTTCAGTTCTGTTTGATTTCTTTTCATAACTTCCATCTCTCTATTGATATTCTCTTTGTGTTCATCTGTTGTTTTCTTGATCTCCTTTAATTCCTTGTCCAAATATTCCTTTAGCTCTTTGAGCATATTTAGGACGATTTTTAAAAAGGCTTTGGAATGTCCCATCTGATCCTCATCGTTGATGGTCTAATGCTTTAATCATTTACTTTGCCTGAGCCGTGGTATCCTGTTTCTTTGTATGTTTTATAACCTTTTGTTGATACCTGGACATTTTGATATTTTAATGTGTTATTACTGAAATTTAGACTGCAGTGTGTGTTCCTTAAGCTTGTATCCTGCTAGTGTATCCTTGAATGCCAGGAGCTAACGAAAACAAAAAACAAACAAAAAGAGGAATAAAAGAAAACAATTTTCCCAGTTTTTGCAGATTGACCTGTGCAAGTGCTATTTTTTAGGGCTTATCCATACAACAGTTGCATGAGAATAGCTCCAGGCCAAATTCAAGGGGTTTCCCTGATCCTTTCTGCATGTGTGGTCCCATGAATTTCCCAGTGCACATGGTTACAAATGTCTCCTCTTCCCTAGGATTCCTCATGGTCCCAGACACTGCACTGTATGTCCTACAGCTCCCAATCCCTTGCCCCAGGCAGCATGACTTAACTGCTCTCCCACAGCATTCTGTGAGAGCTCTGTGTACCACCTTGTGTACATAGGACAAATTCTGGGACAGAGTCCCTCAGGCCACCACCAGACAGATTGGACCAGAAATACATGTGCATGTGCACAAGGGTCCGTATGCTTCCTCTAGAATCAGGACCAGGGATTTGTACTGGGAGTGCAGGCCGGCTTCAGTGCTGAGCTAATGAGGGGTGGAGGAGGGGCTAGCCAAGGTACCATGAGATCCTATTGTATTTATTTATTTATTTATTTTTAAGGAAGTACTGGGGATTGAACCCAGCACCTCATAACATGGGAAGCAGGTGCTCAAACCACTGAGCTGTACCTGCTCCCTGGTCTTATTGCTTTTCTTCCTTATTTTTTTAGGAGGTGTCAGAGATTGAACTCAGAACTTTGTACATGGGAAGCAGGTGCTCAACCACTGAGCCACATCGGCTTCTCTGAGTTGGTTTTTTTTTTTAAAGATTTCATTTATTTATTCATTTATCCCCCCCTTGCTGCTTGTGCTCGCTGGGTCAGCTAACCACGCTGTGCAGGCGGGCTTGCCTTCACCAGGAGGCCTTGGGAACCGAACCCGGGGCCTCCCATATGGTAAACGGGAGCCCTACTGATTGAGCCACAGCCGCTTCCCTCTGAGTTGGTTTTTAGTTTATTTTGCTTGATTTTTTTTTTTTCCTTCAGGAAACACGGAGAACCAAACCAGGGACCTCCCATGTGGGAGGCAGAAGCTCACCCACTTGAGCCATATCCACTGCCCCCTGTTGCTTCTAATAAGTGGTTTTCTTGATTCAGTGCTTATGCTCTTACTACAATCCTTTAACTGTTTTCTGGAGCCCTGAGAAAGTTGTTTCTGCCAGTGCTTGCTGGTTGTTCAAAGCTTCTGTGGTATATGGAGCCCTGAAGTGTCTCTGCCATCTTGATGAGGGTGGGCTCTCAATAAGTGTCTGAGGTAAATTTTTAATTCTTTCCCTTTTTTATTTTTTTTATTTTTTTAAATTTTGTACATTTAATAATTGAAAACATAAGCAATAAAAAACTAAAAAGTAAACACAGATGAATAAATATATACATTTCTCAATTAAATGTAATGGATACATGTAAATTTTTTTGTTGTTTTGTTTTTTGTTTGTTTTTTTGTTTTTTTTTTGTGTGTGAATCAAACAATATATTACACAATATATTTGGTTCATAGTAATGCATTCATACAGTATTTGTCCTTTTGTGTCTGGCTTGCTTCACTCAACATAATGTCCTCCAGATTCATCCATGTTGCCATATGCTTTATGACTTCATTTCTTCTTACAGCTGCATAATATTCCATCGTGTGAATAGACCACAGTTTGTTCATCCATTCATCTGTTGATGGACACCTGGGTTGTTTCCAACTTTTGGCAATGATGAATAATGTGGCTGTGAACATCGGTGTGCAGATGTCTGTTTGTGTCACTGCTCTCAGTTCTTCTGGGTATATACCCAGTAGTGGTATTGCAGGGTCACGTGGCAAGTCTATATTCAACTTCTTTAGGAACTGCCAAACAGTCCTCCATAGTGGTTGTACCATCCTACATTCCCACCAACAGTGAAGAAGTGTTCCTATCTCTCCACATCCTCTCCAACACTTGTAGTTCTGTCTTTTTAATAGTGGCCATTCTGATAGGTGTGAAATGATATCTCATTGTAGTTTTGATTTGCATTTCCCTAATCATGAGTGATGTTGAGCATTTCTTCATGTGTTTTTTTTGCCATTTGTATTTCTTCTTTGGAGAAATGTCTATTCAAGTCTTTCGCCCATTTTTTAATTGGGTCATTTGTCTTTTTATTGTTGAGTTGTAACATCTCTTTATATATCCTGGATATTAAACCTTTATCAGATATGTGATTTCCAAATATTTTTTCCCATTGAGTTGGCTGCCTTTTCACCCTTCTGACAAAGTCCTGTGAGGTGCAAGAGTGTTTAATTTTGAGGAGGTCCCATTTATCTACTTTTTCTTTTGTTGCACGTGCTTTGGGTGTGAAGTCCAAGAAACCACCACCTACTACAAGGTCTTGAAGATGTTTCCCTACATTTTCTTCTAGTAGTTTTATGGTCCTGGCTTTTATATTTAGATCTTTGATCCATTTTGAGTTGATTCTTGTATAGGGGGTGAGATAGGGGTCCTCTTTCATTCTTTTGGTTATAGATATCCAGTTCTCCCAACACCATTTGTTGAAGAGACTGTTTTTTCCCATCAGCGTGGGCTTGGTAGGTTTGTCAAAAACCAGTTGACTGTATAGGTGAGGGTTTATTTCTGGATTCTCAATTCTATAATTCTTTCCCTTTAATAATTTTCTGAGTAAGGTCATAGTCAGCTCCAGTCGTGGTAAGTGAATTTTCTCGCTCTCTTAGTATTATTATGAACTCATGGATTTTAATTTATTCTATGTTTTACCAACATTTTAAGCCATTCCTTTTGATGCTCAAAAAAGTCCCATATTTGGCCTGTAGGAGCCCCTTCAGGCTTGATGAATGAGCGCTCCCTAACTTTCTGGCTCAAGAAGTTTCTGGCTCACTTTGTATTTTTCCTGTTCCGGGTGTGAAACCCTCATCTCTGTACTTTTCTATACATTGCATTTTCTTCCCTTTAAGTAAATTGTTTTTCACCTCCTTAATGGAGCATTTGGAACCAAATTCTGAAAACTAAAGGTCCTCTATTTTAACACAAGGCACCTAGTGTTTGACTCACACTTGTGCCTGTGGCATTACTGGATTCTGGATCTTAGAATTCACAGATTCCCTGTCTTGAATACTTCCTGAAAGATGGGCAGTATCTCTGAAGAGAGCATCGCTTTTTTTTTTCATTTCTCCCTTTAACATAAGACAAGCTGTAGCTGGGTGGGGAATTTCTTCTCTCATAAGCAGCCTTGCTTTTTTTTTTTCTGAGATGAAAGGTACACAGAATGAAATTTAGAGGCAAATGTGTGTTTCTAAGCTTTATTAGGGATGTGGGGTTTTGATGGTTATATAAAAACATCTTTGTATATATGTGTGTGTGTGTGTGTATATATATATATATATATATATACACACACACACATAATTTTCTTTCCTCCCTTTTCCTTATTTAGTTACACTCATTTCTCTACTCAGTTGGAGTGTTATGTAAAATTATCCTGTAATAGCATTTTTTTTTCCATTATCACTAGATTTTCATCATGAAAAAGGAGTGAGACAAATTGTTCTTAATTAGGAGGAAATTGCAGATAGGCCATGAACTCATATCTATCTCTCTCAACTCTGAGTCTGGAACAGGGTTGAATCCTGTGAATTTCTATTGTGTACTGTAGACTCGGGAAATGTTGGTTCATTCACAGTGCTTTCTGAAAATAAATCACACTAACACAAATGAAAGATACTGTGGAACAGCTTTTATCAGGGCCTGGACTAAATCCTGCCTTAACAAGAAATGTTTTATTAGACTTTTACCATGTATTGGTATTTTGAGAAATCTGATCTCATTTCAAATTAACTCAAAGCCACACAGTAACAGTATTCTGATATTTATAAGAAATTCCTTTTTTCTATTTACCATCTTGTCATATTTACTTTCAGACTTTACAAGGTTATATTCTCTCCCTGGTTTCATAACAGTACTGGCCCCATATTAAATTTTGATTGTGTATTTAGACAAGCACACCTGTTTCTTCTGTTTGTTTGGGGCATGGCAAATCTCTGAAAGGCTGACACATTGCCAATAAGATCCAGTAGGTTTTTTTTTTTTCTTTTTTTTTTTTTTTGAGGTGCCAGGATTGAACCTGGGACCTCATATGTGGAAAGCCGGTGCTCAACCACTGAGCCATATTGACTCCCCTGAGTAGGTTTTTTTGTTTGTTTGCTTGTTGTTTTGTTTTTGTTTTTAGGAGGCACAGGGAACTGAACCAGGGACTTCCCATGTGGGAAGCAAGTGCTCAACTGCTTGAGCCGCATCTGCTCCCCTCCAGTAGCTTCTTTTACTTTTGATTTTGACAAGCTCCTGTTACCAGAAAAGAACTTCTAAAATATAGCTTCTTTAGGAAAAGAAGCTTGGTCCTTCATTATTACAACTGTGGTCACATTTTAATAGAACTGTCAGGAGTTGTCGGGCTGTTCTGTGTAGCAAAGCTGGTCATGCAGTTTAGGGAGGGCTGGATGCAGACCTCAGAGTGAGAATTAAACTTGGGCAGTAACTCCTGTTTGACCATGGAGACCTTTATTATTGGCTGTTTCTCTCTAAGAAGCTGTTAGCATAAATCTTTCTGCTGCAGTACAGACTATGTCAGAGAAGGGCTCGCTGTAGTTCTCTGGAAGCCTCTAATTTATTTATTAATTTTTGGTAAGAGAAAAAAATGTGCATGTAGTCATTCATATCCTTTTTTTTTTTTTTTTTTTTTTTTTTTTAATATTTTATTTATTTATTCATTTATCCCCCCCTTGCTGCTTGTGCTCGCTGGGTCAGCTAACCACGCCGTGCGGGCGGGCTTGGCCTTCACCAGGAGGCCCTGGGAACCGAACCCGGGGCCTCCCATATGGTAAACGGGAGCCCTACTGATTGAGCCACAGCCGCTTCCCTATTCATATCCTTAAATTGAGATTTATATACTCCTTTTCTCGAAATTTAGAAACAGGTAGTCATGTAGAAATTTGCTGTAAATAAAAATGACAATTTTTAAATGTGGAAAATCATTTGTGCTGCCTTAAATTTAAAATCATAAAATGCCCTAAACATATAGAAAAATATAGAATATCGCTTGTATACCCATCACCCAATTTTATCAAATCTTAACATTTTGTTATATTTGTTCCCAGATATTTTTTATAATAAATAAAACATCATTGAAACAGTGATGTGTTGGTGTACTTCTGTTCTTTTCATTGCTCTCATCAGAGGTAACAGCCATCCTGAATTTTCATGTTTATCATTTTCAAATTTTATATAAATGTTACAATCCAAGATGTATTGTTCTATAACTTGATATTTGTCCTCAGTATGGTTTTTGAGATTTGCTGAGGTTGATACATGTAATTTCAGATTCATTTAACTACATTTTAAATGCTTTTAGTGCATTTAAATGCCTTTTTTTTTTGCACTGGTTTTACCTTTATTATTTTTCCCTCATTCATTAAATGCCTTTTAAGTGCATTTTAATGTATGTTTCATTGTACAAGTATACTGAACCACACTTTAGTTCCTGTTAATGAATATTTAAGGTGTTTCCAATTTTTTGTTATTATACATAATCCTTCAATAAACATTCTTGTACATGGCTCCTTGGGCAAGTGCCAGAATTTCTCTTGGTTATGTGCTTAGAAATGGGGTTACTGGATCATAGGTTATAAGCATCTTCAACTTTACTTACTATGGCTAGTTCTCTAAAGAGGTTAAATCAGTTTACATTTCTACTGAAAATGTGTGAGACTTGTGATTTTACTATATCCTAGTAAACAATTGGTTTATAAGACTTTTTCATTTTTGTCAGTGTGACATCACTGTGTGTGAAGTGCTCTTTAATTTGTTTTTTAAACTTATATTTTATTGAAATTTTAAACCTTAATATAATCAGATTTATTATGTTTTTCCTATATGGTTTGTTTTTGTCTTTTGGTAAAGAAATCTTCCCCTATACTAGACTAATAAAGCTACATCTTATTTTTACTTCTGAAAGTATTAAAGTTTTGCTTTTCACATTTAGGCCTTAATCCCCTGGAATTTATTTTGATGTTTGAAGTAGGAATGTAATATTTTTTTCCATAAGGATAAATACATTTATCCTTATGGGAAAAATCTGGTGCCCCAGTGTCATGTATTGAATAGCCCATCTGCTCTCTACTAATTCTTAATGCCACATATACATTTCCATATATATGAATGTTTGTGTCTGGTATTCTCTGTTCTCTACCACTTGGTCTGTTTGTCTTGTCTTAATTTTCATAGCTTTATAATAATTGTTCATGTCTGGTAGGGCAAGTCCCATTACATTGTTCTTTTTCTGTTCTATCAAGCTAGCTTCCTGAAAAACTGTCAGGTTGGTCCATTTTAATGACAGCATTTGCTGTCTAAAATATATTGCCATTATATATAAAATGACTTTCTCCAAAAGAGAAAAAAAAAGAAAGTCTCCTTTATCTAATAACTGATCATTAAATTTGTCTCTTGTTCTGAGTGAACCTACAATTTCCATTCAGTTTTTAGTTTTGTTGGAGTTATTTTCATTTTTTGTAAGGATATGGCCTTCAAATGGAGGGGAACCTGTTATAATTTGTTGTCTGGGATTAGGACACCAAATAAAACACTTTAAAAAAAAAGATTTATTTATTTATTTATTTCTCCCTTTACCCCTCGTTGTTTTGCGCTTTCTGTCTGCTCTTTGTGTGTTCTTCTGTGTCTGCTTGTCTTCTTAGACAGCACTGGGAACCCGATCCTGGGACTTTCCAGAGTGGGAGAGAGGTGCTTAATCTCTTGCACCACATCAGCTCCCTGGTCTGCTGCGTCTCTTAGTGTCTTTCCTCCGTGTCTCTTTTTTTGTTGTGTCATCTTGCTGCACCAGCTCTCCTGCGCAGGCCGGCAGTCTTGCATGGGCCAGCTTGCCTTTCACAAGGAGGCCCCAGGAATTGACCTTTGGACCTTCTGTATGGGAGATGGGAGCCCAATTGCTTGAGCCACATCCTTTTCCCAAAACACTTTTGATAAAGACATTGAGGTTTTGTGATGTTTAAGACTTTCTTTATCGTAAGGAAAAGCAACCTATTTAAACTAGTTCATATAAAAGGAGATATATCAAAAGGAAATAACTGTTGTAGACAGTTATTTGAAAAGGACAGTTATTTTCCTTTTCCAAAGGAAAGCTGAACAACCAGGCTTCAGAAAGGCTTGGGACAATAACAGTTTCAGGGTCTTCAGCAATAAGAGTTAGTAGACTAACTAACATAAATAGGACTTAGCCTCCATGGGGTGTAATTCAGATTCCTGAGAAAAGTCTGATTGGGTCAGTTGAGGGATTGATTTCCCCTGGGCCAAATATCTGCCCCAGGTTCAACCTGTCTCGGAGATGGGGGTGGGGAAATTTGGTACAAACAGTAATTTTAGGGATGGCTAGAATCAGAGACAGATTCTCTTAGAGCAGGGATTTTCAATCTTTTTGGTCTCAGGACTCCTAATACTTAAAAATTATTATTATTTTTTAACAAATTAATTTTATTGACACATTTTTAAAGCATACAATTCATCCAATGTGTTCAATCAGTGTTATTTAGTATAATCATATAATTGTGTATTCATGACCTCAATCACTATTAGAGCATTTTCATTATTTCAATAATAATAATAAACAAAAAACAAGTAAATAAACTAACAAGAAAATTCTTCACCCCTTGATCTCTCTATGCGTGCCCTGCTGTACATAGCTGCTATTTCTGGCTATTCTTGCACAATTATTTATTAAGCAGTTTTATTGAGATTATTCATGTAACATGTGATCTATACAAAGTGTATAATCCACTGATTATATTACTTTTAGTATAATCACAATGTTGTGCATTCATTACCACAAAAACTTTGTAGAACAATTTCTTTAAAAATTGAGGACCCCAAAGAGTTTTTGTTTATATGTGTTAATTATCTATTGATACTTTCTGAAAAAATTCTAAAATATTAATTAAAAAAAAACGATAATAAACCTATCTCATGTTAACATAAGTATATATTTTTACAAAAAATAACTTCAAAAATTATAATGTTTTTTACATATTTGCAAATCTCTTAAATATCTGGCTTAAGACAGATTCCCATATCTGCTTCTACTTTCCGTCTGATATGATAGATTGTTTGATGATAGATTGTATATGAAGGGAATACAGTCTCAAAAGGATATGAGGTTGGAAAAGGGAGGAGTGTTTTATAGCCTTTTCAGATAATTGTGCATATTCTTCTCTGATACTACACCAAAACTTGACAAGTGGTAGTTTCTTATAAACTAAGCTGAAGTGTGGATTTGAAACCATATGATGCTACTGTTACATTAAAATTCGTTGGTCTATCTTACACTTTCTTTTCTTTTTTTAAAATTATTATTATTATTTTAAGGTATCCTGGCTGTTGAACCTTGGATCTCATACCTCCCATGTGGGAGCAGGTGCTCAACCACTTGAACCATACCTGCTCCCTTTACACTTTCAATGGCTCTTTACCCATGCATGATTTTATATCATCATGCATGGGTTATTTGGGAAATACTGGTTCACCGAAATATGCGGATCTTTCAGATATGGACACATTTCAGAGTGTAGTGTTAAAAAAAAACCCGTATTAATTAATATCACTAGATAGAAATTTCCCAAAATTCTAATTTTTGATTAAAAGCTTGTATTTTATCATTGGCAACAAATACTGTCTGTTGCTTTCCTTGAAGTAACAGATTCATTTCATTTTCAAGAAAAAGTCTACCCCTGTCTGAATAATCACAGTTTGTTCCCTATTCTTTCAAGTAAAAGTAATGTTCCATGAATAAAGCAGCTCGTTCAGCTCACAACTCAGAGTTATAAGTGCTTTTCCAACCATTGTAACTTGAATATCTGCAAAGTGCTTTATGCATTCTTCCCATTTCATCACACAGAATGTTTGAAAGTCCTCTGTAAAGCGTTCAGATTTAATAAAATTAATAATTCTTACAGCTTCAACAAGGATATTCTTAAGTGAAATTGCCTTTAAAAATTTTTTTAAACCACTTGTGCATGGTGGTAAAAGACACAATGACTAGTACACTTTGATCCCATTACCTTGCTTCATGCTAAGACACTGGCAGTTTTACCGATTATTGCTTTTGCATCATCAGTGTAAATATCAATACAATGAAAAAGGTAAATACTTTTCTAGTATTATGTATTCGTTATGACTTCACAGACCCCTTGAAAGGGTCTCAGTGACCTACAGGAATCTGCCAACCACACTTGGAGAACCATGTCCTTAGGAGAGGGTTTAGTGGAGGAAACAAAATATTAAGGTACAACAGTGTTTCATGGTAGGATTTTACTGGATTGCTAGTGCAATCACTTAGCATTACTTAACATGATGTAGAAATGGATGGGATATTTTAAAAGATCATAAGTTTCATATTTCTTTTTTCAACAGAGATATTTTCTAGGACTATCGTCTTCAAACAGAAGAGTTTAAGGTAATTTGATTTTTCAGCCAGATGTTCTTTAAAGCATACAATAATCTTAGAAGGATAACCCGTTTTATAAAGCTTAATTTTTATCACCAATGTAGCACATATACCTTAACATTTTTAAAGCAGTTGAATATATTAAGAAATCTGAGTTCTGAAAGTTGCATTTGGAAAGGTCTTACCTTTACAAAAGAGGCATAGAAGGGAGGGTTAAGGCTGAGAATCCACCATTCCAGCTCTATATCTTTTGGTCATAAAAGGGTCTTGCTAAAGAGGACCCCCCCCCAACAATTTAAATATGTTTTACTACAGGTAGAAGGGAGTAGTGATAACTGACTTCATTTCAACAAAAATCCTTTGAGTGGCAGTGACAGTTTGAAGTTCTTTTATGAATCCCCAAAAGAGACGGATTATGTTTTTGAACTAATGTATTCCTGTGGGTGTGAGACCCTTTTGATTGGACTACATCAGTGAGGCGTGACTCAGGTTGAGCCTCTGCCCTCTTACTGGAGCTGATATAAAACAGACACACACACAGAGAGACATAGGAAAAGGGAGCTCTGCCATTTTTGACCCTGCAATGTGAAAGGAAGACTTGAGGATCACTAGCAGCCAAAGCTTAAGCATGAAGTCACCAAGAATCTGGGCCCACATAGTAACTCATCGCTGAAGAGACGAGCCATATGCCTGGTATCTCACAGCTGAACTCTGGAAGAAAGCGGAGCAGCTGAGACAGAGAGGAGGCCTGGTAAGAGACAAGCCTTATGCCTGCTTGCCCACAACTGAGCTCCGGGAGATGGTAGATTCTGCAAGGGAAGGCAAGGACCTCAGCAGGGATCAGTGGCTGTCTTTACCATGTGGCAGGGCCCCAGAATCACCAGTAGCTGTCTTTGGTGAGAAAATATCTCTGCTGATGCCTTGATTTGGACATTTCATAGCCTTGGAACTGTAAGCTTTTATTCCAAATAAATTTCCCATTATAGGGGAGTGGATGTGGCTCAAGCAGTTGAGTGCCTCCTTCCCACATGGGAGGTCCCGGGTTTGGTCCCCGGTGCCTCCTAAAAACAAAACAACAACAGCAAAACAAACAACAAGCAAACAAATGTAAAAACAAACTCGGGAGCCGATGTGGTTCAATGGTTGAGCACTGGCTTCCCACATAGAAGGTTCCAGGGTTCAATCTTTGGCCCCGGTACCTCAGGGGGAAAAAAAGAAAATTCCCATTATGAAAGCCAACCCATTTCTGGGGCTTGGCATTGGCAGCCCTTTGGCAAACTAAGACAATGACTATAAGCAAAAGGCATTGTAGAAGGTGGAGGGGAAGGGATTGAATCAGTATTATATATTTTGGTGTTCAGAAGGGGAAGAGGTCATTCATTTGGGGAGGCTGGGGTCAGGATTGTCTTTATGAAGGTTACATTTGAGCTGGGCTTTGAATGGTAGGTATTTTGAAGGCTAGAATTTTGATTGGAAGAGATGGGAAAAGGAATTCAGGCCAAAGGAATGTCATGAGCAAAAATGTGGAGGAGGAAAAATGCAGTATTTGTTGGTATAGAGTGTGTACTGGAAATAACAATGTAGTGTGACTGAAGCAAAGGATGCTTGGTTTAATGGAAGTAAGCCTCAAAGGTAATTTGGCCTAGAACATGGATGAGCTTTTGCCAAGGCCAGACAGTTTGGGTTAATGTGGTAAGTGGTGAAGACTGAAAGGTTTTTTTTTCCTTCTAATTTTATTTATTTATTCTATTTAAAATTCTTTTTATTTTGAAATAATTCCAAACTTACAGGACAGTTGCAGAAATAATACAAACCTCATACAGAGAACTCCAGCATCCCCCCACCCTCCCAGATACCCAGATCCACCAATTTTAATGTTTTGTCACCTTTGCTGTTTCCTTCCTCTCTCCTTCCCTCCCTTCCCATCTTTCTATCTCTCTATCTTTCTCTTTTTAGGGTCAGCTGAAAGCAGGTAGCATACATCATACTCCTTGAACACCCGATACTTCTATGTACATTTCCTATGAACAAGGATATTCACCTACATAATCACCTTAAGTGCAGTTATCAAGTTTAAGAAATTTAACATCGATACAAAGCTTACATTGTATATTCCAATTTTTTATGTCCTTTTGAGCCTTTTCTCCATTTTTAGATCCCATCCAGTATCGTGTTGCATTTAATTGCCATTATCTCTCTTTTTTTTTTTTTTTTTTTTTTAAGATTTATTTATTTACCTTATCTATTTTAAACCCCCCCCTTCCCCATTTGCTGTTTTGTGTCCATTCGCTGGGCAATTTTCTGTATCTGTTTCCTGCCTTCTCTTCTCCTCCTCCAGTCTTCACCAGGATTCGATCCTGGAGACTTCTGATGTAGGAGAGAGGTGTTCTGCCACCTGTGCCACCTCGGTTCCAGGCTTTCGGAGCTTTCGGAGCATCTTGTCTTGTCTCTCCCCTGCGTCTCTCTCCTGTTACGTCATCATCTTGCTGCATGGCTCCCGGGGCCTGGTGGCACACCAGCACACAGAGCCTGGCAGCCCATGCGCCTTCTATGTATATATTTTTTATTTTACCGGGAGGTCCCGGGGTTCGAACCCAGGTCCCTCCATATGGCAGATGGATGCCCAACCATTTGAGCCACATCCGCCCCCCTAATTGCCATTATCTCTTTAGTTTATCTTTCTTTCTTCTTTAACTGTGGAAATGTATATACAGCATAAATATTGCCATTCCAGTCCCTCCCAAGCATGCCATTCAGTGGGATTAATCACATTCACAATGTTTTCATAAAGTGTTTCACACACAGTGTTTCACCACCATCCATCACTAGAACTTTCCCTTTACCCAAAATAGAAACCCTACACTCACTTTTCATTACTTCTCCATTGCCCTTGCCCCCACCCCTGGTAACCTAACTTTCTGTCTCTATGAGTTTGCATAGTCTTTGATGTTTTCTTTATGGTTACCATGGGACTTAAATTAACATCCTAAATTTATAACAATCTCATTTGCTTTGATACCAAATTAATTCCTATAATATAAATAAGTTCTTGTACCCCTCCATGCTCCCACCTTTATGTAGTTCTTATCACAAATTACATATTTATGTATTATGAATCCAAAAGCAAAGAATTATTTTTACAGTTTACGCATTTGCCATTTAGATCCTGTAGGAAGTAAAAAGTAGAGTTACAAATAAAAAATACAATAGTACGGCCATTTATATTTACTCATGTCATTATCTTTACCAGAGATCTTTATTTCTTCAAGTGACCTCAGTCAATTCTCTCGTGCCCTTTCCTTTAAAACTGCAGAACTTTCGGGAAGCGGCTGTGGCTCAATCAGTAGGGCTCCCGTTTGCCATATGGGAGGCTCCGGGTTCGGTTCCCGGGGCCTCCTGGTGGGGGCGGGCCCGCCCGCACGGCGTGGTTGGCTGACCCAGCGAGCACAGGCAGCAAGGGGGGGATAAATGAATAAATAAATAAAATATTAAAAAAAAAAAAAAAAAAAAAAAAAAAAAACTGCAGAACTCTCTTTAGAATTTCTTGTAGGACCATTCTAGTGGCGACAAAGTCCCTCAGCTTTTGTTTACCTGGGAATGTCTTAATCCCTCCCTGATTTTTGAAAGTTTTGCCAGATGCAGAATTTTTGGAAATGTCTTGCTGACACTTAATCTTTTTTTTTTTTTTTTTTTAAAGATTTTATTTATTTATTCATTTATCCCCCCCCTGCTGCCCGTGCTCGCCGGGTCAGCCAACCATGCCGTGCCGGCGGGCCCGCCCCCACCAGGAGGCCCCGGGAACCGAACCCAGGGCCTCCCACATGGCAAACGGGAGCCCCACTGATTGAGCCACAGCCACTTCCCTACTGACACTTAATCTTATTGAGGCTCCTTTGTATGTGACACATTGCTTCTCTCTTGTGGCTTTTAGAATTCTCTCTTTATTGTTGACATTCGACAGTCTGATTATAATATGTTACAACGTGGGTCTATTTGGGTTTATCCTGTGTGGAATTTGTTGAGCATGTTGGATGTGTATATTCATGTCTTTTATTAAATTTGGGATGTTTTCAGCCATTCTTTCTTTGAATATTCTTTCTTCCCCTTTCTCTCTCTCTTCTGGGACTCCCACAAAATACATGTATTGGTATGCTTGATGGTTTCTTACCAGTTCCTTAGGCTCTGTTCACCTTATTTTTCTTCTTTCCGCTCCTCAGACTGGATGATTTCAATTGTCTTGTCTTCAACTTCACTGATTCTTTATTCCACCAGTTCCAATATGCTTTTGGGAACCCCTCTAGAGAATTTAAAATTTTTGTTTCTGTGAACTTCAGTTCTGTTCAGTTCCTTTTCATAATTCCTAACCTCTATTGATATTCTTTTTGTGTTCATCTTTTGTTTTCCTGATTTCTTTTAGTTTTTTTTCCATATTTTCCTTTAGCTCTTTGATCATTTTAAAAAAATCTTTGCCTGATACATCTCAGATCTAATCCTCCTTATTGATTGTTTCTAATGATTTACATTTCTTCTTTGCCTGAGCCCTCACTTTCTATTTCTATTTCCCTTTACCCGAAACAGAAACTCTACACTTACTTTTCATTACCTCTCCATTGCCCTTGCCCTCACAAAGGATTTCTTTGTATCTTTTGTTGAAACCTGGACATTTGGACATTTTATCACTGGAATTTAGACCCTGAGATGTCTTTCCTTATGCTTGGTGTTATTTTTTTTTTTTTTTTTTTTTTTTTAAAGATTTATTTATTTATTTATTCATTCATCCCCCCCTTGCTGCTCGTGCTCGCCGGGTCAGCCAACCACGCCGTGCGGGCGGGCCTGCCCTCACCAGGAGGCCCCGGGAACCGAACCCGGGGCCTCCCATATGGTAAACGGGAGCCCTACTGATTGAGCCACAGCCGCTTCCCTATGCTTGGTGTTATGACCAAGTTTTCTTTGAATGCCAAGAGCTAGAAAAGGAAGAAGACAACTTTTCCAGTTTTAGCACATTGGATTGACCTGTGGGAGTCCTCTCCTTCAGGGTTTATCATATAGTGAGTTTATAGAATAGCTTCAGGCCAAAGCTTAGGGTCCTTGGTCCTTTCTGCACATCTGTCTTGTACTGGGCATGAGCATTTGTTCCTAGGAATTCCCCTATGTACACAGTACAATACATGAGGTTTACTCTGCTCCCTCCTGAACTCTGGGGCAAGGGATTTGCACTGGGAATGCAGGCCGGATGCCAAACTTATAGGGGCTGGGAGGGGCCAGCCAGGGTACCACGAGATTCTTTTAAGTAGCTTTTTTATTCATTCACTTCTCATACTGTTAACTGTAGTCTTTTAACTGTTTTCTGGAGCTTTGAGAAAGATGTTTCTGTCATTTCTTGCTAGTTGTTGAAAGCTTCTTTGGGGGCATGGAACCCTGAAGCTTCTATTTAAAAATTTTTTTCTTCCTCAGTTCCTTTCCATATATAAAAAAGTATTTTTCCTTGGAATATTTAACAAGACATTCAAGGATAACAGTTTTGGCAACCTGTATGCCAGTGTTCTCTAAGTATCTGGAAATTAGAGTACAATATCTTGAAAATAGCATAGATCCAAGGTGTTGATTCACTTGCATAGTTTCAAGCCAGACAAATGCAGGAAAAATCCAAGGGAGACTGAAAGTTTTTGATCAAAGAAATAACATGATCAGGGTGTGCTTTCAAAAAAAATTTTTTTTTTACCTCATTCATTTATTAATTCATGCAAATATTTTTTTGAATAGCCACTCTGTGCCAGATACATCATGTGGCACAGTGTATGTAATGGGAAACCAAACTGAAAATCCCTCTTATGGAATTTACAGTCTAGGAAAGGAGTTCCTGTAACACAAAAATAGTGACAAATTATTGTAAATGCTTGAAGGAAATAAATAAATTACTATTAGGGAGAATAATGAGAGGATTAAATTTACGTGGGGGCATCAGGGAAGGCCTTGCTGAGGAGTTAAATATTAATTGAGGGGAGTGGATGTAGCTCAAGTAGTTGAACGCCTGCTTCTTTTGTATGAGGTCCTGGGTTCGATCCCTGGTATCTCCTAAAAACAAACGAACAAACGAAAAGAACCAACTCTGATTGGGGAATGGATGTAGCTCAGTGGTTGAGTGTCTGCTTCTCAAGTACATGGTCCTGGGTTCAATCCCTGGTACCTCCTAAAAATAAAAAAAATTGAGCACCTACTATGTGCAAGTTGCTGTTCTAGGTGCAGGGGATACAGTTTAGGAACAAAACAGGAAAAAATTCTAGCGCTCATTGAAAAGCTTATGTTTAGGCAATAAACAAGATAGACAAAATAAATTGTGTATTAGAAGGTTTTACGTCCCATGGAGAAATATAAAAAGCCTGAGAAAGGGATAGGGAGTGTCGGGATGGAGGGTGGGGGGTGCAATTTTAGATAGAATGTCTGGGGAAGTCCTCATTAAATCACTTCGAAGATAATACTGAATAAATATCAGTAGAGGATGGAATGAACTATACAAATATCTAATGGAAAGAGCACTCAGACAGAGGGGATAGCAAGGGCAAAAGCCATTAAGTTTGTATCTGGCATATTCAGGGAACCAGCAAGGAGGCAAAGTGTGGTTAGTGTTGTGAGTAAGGGAGAAAGTAGTAGAAATGAGGTCATAGAGATTAGTGGGAGTCTAGATCCTGTAGAGCAGTGGCTTTAACCCTGAGCTGCATATTAGGTTCACCTGGGGAGGTTTTAAAACTCCTGAAACCAGGGTTGCACCCCAGATCAGAGGGGATGTGGCTCAAGCAGTTGAGTGCCTTCCTCCCAGACGGGAGGTCCCGGTGCCTCCTGAAAATAAACAAGCAAAACAAATTATAAAACCAACTCAGGGAAGCTGATGTGGCTCAGTGGTCTAGTTCTAGCTTCCCACATACAAGGTCCTGGGTTCAATCCCTGTCCCCAGGTACCAAAAAAAAAAAAAAGATTCTTAGCAGGTGGGACTCAGTGGCAGAGAAGATGGAGAGAAGTAGATGGATTTGAGAAATATGTTAAAGAATCCATTTAATTATAGATTGAATGTGAGGGTTGATTGAGAGGAAAATGTCAAGCATGACTCCTAAGTTTCTGGCTCAAGGAACTGAATGGGTAGAGGTGCCACTTACTTAGATGGAGATGGGAGGCTAGAGAGGATTAGGAGGAATAGGTGTGGAATTTAGAGGAAAGATAAAAAATCAGGAGTTCAGTTTTAGACATGTTAAGTTTGAGATGCAAATAAAGCTATCTAAATATATATATGTTAGGTAGGCAGATGAATGAGTGGAGTTTGAAGTGAAATCAGGGCTTGAGGTAATCAATTTGTGCATCATCTGTTTATTGATGTTCTCAAAAGTGTCTAAATGAAATCACATAGGATAAATTTGATGGGGAAAGATCTGGAGGTGTGGAAACCAGTTAGCTGGTTCCAGAAATCTGAACAAAAATTGGTATTAGCTTGAACTAGGATGATAGCAATGGAACTTGAAAGAGTGGGCATGGAGACATTTGAGGACTTGTGGAGCCCATATGTAGTGAGGGTGAACAGTAGGCAAGGAAAGAAAGGTAGCTTTGAGATACCAAGCCAAGATGAATGAACAGTCCATTAGCAAATATAAAAATTGTCAGGAGGGACTATTTTGGGAAAAAAGATAGTGTTTGGCTTTGGAGGTATTGGCATTTAGTAGAGCCTGCCTAGAAGGCAGGCAGTTGGTTCTATTCCACTGGGTTTTGAAAAAGCAGATGAGGCTTGAAACATACATATATATAAATGATTCACCCTGGGAGTGGCAAGATTTATGAACAACATCCACAGTCTTTATCATGACATGTTAGGTCCTCTATAATATGGTCCTTGCCTATTTCTTACCTCATAAAGTGTTTTCCTCTGATTACTGTATTCTAGTGACACTGGCTTTCTTTCCCTTCTTCCAATATATCCAGCTAGGTCCTCCCTTAGGGCATTTGTACTTTTTCTTCCCTCATCTTGACTCTTCCCTTCCTTTTGGTTGAGAAAAATTCAGAAGTTGGTGTTTGGGAAGTGGAGAGATTTCCAGAGATCCTTGCTAAGGTTTTAGAGTGTGGATGAGCATTTGAAGTAGAATGGCTTTGGGAACCACTGAAGTTGAAATCCTGATACCAACAAGACCCAGAGTACTGTGTTGGACTCAATGTACCCCTGCACACCAGAGATGCCAGATCAGTGGGGGTTCCCCTCCACCTTGGTGGTCTGCTGTTGGGGTAGTGTGGTGGTGACCATGGAGATGGTTGGCCTTTGGAATATAGCTTGATTTGGTGATGACTTGCCTCATTGTCGTCTAGTCACCACTTATGGAAACACCCTCTGCATAGATGAGAAACTTTTTTCGCAAATCTCTGGCTTGAAGAAACAACATGAAAACAGCAAGGAAGTTGGTTGTATATTGATTTTGACACATTGTTATGGATTATACCTCTTAATGAGCTAGTGTGTCACTCTGTAAGTGGCAGGGATAGTAGTAAATATGAATAACACGCTATTCACAGATGTTTTTTAAAAGTGTTGTATGTAATTTCAAAATCTACACTGTATTTTTCTCAAAACAAAAGTATTTGCTTTTTCTGATTATAAAATAATTCATGGGAAAAATGTAAGAGTATAAAGAGAAAAGTAAAAATTACCCAAAATCCCATCACCCAGAGTTAATTATGGTTCTCTTACTGTTATAAGTGCATGTAGGGAAGGGGCTGTGGCTCAATTGACAGGGCTCCCGTTTACCATATGGGAGGCCCCGGGTTCGATTCCCAGGGCCTCCTGGTGAGGGCAAGCCAGCCTGTGCGGCGCAGTGAGCTGGCGCAGCAAGACGACCCAACAAAAAGGGAGACAAACAGACACAGAAAAACGCACAGCAAATGGACACAGCGAGCACAAGCAGCAAGGGGGGATAAATAAATAAAAAAATCTTAAAAAAAAAAAAATAAAAATAAGTGCATGTAGATGTTTATATCTCTACAAAAATTGGGATATATTATATAATGTTTTAAAAATTGCTTTAAAAATTCATTAGTATATTGTAGGTCACTTGTCATGTTGGTAAAAAATAATCTTTTAAAATAACTACAGGGGGCGGATGTGGCTCAAATGGTTGGGCATCCGTCTGCCATATGGAGGGACCTGGGTTCGATCCCTGGGACCTCCTGGTAAAATGAAAAATAAAAAAAAAAGAAATGAAAATAAAATAACTACATAGAATTTTGTTGTATGGATGCTTATATTTTATTTGGCAAATTCCCAACTAATGGACTTTTTTTTGCTATTATAAATCATGCTGTGATGAGCATGTATAAAGACATAAAGGTATGTCTTTTTTTTTTTTTTTTTTTTTTTTAGTTCAGTGTAAAGAATTTATTTGGGAAATGGGGGAAAGAACAACAGAACTTGCTGAGAATGGAAGAGAAAGACAGAAATACACACCAAGATTTGGTGTGGGCTTCTCTAGGAGAGAGAGCCTAAAGGTATGTCTTTATACACAGATCTGATTGATTCCTTAGGATTGATTCCAGAAATGTTAATTGCTGCGTTAAAGGGTATTATGCAATTTTACATTTTTTCCTAATTATCCTTTAAATATTTTTATAATTGAAAAGATAATTAAACAGCATTAAAGGAAGCTTCTCTGTGTGCTTACTTCCCTGGACTCCAGCTTTAAAACTCAGCATCAGAACACCAACTCAAAACTCCAACTCACTCCTCTGCTCTGCCATGTAGTTTTTTTTTTTTTTTTTTTTTTTTTAAAGATGATTAGATTACCTAAATGTTACACAAAAATTATAGGGATTC
>JAKSZT010054055.1:3615637-3645637 GCA_026826555.1 Tolypeutes matacus | reverse complement strand
TTTTTTTTTTTTTTTTTTTTTTTTTTTTAAGGCAACTTCTTTATTTATTTATTTATTTATTTTCTTTTTTAAGGATTTATTTATTTATTTACTTTTATCCATTTTTACACCCCTTCCCCCTCCCCCCCATTTTTGCTGTTTCTGTGTCCATTCGCTGGGCAACTCTGTGTCCATTTTCTGCCCTCTCTTCTCATCCTTCTCCTCCTGTCTTCACTGGGATTCAATCCTTGGAATCTCTGATGTAGGAGAGAGGCATCCTGCCCGCGCAACCTTAGTTGCTGGTTTTTCGGTGCGTCTCATCTTGCCTCTCCCTTGTGTCACTCTCCTATTATGTCATCATCTTGCTGTGTGGCTCGCGGGAACTGGTGGTGCGCCCGCGCACAGGGCCTGGCGGCCCACGCACCTTCTATATATTTTTAAAATTTTTACCAGGAGGTCCCGGGGATCGAACCCAGGTCCCTCCATATGGGAGATGGACGCCAACCAGATATAGCCCCCTGCTATATCTCTTAAGGTTGACCAGAGATACCTAGAGTTACAGTCTTTTCCCATACAGGATGGACATATAATAAATCAGGCTTAGTTTATCACCAGCATTCTAAAAACCAGACCTAGGGAGGAAAACGAGGTCTGGGGACACATGCATGGTTTCTAATATAGCGAATGTTTAGCCCACCCTGATTATCACAGAATCAGGACAGTGAAAATATTCGCATGCCATGTAGTTTTATCTCCGAGTCCCCACCCACCAAGGGGTGTCCTACTGACGTGGCCCAATCAAAGCCCTAATCATAATTTAATCACCCCAGAGGAACAGACCAGTTTACAAACATAATCCATATCTATTTTTGGAATTCATAACTATATAAAACTGCCACAGTGTCCCAACCAGCAAGGGTGACCAACTAGCTTTTCTGACAGGCCCTTTCAGGATACTGTTAACTTAGTGGGATCTTCAAGCTTCAGGAGCCATTCCTCAGTTTTGCTGGTTAGCTCTGTTTTTTCATTGTAACCAGAGTTGATGGGTCTCGGGAGAAGTGACTAAAGAAATTCATAAGGGGCTGAAAGATAAACCAGTATGCCAGAATGCTAAAAATATGTGTATCTGCTCAGTCCATTCCTTACCTAGTGTCAGGCCAACATTTATTGAGTGCTTACTCTGTGCCAGGCACTTCTCTAAGCCTTTTACATGTATGTGACTCATTTAATCTTCACAACAACCTTGTGAAGGAGGCCTTCTTATCTGTATTTTTCAGATGAGGAATCTGAGCCACAGAGAGGATTTTTTAGTAACTTGCCTAAGATCCTACAGCTACTAACTACTGTGCTGTACTAATCAAAATATCGTTTGGTAATCATGGAATCTTAGCAAAGGGAAGTGAAATTCATTGAGGCTATTTTATCTAGACCATGATATAGTCATTCATTCCTCTTTTTTTCCTTTTAAGTTTTATTTATTTATTTACTTTTTATCCATTTTAAACCCCACCCCACCCCCGTTTTTGCTGTTTTTGTGTCCATTCGTTGCGCAATTCTCTGTGTCTGTTTCCTGCCCTCTCTTCTCATCCTTCTCCTCCTGTCTTTACTGGGATTCGAGCCTGGGAACCTCCGATGTGAGAGAGAGGCATTCCGCCACCTATGCCACTTCAGTTCCTGGTTTTCCTGGTTTTTCGGCGTGTCTCCTCTCGGCTCACTCCTGCGTCTCTCTCCTGTTACATCATCATCTTGCTGCATGATTTGACGGGGCCTGGGGGCTTACCCGCTTGCAGGGCCTGATGGCGCGCCCACACACCTTCTATATTTTTCTTTATTTTACCGGGAGGTCCCGGGGATAGAACCCAGGTCCCTCAATATGGGAAACAGACGCCCAACCATTTGAGCCACATCCACCCCCACATTCATTCCTTTTTCAAACATTTATTAAGCACCTACTATTTGTTAGTCACTACCTAGACACCAGGGTTATCAAGGTGACTATAACATATTAGTTCCCTCCAAAGACTCAGGTCTAGTGGGAAAAAAAATAATTACAACAGCAGGAGAGCTACACATTGAGAGTACAGAGGAGGAGACATTTAATTTTACTTGGAGAGATTAGACGTTTACAAAGATGAGGGAAATTTATTCTGGGTAGAGGAAATAGTAAATGCAAAGATGCCCTGGCAAACAAAAGTCTTACTTGGTTTACAGGAAAGGAAAAGTATTGTGATTAAGGTAATACTGTATTATACTAATATCCTGGGCCATGGGAATCAAGAGAAACAGATGGGTTTGGGATTTATTTTTGAGGTAAAATTGATGAGACATGGTGATTGACTGAATTGGGAGTGGGAAGTGGAGGTGGGAGTAGCCTATGTAAGATGCTGAGTCCTTAAAGACTGAAGAAATACTACTTTCTGGAGGAAAAAAACAAATAAAATGGAAATTAAACTTTAAAAAAAAAAAAGGCTAACTCCTGGATTTTGTTTGAACCACCTGAATGAGATGAGTGGTAGGATCACTGAAAGACATGTTTTTTTGGAGGAACATGGGCTTCCATGGACTTGCTGAGTTTGAGAGGCCTATGAAACAATCTAGCCACATGGATTCTAGTAGCAGGAAGTTGATTTGCAATGCAGAAGATGATTGGGCTGAAGACATAAGCAGGATGCCAGTAGTAACTGAAGCCATGGGAATTAATGAAATGGGAATAGAGTGGTTTTAGATAGCTTAGAAGGCAAGGGCAAAAGTAGATGGGCCAGTTTTCTCCATTTCAGTAAATCCTTGTTTAGATTTTTAAGTCCTGTTTTTCTCCTTTTGACTTGGTAGAAATCTTGTCTTTTGTAGTGAGTTCCTTAGGTAATTCTTGACTAATGTTCTAAAAGCTATCCAAAAACTGTTTAGTGCCTTGATTTTGGCAATGGTTACATGACTCTAGGTATTTGTCAAAATTCATAGAACTATAAGCCTCAAAGTAAATTTTGCTGTATGTAAAAAATATTAAAAAAGAAAAAAAGCATCCAGAATTCTGTGGATCTATTGTTGCACCGTTTTAACAGGATCTGGTTAAATCTTTTTATAATGCACAAACCTCACACATTTCTCTAAACTTTTCCTACCAGTTCTTTGACTAAGCTCACAAATAAGAAAATGGGTGAATTTCAATTGATCCATTCTCTTTCCCTTACTTGGTTATCAATACTTGAAGACAGAGAGGCAAGAAAGGACCTAAAGATCCACTAACTGATAGTAAGCACTGTACTGACTTGTCTTTTTTTTCTTTCATAAATTATGAATTATTTCAGTGTAGAATAAGTTTTTTGTTTTCTTCAAATATGTTAGGGATTGGAATAAAGGTCATAATTTCATCCCAGAAAAAAGGATTATAATAACAGCATCATCTTTATTGCCAACTATAATATATAGATCTTTTGAATTAGCGAAATTATCATTGGTTCTGAAAGTCTCTCAAAGTTTATAGACATGAGCTATCTACAGATGTAATTGAGTTAATTATAAATTATATGGCAGTCTCAAGAATATTGTCATCAATTTAAAAACTACTTACTTTTGGAAGTTGTTTGCATTATATAGTCTGATTGGATAAATTTTACTGATGGGCAAGGGCAGTAACCAATGAATATGTTCTTTGGTTACCAGACTGTCTACAGCCAATCATGAGCCATTGTTCTCTTTTATGTCATAGTAGTTTGCCACTTAATATAGGAACTCAGCCAAACATTGCAAGCACAGTGTAAAATTGCATGTCTTTGTATTTGATTTTTTGATTAGTTTCAGGTAGTCATTTATTTTTTTCTCCTTGATCCATTGCCACTTAATACCAATCTCAAGTCCAAGAAACAGATTATTGTGTATCCTGTAAACAGTAGATTGTACTGAAGGATGTAATTATCACTTCATTCTGAGGCCTGCCTCTTTAATTATATTATTGGAATATTTGTTTTTCTTTGGTTTAAAATTATTTGAAAACTCAACCTAAAATTTTTCCCTGCTAATCTGTGGAATTCAGTCCTGGTGAGAGGTAGAAATCCATTAGGTAGAATTTACCAGCACCTAGAAGACTTGAATTTTTCTTTGAGCTTCGACCATTTTTAAAGGGCCTACCCAAATCATATGCCTGCCAGGTAAGGGTTTCTTAATTAGTGGTAGAATTTGGGGACCTCCCACATAATTTTTTGGCAGGACCAACCCTAGGCAAAGTAACCCTTGCCAAGTCACACATATATAGTCTTTCCATTTCATTTAGTTCAACTCTCCCTCCCTTTTCCTGGGTTGATGACCCCTCTTGGATACCTGAAACTTTCTGCTTCTGAGCCTGGTGTCTAGAATTGGACCCCGTGGATAATTTGTGGTGGTGTCAGAGTAAAGGCTAGAAGAACCACCCTCATTTTGAAAGAGACACTTTGCTTAGTTAATGTTTAGGTGTATGTAAGGTTGACCTTGATTCTGAGTGCTTCGAATTATTGCTTAAATTGGTGAGGCTAGTTTTTTAGTGATTGCTTGACAATAGAAGAAACTGGGGGCAGTTTTCTTAGGAGATTTAGTGTGGATGTGTTTGGTTTACTTGGTGAGATATGGAAAGAGTAGTGTTAGGAGAAGCATCATGTTGAATGTTCCTGAATTATATATTCCTACTTCGCTTATAAAATTAGAGGGAGCCTCTGCTGAAAACAAACATATGGCATTAGATATACCATGTTCCCTGATTCTAAATGTTTACTTTTGTTTTACATTTCATTGTTAAAACCAAAGTATTTTATATTTTCTCCCCCCACCCCAAAAAGATCCAATCCCTTAAAAGCAGTTTTTTAAATGAGTTCCTTAGAGTCCAAAGCTTCCATTTTGACCTGAAAGCTGACTATTTTAGATTTTCAAAATTGACCTTACTGGGTTTTTTTTCTATTTGGTATGCAGGGGTGAATAAATGGACAAATTGTCTTTGTGACTTGAAAAATATCTCCTAGTGGTTTGTAAATCAGTTATTTGTGGGAGACAGGAAATATTTTCAGTGTCAAAATCTACTTGAAAAGATGGTAGATTGCACACCAATGTTCATAGCAGCATTATGCACAACCCAAGTGTCCATCACTTGACAAATGGCTAAACAAAATGTGGTATATACATATGATGGAAGAAGTAATGGAATTGGGACACATATGACAATATGGATGAACCTTGAGGACATTATACTGAGTGAAATAAGCCAGACACTAAAGGACAAATATTGTATGATGTCACTAATATGAACTAAATATGAAGAATAAACACATGGAGTTAAAACCTAGAGTATAGGTTACTAGAATATAGGATGAGGGCTGAGAAAGTGTATGTTGCTTAATATATATATAGAATTTTTAATTAGCTTGATTATAAAAGTGTGAAAATGGATAGAGTTGATAGTAACACAATCCAGTGAGTATAACTAATACTGCTGATTATAAATGTGGCTGAAAGGGGTTGTCTAGGGACATAAATGTCAGTTGAAAGAAAGCTAGAGAATAATCTAGGGACTGTATAACAGTGAACTTGATGGTGGTTGAGAATTCTGATTAATAGTACGAATACAAGAATGTTCTTCTATGAACTATAACACATGTAGATCACTATTACAGGGTGGTAAGAATATGGTGATACATAGGAAAAATATAATTAATATAACTTATGGACTATAGTTAACAGCAATATTGTAATATTCTTACATCAATGTCAAAAAAGGTATTATATCAGTGCTAAGGGTCAATAATAAAGGGGTATGGGATTTTTTTCTATTGGACTGAGGAAAACAATTCAAAAATTTACTGAGGCGATGACAGCACAACTCTGTGATGATGAAAGCCACTGAATGTACACTTTGGATGGATTGTACAAGGCATGGGCCGATATAATACAGTGAGTCATGTGGTGGATGATGGAAGTGGTTAACAGCACAAATATGAGAGCATTCTCTTGTGAACTATAACAAATGTATAATACTAATACATGGTGTTAATAATGGGGTTTAAGGAAATAATACACTAATTGTAAGCTATGGGCCATAGTTAGCAGTAATTTTTTTTTTTAACTATGCATAGAACTTTATTTTTTTAAAGATTTATTATTTATCTCTTTATCCCCCCTTGCTGCTTGTACTCGCTGTGTCCACTTGCTTTGCATTTTTTCTGTGTCTGCTTGTCTCCTTCTGTTGTGTCATCTTGCTGCGCCAGCTCACTGCGCCACGTGGTCCAGCTTGCCTTCACCAGGAGGCCCCGGGAATCGAACCCGGGGCCTCCCATATGGTAAATGGGAGCCCAACCATTTGAGCCACAGCTGCTTCCCCATAGAACTTTATTAATCTTTGTTTTCAAACTCCCAGGCTTCTTCAGCTTAATTAGCTACCAAGAATGAAATTCTGTGTAAACAGGGAAGTGGATGTGACTCAGGCAGTTCAGTGCCCACATCCCACATGGGAAGTCCCAGGCTTGGTTCCCAGTGCCTCCTAAAGAAGACAAACAATGAGCAGACAATGAACAAACAATGAGCAAAACAAAACAAAAAACGAGCAGGGAGTGGATGTGGCTCAAGCAGTTAGGCGCCTGCCTCCCCCACGGGAGGTCCCAGGTTCGGTTCCTGGTGCCTTCTAAAGGAGAAATGAGCAGACAACAAGCAAAAACAACGAGCATATAGACAAGAGACAAGAGAGCCATCTCAGGGGCGGGGGTGGGGTGGGAATTGTGTATAAGCAAAAACTGAAAGAGCTGCACTGTCCAAGGGGCCTTAGCTTAAAAATATTAGATCCATAAACAAAACAATTTTAAAAAGCAATCATAATATAAAATAGCAGCTCCAAGTAACTTCAAGTTCTATCTTCTTCACAAGTTGACTCGACTCAATTTGCCTCATTCTTGGAAGCCTTATCAAAATTCTTCTCAAGACCTGGAACTTCATCATCATCATCCACTCCAGTAGCAAGTGGTGCTTTTCTTTTTTCTTTTTTCTTTTTTTTTTTTTTTAAAGATTTTATTTATTTATTCATTTATCCCCCCCTTGCTGCTTGTGCTCGCTGGGTCAGCTAACCACGCCGTGCGGGCGGGCTTGCCTTCACCAGGAGGCCCCGGGAACCGAACCCAGGGCCTCCCATATGGTAAACGGGAGCCCTACCGATTGAGCCACAGCCGCTTCCCAAAGTGGTGCTTTTCTATCTACAGATTGTTTGGGTAGAGCTTCAGCCATTCTTCTTAATCTTGTTAGACTGTCTGTGCCAAGCTGGTGTAAGATGCCAGATAACATTTCTGTCAGCTGCTTGGTCTCAGCATGGCCTGTAATGGTGAACGTGTTCGCTGCCAGAGATGCCTGAACTTTAGGATTGATCAAGTAGATCACTGTTCCTTGGTTGGTAAACATATTAATCTCTTCAATTCCAGAGATGAAGGAGAACTGAAGTTTTTTATCATCTGCTGTAGCTGTTCTATGAACCACCTTCTTTCTGCAAGCACTCCCTTTCCTACCAATGTGCACTTATGCTTGCAGTTTGGCAAGGTTTTCCTGGTTCATCATAGTTTCTTTCAACCTGTCGGAGCAGAAATGGGGCTATGCAGGGAGGTAGTGTTGGTAGCTCAGGGTGTCTCAGCTGAGACCAGGCACACACATGCTGGGTTGCAAGATGGCAGCTAGAGCAGCAGTAATAGTTTGATGATGTTCTTTCATAATCTGTAACAAATGTTCCACAACAATGCGAGTTGTTGGTGGAGGAGTGATGTATGGGAAGTCTGCACATTACGCGTTATTGTTTTATAAGCTCACAACTTCTCTAATTAAAAAAAAAAGATGGTAGGAAAATTAATTGTTCTTTAAAGGAGGAAAAAATGACATATTCATAGGAAACTCTTAGTTTTTGAATAAGTTGGCAGTTCTTCTTTTCAACCATAACTTAAGTGTTTTCCTGGCTCTTCAAGGCCAGAAACAGTTTTTTTCCTTATTTAAACCAAGCAAAGAAATTGGTAGTGCTGAGACTGGCAGTTCAACATGGGACTGGACTTCCAAACTGCATTTAATATTTAATGGTCGACTGACTTTAGGGCTCAAGCAATAGAAACACATTTTTTAATGTTGAGATTAGTTGGACCTAGGATAAAAATCTGTCTTTGCTTGTGACTCCACTGTTAGTATAGGTGGGGAAAATTTACTCTTCTAAAAATTACATAATCTATACACCTATCTCAAAATGTGCATGCTAAGTATTTGACAATAATTTGATTTGGATGTTAAGATGAGTCTTTGCTTTTAAGGAAGGGTTTTCTAGAAATAAAACCTTTTAGCAGCTTGAGGATTAGTGTTAAATCATGTCTGTACTGTTTTTATCAGTTAAATTGAAAGGGAGAAAAGGTTATAGAGGGCCAAGAACAAATAAAGTTGTAAATTTATCTTTGTAACATCACATCCTATGAAGGAAATCCAGTTGTATAGCCACTTTAATTCTGTTGTAAATGTAGACAGCAGTGGAATTGGGTAGTTTGACAGTTGACTTAATTTCAACAGCCACAGGAGGTGAGACTGGAAAGCTGGGTTGGGGGTTGTCAACATTGTACGTGTTTTTTTGGTTTGTATTCAGTATCCTTTCTAAAAATAAAGAGAATTTGGTGGCTGATATGGACTCTACGTAATGGGTATCTGTTGTGCCTTACCAAGGTCTTTTTTGCATTCTAAATAATTTTCAAACCCATTGTCCTTAATTACAAAGTTTGATTCTTTCTTACCAGTGCATTATTTTTCATTTACCCACATTGAAATTCTTGAGCCCACCATTCACTTTTTAAAACATGACTGTGGGGAGAGAGTATGATAGCTTGGGTTCTTGTCTCAGCTCTGCTGCTGGCCCCTTCTATTTAATATATCACATTGGGCAAGCCACTAAGATTCTCGGGAGTTCAGTTTTCTGTTCTGTAAAACAAAATCATTTGACTGGATGTTTGTAAGGTCCTTCTGTAGCTTTAGAATTATTGTATTTATCAGACATTTATGAAACACCTTCTGTGTGCTAGGTACAAATACAGGGTGGCCTGGGATGTCCCTTGCTCTCAAAGTATTCGAAGAACTCCTTTCTCACTTTATTCAGATCAGCTTAGTCTTTAACTCTTGAAGAATTAAGTAGTAATAACAAGTTGTCTCAGATTTTCACTATAACTAACACTGATCACTAATCACTAACACCATTGTTAAAATTGTCTTTTTTTACATCTTTACTTGCCCCCCCCGAAAAACCCTTTTATTTCTGCCTTTTGTTTTTCTGTTTTTAAGCTAAATTCCCATTCCAGAAAACAGACCCAGCTCCTCAATCCCATTATGATCAGTTGATTTTTTAAAAAATAATTTATTTTTAATTGTAAAATGTACATAAAAATCGTTTCAAGTGAACAATTCTTTGACATCAAATACATTGACAATATTGTGTAACTTTCGCCACTTTTTCCAGACTCTCTTCATCAGCTCAGACCAAAACTCAAGCATAATTAGCAATAATTCCCCATTCCTCCCTCCTCCCACCCTTAGTTACCACTATGCTGCTTTCTGTCTCTATAAATTTGCTTATTCTATGTATTTCATATAAGAGAAATCATACATTATTCTTTTGTGCCGGCTTATTTCAGTCAACATGATGTCTTCAAGGATCATCCATGTCATAGTGTGTGCCAGCTCTTTTTTTTTGTGGCTGGATAATATTTCATAGCATGGATATATACCACATTTTGTTTTTACATTCATCTGTTGATGAAGCAACTTGGGTTGCTTCCACTTTTGTCTGTTGTGAATCAGGCCTCTGATTTGAAATTTTTCTTCCTTTTTAATGTAAGCATTTAGATGTATACATTTCCCTCTGATACTGCCATCGTTGTATCCCATAAGTTTTGGTATGTTGTGTTTTTGTTTTCATTCATCTCAAGATATTTCCTAACTTCCCTTGTGATTTTTTTTCTGTGACCCATTGATTGTTTAATAGGGTGTTGTTTAATTTCCACATATTTGTAAATTTTGCAGTTTTCCTTCTGGTATTGATTTCTAGCTTTATTCCATTGTGGTCTGAGAAGATATGTTGCATGATTTCAGTTTTGTTTTTTTTTTCCTGTTTTAAGGGAGGTACTGGAAATTGAACCTGGGATCTCATACGTGGGAAGCAGGTGCTGAACCACTGACCTACACCTATTCCCTGATTTCACTATTTTTAAAGTTTATTAAGATTTAATTTGTGGCCTAACATATGGTCTATCCTGGAAAATGTTCCATGTGCAATTGAGAAGAATGTGTATTCTGCTGTCATCAAGTGGGACCAATTAGGACTAATTAGTTAATAGTGTTTTTCAAGTCCTCTGTTTCTTCACTGATCTTCTGTTTAGATGTTCTCTCAATTATTAAAGGGTGCTGTATTGAAGTCTCCATTTATTATTGTAGAACTATTTTTCCCTTCAATTCTGTCAATTTGTGCATCAAATATTTTGTGGCATTGTTATGATATGCATATAGGTGCATATATAATCATATTTTCTTCCTAGTTGAACTTTTTTGTTGTTTTTTGTTTCTATTTTTTTCTTTTTTTTTTTTTTTTTAAATTTTTATTTTTTTATCTTTATTTTGGCTATTTTTATCAATATAAAGTATCCTTTGTCTTTTTTGACTTAAACTCCATTTTGTCTGACAATAATATAGCCCTTCTGGCTCTCTCTTGATTACTGTTTGCATGGAATATCTTTTTCCACCCTTTTACTTTCAATCTTTGTGTCTTTTTATTTAAAGTAAACCTCTTGTAGACAATGTATCAATGGATTGTGCTTTTTCTTCCAGTTTACCAATCTCTGTCTTTTAATAGGGAAGTTTAATCCATTGACACTTAAAGTAATAACTGAGAAGGAAGAATTTACTTCTGCCACTTAGCTATTAGTTTTCTGTGTGTTTTGTATGTTTTTTGTCCCTCAATTACTCCATTACTGCCCTTTTTTTTGTCTTTAGTTGCGTTTTTATAGTGTGTCATTTTGATTCCCTTCTTCCTTTTCTCTGTATTTTTTAGTTATTTTCTTAGTTATTACCTTTGTAATTACGATTAACATCTTAAACCAGGGGTTCTTAACCTTTTTTGTTCCATGGACCCCTTTGCCAATCAGATGAAAACCGAGAACCCCTTACTAAGCCCACACCATACTGTGTATAATTTAATGAGTATATCATACGTGCACCAACACGTTCCCACAGAATTTTTTTTTTTATTTCAATTCAGGCTCATGGACCTCTTAAGAACCCGTTTTAAACTAATAACCTGGTTCAACTAGTACCGAAACTCTTTACTGCTTTATATCTACACCCTTGCCCTTTATATTGTTATTGTCTCAGGTTATATGTTTATTCATTGTGTGCCTATTAACATAGATTTTAAATGTTACCTTACACATTGAACTGTTAAGTCATATCAGGGGGAAAAAAGCAGTTACACACCAAAAGTACAGTAATACAGGATTTTATATTTACCTATGGAATTACCTTTACCAGTGTTCTTTATTTCTTCTTATGGTTTTGAGTTACTGTCTATAGTGTCTTTTTTATTTCAGCATGAGGGACTCTCTTTTAGCATTTCTTGTAGGGCAGGTCTTCTGGTAATGAACTCTTTCAGCTTTTGTTTATCTGCAAATGTCTTAATTTCTCCTTTATTTTTATTTACATTTATTTCTTTCCTTCTACTTGCTTTGGGATTAGTTTGTTGAGCTTGTTTAGTTCTTCCAGGTATGCAGTTAGGTCTTTGATTTTAGTTTGCTCTTCTTTTTAATGTAGGCATTTAGGGCTATAAATTTCCCTCATCGCTGATTTAGCTCCTTTATTTTTGAAGCTAATTTTGCCAGATATAGAACCTTGAAGTATGCCATTGCACTGTCTTCTTTCTGACCTCCATAGTTTCTGATGAGAAATCTGCTGTTAATCTTAACTGTTGCTTCTCTTTTGCTGCTTTCAAGATCTTTTCTTTGTCTTTGGATATTGTCAATTTCACTATAATGTATGTTGGTTTAGATCTCTTGTAGTCTATCCTGATTGTAGTTAGTTGAGTTTCCTGGGTTTGTATATTCATATCTTTCATCACATTTGAGAAGTTTTTGGCTATTGTTTTATCAAATACTTTTTCTGCACCTTTCTCTCTTGTCCTTCTCACACTCCAGGGACACACATGTTGGTACATTTGATGGTGTCTCATAGGTCCCTCAGGCTCTGTTCATTATTTGTCATTAGTTTTTCTTTCTGTTCTTCACACTGTATCATTTCAATTGTCTTGTTTTCAAGTTCACTGATTATTTCTTCTATCTGTTCAAATATGTTGGAATTTGTCTAGTGAGTTGTTTTTTTTTTTTTTTTAAGAGAAATTGTGGATTTACCGAAAAATCATGTAGAATACAGGGTTTCCATATACTACCCTATTATTAATACCTTGCATTTGTGTGGTACATTTGTTAAAATTGATGGAAGCAAAATTTATAACTATACGAATAACTATAGTCCATGGTTTACCTTAGGGTTCACTGTGTTGTACAGTCTCATGGATTTATTTTTTAACTTTTAATTCAAGTAATACAAAAGTATAACCTAAAATTTCCCCTTTTAACCACATTTAAATATTTAATCCAGTGCTGTTACTTATGTTCACAATGTTGTGCCACCCTCACCACCACCCATTAGCATACTTTTCCATCATCTCAAGTAGAAACTCTGTACAATACAAGCATTAACTCCCTGTGCTCTAACCCCACCCTGTCTACTGGTGACCTGTATTCTAGATTATGATTCTATGAGTTTGCTTATTCTAATTATTTCATATCAGTGAGGTTGTGCAACATTTGTCCTTCTGTGTCTGGCTTATTTTACTCAACATGATGTCTTCAAGGTTTATTCATGTTGCCTCATATCTGAACTTCATTTCTTTATATGGCTGAATAATATTCCATTGTGTATATATACCACATTTTGTTTATCCATTCATCCATTAATGGTCACTTGGATTGCTTCCATCTTTTGGCAATTGTGAATAATGTTGCTATGGGCATAAGTGTGCAAATATCTGTTCAGGTCTCTGCTTTCAAGTCCTTTGGGTATATACCTAAAAGGTCATATTGTAGTTCTATACTTAGCTTTCTGAGGAACTGCCAAACTGTCTTCCACAGCAGCTGCACTTTACAGTCCTACCAAAAATGAATGAGTGTTCCTATTTCTTCTCATCCACTCCAACACTTATAATTTTCTCTCTTCTCTCTCTCTCTCTCACCCTCCTCCCCTTCCCTCCCCTCTTTTCTTTTTTTTCATAATAGCCATTCTAGTGGGTGTGAAATTGCATTTCATTTTGATATTGATTTGCATTTCCCTAATGGCTAATGATTTTGAGCATCTTTTCATGTGCTTTTTGACCATTTGTATATCTTCTTTGGAAAATGTTTATTCGAGTCTTTTTCCCATTTTTAAATTACATTGTTTTTTTGTTGTTGAGTTGTAGGATTTCTTTATATATTCTTGCTATTAAACTCTTGTTTGATATGTGGTTTCTAAATATTTTCTCCCATTATGTAGTTTGTTTTACTTTTACGATAAAGTCCTTTGATGCATCAAAGTTAATTTTGATGAGATCTCATTTATCTATTTTTTCTTTTGTTGGCTTGTACTTCGAGTGTAAAGTCTAAGAAACCATTGCCTAACACTAGGTCCTGAAGATGCTTCCTTACATTTTCTTCTGGGAGTTTTATAATTTCTTCTGTTTTTTTTTTTTTTTTTTTTGGGGGGGGGGGGGTTGGTGGCAGCAGTGGGATTCTTCTGGTTTTTGAATATCATGTGAGGTAGGGGTCCACCTTCATTCTTTTGTATGTGGTGATCTACTTTTCCCAGCACCATTTGTTGAAGAGACTATTTTTTCCCCAGTTGAGTCTTTGCCTCCTTGAACTATAAATGTACCCAGAAGATGATCAGACTGTATGCTGTAAACAGTGTAGAGGATTGATTGACATGAAACAAACCCATAGGAGGGGTGAAGGTCAGACTGCTAAGTGTGGTTAAACAGAGAAGTGGTATTATCTGATTTACATTTTAAAAGCCCATTGTGGATTGGGCTACAAAGGAAGCTGGGAGATCAGTTGGAACCAGGTATCCCTATTTAAGTGACCAAAAACAGTGGCATAGACAAAAATGGATAAATACAGAATATGTTGGGAAGCAGGAAAATTGACAGGATTTGGGATATAAGAAGAGAGGGTTTGGGGCTTGAACAGGTGAGTAGAAAGTGATGCCATTTAGTGCTTTAGTTGTGTGAGATACCTCAAATGGGTATAATTAAGGATTAGTGGAAATTGTTCCTTTTAATTCTTTACGCTTACGGCAGAGGAGAAGATATAGATCTCTAGGGGATAAGACCCTGGTTTCTTGGAAACTCAGGCCAGAAAATTAACATGTTCTAGAGCAGAAAACATTTTATTTAAAAATTTAATGATTTGGTTCTAAATGATGGAAATTAATTCTAAAGAACAAGGATATAGGATTTGTTTCCAGGGTCCATTCTTAGTAGTTGATGAGGTCTCCATTGATAATGGTGCTCAGAATTCATTAGAACAGAAGAACATACTTTTCAAGAGTTACCACTTGAAAATGAAACTAGAATTGAAAGCTTGGGTATATAAATGTATCTCTATCAGATATTTTTCTAATTCCTACATGTTTAATTAAAAAACCATGCGTGATTTAAGAATCATCTAGGAGTTGAAAGACTTGAGTTTTGAACTCTAGCAATGTGACTATAGCCACCTATGACATATTGTAACTTTTGACCTTCATTTGCCTTATTTGTAAAATACCTGCCCTTCATGTCTCCTAGAGCTGTTAAAAATCCCAAATAAGATCATGGTTGTCAAAGTACTTTGGAATACTGGTTGTGAGAGAGTGGCAATATAGCCTAAAGCTCTTAACACAAAAGGACTTTGGAAGTGAAATGAAAGGCAACAAAATAAGTATTTTTACTTCAAGCTTTTTCCCCTTTATTTGGCCTTTGGACTGTGGAGTGGGATTGTTTTACTTGGAAGTTATCTTTTTCCTTTAAGAAGTGAAAAGTGTAACCAGTATAAACAGGCTGGCAGTTGAAAGCAGCTGTTGGTCAGTGAGAGAATAGTAGGAAGAAAACTAGTTGAGGATGGAAAAAGGAAAGGAAAAGGGAGGAAAAACATTTTTTGAAAAGGGAAAAAAGGCTTAGAGCATTTCAAAAGGCAAAAACAAGTCTCAAGCTGTTGTTTGCTTTTTAAATCTATGAGTTCAGGTACTAAAATTTTAGGTGATTAAAGAAGGAGGCATTGGTCCCTTAGAGGGGAATGGGTGAAATATTGGAATGGGAGGAGAATAAGTCTCTTAAGGAGTTTCTTTTTTAATTTATTATTCCTCCCCCTCCTCGCTGTCTACCCTTTATGTCCATTTGCTGTGTGCTCTCTGTCTGCTCATCTTCTCTTTAGGAGGCACCAGGAACTGAACCTGGGACCTTCCATGTGGGGGGAGGCGCTCAATCACTTGAGGCATCTCAGCTCCCTCATAAGGAGTTTAGAAGGTAGAATGGTGGAGAGGGAAGAGAAGAGTCTCTATGGAAACATGATTCCTTATAAGGATTTAGTCCCTGTGAAGATACGCTGTATTACTATTAGCATTATTTTTATTCAAGATGTGCTTTCTAAATGGAGTTTATGAAGTCAGTCTCTCTCCTCCCTCTGTTTAAGTAACCCCAGTGCTATATATATAATTCCCACCAACTGGGAAAAAATATTTATTTTACCAGCAAAAGCTAGCCTTTTCATTAGTGAGGAGATCTGGATTGAAATCATTGGCTCTTTTTGGTTTGATTCAGAGTACATTACTGTATATTTAAAATATTGTTGGGGGGCGGATGTGGCTCAAATGGTTGGGCACCCGTCTGCCATATGGAGGGACCTGGGTTCGATCCCCGGGACCTCCCGGTAAAATAATATATATATATAGAAGGCGCATGGGCTGCCAGGCTCTGTGTGCTGCTGAGCTGTCAGGCCCCTGGAGCCACGCAGCAGGATGATGACGTAACAGGGGAGAGACAAGACGAGATGCTCCGAAAGCTCCAGAAGCCAGGAGCTGAGGTGGCGCAGGCAGCAGAACACCTCTCTCCTACATCGGAGGTCTCCAGGATCGAATCCTGGTGAAGACTGGAGGAGGAGGAGGAGAAGAGATGGCAGGAAGCAGACACGGAGAATTGCCCAGCAAATGGACACAAAACAGCAAATGGGGAAGGGGGGCTTTAAAATGGATAAAGTAAATAAATAAAATCTTTAAAAAAAAAAAATATATATATATATATATATTGTTTTGTAATTGAAGTTTTTTTTTTTTTTTTTTTAGCTTTTCTAATTTACATTTTCCCTGAATTTATTGTTTTTTTGAAAAGAGTCCTCTTTGTTCACTTAAAACTTTTTTTTTTTTTTTAAGATTTGTTTATTTATCCCCCCCTCTCCCCCTGTTGTTTTTGCGCTCACTGTGTCCATTCGCTGTGTATTCTTCTGTGTCTGCTTATCTTCTCTTTAGACAGCACTGGGAACCGATCCTGGGACCTTCTAGAGTGGGAGAGAGAGAGGCACTCAATCTCTTGTGCCACCTCAGTTCCCTGCTCTGCTGCGTCTCTTATTGTCTCTCCTCTGTGTCTCTTTTTGTTGCGTCATCTTGCTGTACCAGCTCTCTTCACAGGGCCAGCACTCCGTGCAGGCCCGCACTCCTGCGTGGACCAGCACTCCGCGTGGGCCAGCTCTCTGCTTGGGCCAGCTCACCATACGGGCCAGCTTGCCTTCACCAGGAGGCCCTGGGAATCGGATCCTGGACCTCCCATATGGTAGATGGGAGCCCAGTCGCTTGAGTCACATCAGCTTTCCCCCCCCCCTCTTTTTTTAATTGTGGTAACATATACAACATAAAATTTCCCATTTTGGCCACTTTCAGGTAAACAATGCATTGGTATTAATTACATTCACAATGTTGTGCTACCATCACTGCCATCAATTACCAAATCTTTTTCATTGCAGCAAATAGAAATTCTGTACCCCCACCCCTCCTAACCTATAATCTACTTTCTGTCTATGAATTTGCATGTTCTAGTTATTTTATTTTATTTATTTATTTATTTATTTTAAAGATTTATTTATTTACTTTATCCATTTTAAACCCCCCCTTCCCCATTTGCTGTTTTGTGTCCATTCACTGGGCAATTCTCTGTGTCTGTTTCCTGCCATCTCTTCTCATCCTCCTCCAGTCTTCACCAGGATTCGATCCTGGAGACCTCTGACATAGGAGAAAGGCGCTCTGCCGCCTGCGCCACCTCAGCTCCTGGCTTCTGGAGCTATCGGAGCATCTCGTCTTGTCTCTCCCCTGCGCCTCTCTCCTGCCACGTCATCATCTTGCTGCATGGCTCCCGGGGCCTGTCGGCCCACCGGCGCACACAGCCTGGCAGCAGATGCACCTTCTATATATATATTTTTATTTTACCGGGAGGTCCCGGGGATCAAACCCAGGTCCCTCCACATGGCAAGCGGACGCCCAACCATTCAAGCCACATCCATCCCCCTGTTCTAGTTATTTTATATAAGTGAGATCATACAGTATTTGCCCTTATGTGTCTATCTTATTTCATTTAACATGTCTTCAAGGTTGCTTTTTCATGGCTGAATAATATTCTACTGTATGTGTGGATCACATTTTGCTTATCCATTCATCCACTGATGGACACATTTTGGCTATTGTGTATTGCTACTATGAACATTGGTGTTATTTACTTTCTTAATATTTCCCATCCTCCCTCCCCAGAGACAACCTATTACTATGAATTTAGTGTGTATCCTTCCAGTGCAGTGTAAATATTTATATATCCATGAAAGGTGTATTACTTTATGTGATTAATTTCTACACAATAAATTATATTTGTATATATGAATATGTATTTATATATGTATAAGCTCTACAATCATTGCTTTTTTTTTTTTTTTTTTTTTTTTTTTTGAGGTACCTGGGGCTGGGGATCGAAACCTGGACCTTGTATGTGGGAAGCCGGCGCTCAGCCACTGAGCCACATTGGATCCCGTGAATTGGTTTTTTTGTTTGTTTTGCATGTTGTTTGTTTTTGTTTTTAGGAGGCATCAGGAACTGAACCCGGGACCTCCCATGTGGGAAGCAGGTGCTCAACTGCTTGAGCCACATCTGTTCCCCATTCATTCTTGTTTTTTCAAGATTTATCCATGCTGATAAATATATATCTAGGTCCTTCTGTTTCATTTATATTTCACTGAATGAATATTTCGTGGTTCATTTTGTCCACAGCCTCCTTGATGGATATTAAACTGTTTTCATTTTTTACCATTATAAATATAGCACCAATGAACAACCTCTTACATAGCCCCTCTGTTTGTTTGTTTTAGCTTCTGTGGTTTGATTTTGTCTTGAAAATCTAGTTATTTGAATTCCCCCATTTGCTTCAGTATTCATAGTCATTATTAGAGAGCAAAGGGGTTGAGGAAAACCTCTCATAGCTTGGAATTCTGGTCCTCTTTTACCAGGGTCAGAGCTTTGAAATTTTCTGTGCCTGCAGTCTCTTTTTAGAATTTGATAAACTTGGCAACTTTTGCAGTTTAATATTTTGCCTCTTTATTGGCTCATATCCAATTGCTATTTTTCATAAACCTTAGTAACTAAATCCTCACCTAAACCTTTTCCCTTCTGTCTGAGTTTTCTTTTACTACTTTTTAACTAATAGCCTACTTCTCACCCCTAAGTGTAGGACTACTGAATGACCTCCAAACCAGTTCATGCAGTTCTTGTGTTACCTTGTAAGTTCAGCATGATCCAGACATAACTGATAGTTATGGAAGAATTTCTTGGATCATTCTTAGCCAGAATAGTCATTTGAAAAATGTCTTCACCTTAATATTAGATGAGAGTTATTTCAGATAAATTTTGTTTAGGGACCATATATTTCAGTGACCAGTTTTTCATTTATAATCCTTTTTCCTGGAAACTTTAATCCACTGTGTTTTACTCAATATAGTGAAGTTGAATATATTTTTCATTTTTATGCTCCATGCTTTTTTCCTCTTTAAACCTGGATCTTATTCAGATTTTTGAGTACTTGGAATCCTGAAGTGTTACAAATGAAAACTGTTACTCTTCTATAATATACTCTGGTTACTGCAAGTGTTTGAGTAAGACTTCCTTTCTTAGCATCTAGTTTGGGTAGCCACCTGTCTCATGAATATATCAAACTATCTTTAAGAATTTTGGGGGAAAAATTGTGCTTAGTATTTTAAAAAATATATACTAGATAAGCCCATAAAATAGAAATCGGAGTAATAAGTTCAACTGTAGAATAGCAGATGCCTGTGTATTTTCTCTCATCTCTATTCATGTCATCCTATCTTCATGTGGTTCATTCAGGTCACAAGAATTGTGATTGGAAAGTACCCTTTGGATCTAGGCTTATTCTTGCCTTCATTTGAGTGAAGTATTTCATCAAAAGTTTAAGCTGTTGGGAGGCGGCTGTGGCTCAATCAGTGGGGCTCCCGTTTACCATGTGGGAGGCCCCGGATTCGGTTCCCGGGGCCTCCTGGTGAAGGCAAGCCCGCCCACACGGCCTGGTTAGCTGACCCAGCGAGCACAAGCAGCAAGGGGGGGATAAATGAATAAATAAA
The DNA here is from genome assembly GCA_026826555.1 of Tolypeutes matacus. Lineage (NCBI taxonomy): Eukaryota > Metazoa > Chordata > Mammalia > Cingulata > Chlamyphoridae > Tolypeutes > Tolypeutes matacus. The sequence goes on along the minus strand of JAKSZT010054055.1, from coordinate 3,625,922 downwards.
ATCTTTAAAAAAAAAAAAAAAAGTTTAAGCTGTGTATGCTGGCAAGTATCTGTCATGCCACCGAATAGTTATCTTCCTCTCCCATCTTAATCACTAAGCTTGAATGGAGTTCGTTACATGATCTTTGCCACATTGACCTCACATTTTATGCTGCAGAGAAATGTTTTAAATGTTTCTTTAGAAGAAAGTTATGTTCTTACATGGAACATTAACCCCATGGATTTGTTCTTTCCCCCTCCCCCTGAATGCTCTGCTGTGAAGCTTTTTTTAGTTCCTATGTGAAAAAAATATTTTTTTTTAACTGTAGTCACCCTCTTTGGGTTAAAGGCATTTATCTCATTAACCTCAGAGAGTCAGGAACCTTGTCTGTCTTTTTCACCATCCCATCCCAAAGAATGTTGTACATAATTGGTGCTCATTAAATATTTGTTGAATGAATCCAACCTGACTCTTGCTACTTTCAACTGAACTCTATGGGATTTTTGTAGGCTTTATTTGGTGGTACTGATGGAGACTCTCCTATTTTAGCTTCATTATTTTAGGACATTTTTTGGTGAGGACACATTCTATTACTGATAGTAATCAGGGTTGGTTTATGAATATATGCTATATCATAAGAGAAGTTTATTTGTACCAGTGTATTAGTTAAAGTAGGTGTTCACATTTTCAGGAAAAGTGTCTATTTTTAAAGAATCGTTTATCCATGATTTATGCAGTACTCATTTTCCCACAAATGAGAAGATAAGCACCAGAATTTTCTGCTCAGGTTAAGCTCTGGAAGCCTTGCAACTACTCTTGCTTACGTCTGTTTTGAGTCACTTTGCAGGATATGGTAGATATTAGAGTGGTGTAGTGGCTTAGCCAAGATATCCACCAGTCTTCATTGGCAACCTATCTCTTTGTCTTATATAATTAGTATTAATCTCGTCTTTAGAGACCAAAAAAAAAACCAAACCTTCAGTGGTGGCAGCTCTTTATTAAGACCATAGGATATGTGGCTTTGTTTAGATGTGTCTTGCTTTGATGTAATTTACACCCAGAACACTTTTTAAAAGGGGAATTTACATATAGACAAATTCATAGTAATTTTTTCTACATTGTGTGACATAGCTGGCAAAAGTAATCACTCCTTTCTTGTAAATGTTAACAGGGGTCAAGTCACTTCATTTTTGCTTCGTTCATAGGCCAGTTCACTAGAACTAGCTTGGATTTTTCTGGCTTAATTTGTAAGTATAATTTTGAGAGAGCACTAAAAAAATAGAGCATCTGTAGCTAATGGTGAGATATGAGAATGGTAATTTTAACTAGTAAATCCTTTTTACTAGCCATTTCTTTGCAAATGTATCACTGGCTTTTGTGAGATTTTCTTTTGAGAAATTCCACAGTAAAGAGTTGTGTGAGATTCAGAATTTAATTAAGTCTGATTCATCTTTATTTCTCACAGAGATTTCTCTTTTACACAAGATAAATTAGAATTTTCCTACTGACTTAATATGGTGAGTTTTTACATAGTTTTATTTATATTTATCTATTTATTTTTTTTATTTATTTAGGTACCACGGCCCAGAGAGTCAACCTGGGACCTTGTATGTGGGAAGCTGGTGCTCATCCACTGAGCCACATCGGATCCCCTGAGTTCGGTTTTTATTTGTTTTCAGGAGACACTGAGACTGAACCTAGGACGTCCCATGTGGGAAGCAGGCACTCAACTGCTTGAGCCACATCCACTCCCTCACATAGTTTTATTTTAAACATAATTTAAGATCATGAAGAAAAATCAGAATGAGATGCATAGAAATATTTGCCATGGCTTTAAAAAACGCACCTTTTGAGTGCAGTCTACCATTTCATTTAAATACAAATGATATGTGAAGTTGAAAATGTATAAGGTAAACATGTAAGATTTTTTTTTTAATGAGTATTACAAATCATTTTAAGGAAACATTTTTCATAAGTGTCTTCAAAAGAAGTTTTATTCTAAATTTTCTTTCCTGAAATAAACCAAAGCTATTTATTCAGCTCTTCTCTGCTGACTACTGTATATAAGGAAAAGTTTTACACCAGTGATGGAGAGAAGAAAAGATGTTTGGATTTAAATTTTTAATCAATGTTCGGTAATAAATGATATGAAGATCTTAGAGTAAAATTATTTTTCTACGTAGAAAAGATCTTCAGGGAAATTGGAATTATAGTTTATTAATGAAGTTTCCTTACATGAAAGGAGTTTGATTCTGAGCAGATTGCCTTTGTGTATGTACCTTAGAGTCCCTCTTTCTATGGGTAACCAAAAAATCTTTCTGCCATTCTGGCATCTTAAAATTTTTACTTTGTAGTATGAGATTCTTGCCTCAAATGCTTATGTATGCTTTTACAGAATTTTATTTGGTAAAATAGATGTTATGTTTTAATCTTTTAAATTCTATCACAAATTATCAGAAGCCAGGAAATCCAGTTAAGATAGACATTTTAACTTTCCCTTATCTTGTCTCCCTTTGTGGTTTTATTTTTTTCCTTGCATCATAAATTTTGGAATGAACACTTAAACTAAGAATTTCCTGCCTGTCCTTTGTTTCATTTAGTTAGAACCTTAATGTTGACATAGAAATAGGCATTTAAAAAAAATAACTTTAAAGAAAGAGGGAATTTATTTTCTACAGATGGTTTCTAGGTAAGGAGCATGTGTCCATGTAAACAGTAGTCAGGTTTCTTCAGTTAAGACCATTGTAAAAGGCGAAGATTAAAAGCATACTTATACCTGGATCTCAGTGTCACAGTTGGAGGGAGATCTAAGTATCTCTCATAAAGAAAAAGCCTGTAGGAAATACTAAATTCTGTTCTTCTAGATATTAGTTGTTAGTGCTGAACATAATTGGTTGCTCTTGTAGAGTACTAAATCCTCTGCTGCAGGTAGGCCTTCCTTTTCAGCTTTGGAGTTAGTGAACTTGTTCCAAATTGTATACCCTAAGACTAATTTAGACTTTCTCCTTTGAAATGAATTCCTTGGGCCCTTTCCATAGCCAAATTGTGTCACCAAGAAATATTTTTAAATGACCTGACCAAAGTATAGATGACTAAAGAAAACCATGTATTGATTTTGGCTTCTGTGAAGGCCAGAAGACCCTGTGGGGTTATGCAATCCTGAAAAGACTCTTCCGGGGGAACAGATGTAGCTTAGTGGTTGAATGCCTGCTTCCCATGTACGAGGTCCTGGGTTCAGTCCCTGGTACAAGACTCTTCTGTTTTTGAGTTCCTTGCAGACTGGACACTTAAATGGTATTAAGACCAATTTAATTCAATTCCAATTTAATTAACCTGTTTGCTATTTGGATTTTCTAAAGTTCTTCATAGCTGTAGTTGAGGGGAGAAGATGAAAAGATCATAGCCTCTGAAGTCTCAAAACAGATTTGGGAATATAACTATATAAGTAAATAGAATCTTCTTACCAAGAGGTTTTTTTTCCCCTCCACTTCCTCCTCTTTGGGTTTTTGTTTTGTTTTGTTTTGTTTATTCTTATCCAGCTCTTGTTTCAGAACAAGTAAACTTTCTCAACCCAGAGGAGCAATCTTTAATAACATGTGGAATGCATTAAAATCTTCATTCTTCCCAACTTTGCTCTTTTGGCCTTAGAGATTTTGCCCAAGCCATTCAGTGAAATCAACACATTATTATAATTTGTGGGAATGGAGAAGTTGCTGACTGGTTTTGCCTTTCTAACTTCATTTTCCTTGGAACTGAGACCAACTTTGAGGTGAAACAGCCCCTTTATAATCAGGTTTTTCCTGACTTGGGTGCATATTGTTCCATTTCATACATCTCCCACGTGATGGACTTTGAAATTTCTATGTGGAGAAGATAAGTCTAATGAACTCTATCTGCCGCCTTCTTCTTCCTTTTCCTCTTTCTCTCCCTCTCCTCCTGTTCCTCCTCCTCCTCTTTTTCCCTTCTTCCTCCTCCTCCTCTCTTTCCTTCTTCCTTCTTTCTTCTTTTTCGTAAAGCAGCTGGAGGAGTTTTTCTTCCTAGCAGGGATTCTGTAATTAACAACAATACATCACCTGACAGGTATTAACCTTGTGAAACCTGTGCTTGTTGCAGCCCTTGTTTATTCTGCTGGATTCCAGCCAAGTGGAGACAGGAATTTTTCCTCTGATGTTGTCAGTATATTTAGCACACTAGTGATTTGTGACTAAATTAAAAAGCAAAATAAAAACTCAAGAAGTCTTTTAATGTCTAGAGTTACAATCTCACATAGTGGTTGACTGGTCTGCCCCTTTCCAGGATGAACCTCTGCATTTAGAGCAGAGCATGCATTCCATTCTCCCTGGGCATATTTTTGGAATAAGGAATTATTCTAATATATCTATATCAACTGTTCTTGCATAATGGCTAGTTTTTAAGGGGAGGGATAACCCCAGCCCTTAACTTAATTGGCACTGAATGTTTCTGCTCTTTGATTTTTTTGTTACTGGAAAAGTTATATCCAAGGTGAGAATTATTCCATATTCTAACCTTTAAGCTGGCTGCTAAGTTCTCCTTGGGAACAAGGCCACTTTGCAGTTATTTATAACCTATAGAGAAAGGCCATAAGGCTATAAACAGCCCTTGCTCACTGAGACTTGGGGCAGTGGGAGCATTCTCTTGGCTATCACATTGCTTGCAGTGGCTTGAGATTCTTTCATGTACCTTCTTGTTCATCTTCAACTTGACTTTGTCTGGATGAGCCTTACTAGCCAGATTATTTCCATAAAACTCTTAGAATACTTAGATTGAAGAGAATGAGAAAAAATTAGTCTTTTTATGTGCAAAAGCATGTCTAATCCTCACAATCATTTTAGGGTCTATGCCAGCCTGAGATATTTGTAAACTGGGAAAATCTTAAAGGTACTAACATGCATATATAATAATATAACATACTTGTTTATAAAATTTCCTTTTATATAAGAGTTCGAAGAGCAGTTCAGTTCTTAATTAGATAAATATTTGGCTATGCCAGAAATATGTTCTACTTCAGGCCGTCTTAGCATGGTATAGAAAAAAGTTATGTGTCTAGACATGCTTATAAGATATGTCTGTATATACACATGCCACATCTATGTATTTAATGTTAAATATCTTTTCCTCACATGTCATTGTTAAGGGACTCAAACCTCATATCAGCTATGAAAATTATAAGTGAAATCTAAGAAAATGCTAAGGCTGTGCCTCATTTTCATCAAATATATTGGAATTTTCTTGTTTAGAATTTAACTTGAAATAGCTTAGACATCTAGCCTGAGTGCTGGACATTTTGAATTCCTAACAGCTGCAGTAGTAATGGTACTTCTGTAACCAGGATTGACATATACTTATTCTGGGAAACGTTCTTATATTGTTATTTTGTGGGTTCAGGAACTTCCCCATTTGACCCTGCAGGTTTCCCTTTTCTTCCAAGTTCTCTTGGATTTTTTTTTTTATTTAAAAAAAAAAAAAAAAAAAGGTATAAATAAGTTTTAGAATGTGTTCAATGAGTTCTTCAGAATTGGAGTAATTTGAACTGATAGTTTTTTTTGTTATTGTTGTCTTATAAGTATTTCTAGATTCCTATAGCTTTTATCCATTCAGCAACTCTCCCAAACTTTAACTTATTAACTAGAACTTGTTAAGGAAGAATATAATTTCCCAAAGAGAAAGTCTAGTTATTCAACAACAATTTCATTGAACAAGTATTTATTGAGTGCCTGTTATGATGCCATTTTAGGCACTGGGGAATGCTTTTCTCTCATTGAGCTTAACTTCTAGTGGGAAAGACAAATGAAAAAATTTAAAAAGCAAATATCAGATAGTGGTAATAAGTGAGGTCCTTCAGACTGGGTGGTCAGGGAAGACTGCTCTGAGGATGTTAACATTTAATAGGAAAACTAAATGACAAGAAGGAGCCAACTATGAAAAGTGCTGAGGGAAGAAAGTGCTTTCCATTTTGAGGAAAGAACCTGATGTGTTAACAGAACAGAATTAAAGGCCTGAGTGACTACTACACATAGGGATTGGGAGGCCCAAGGAGGGAGGCAGAGGTCATGGCAGTCATGACAAGAAGTATGGATGTTGTTTGATAGCCTTGGGAAGCCACTGAAAATTCCCATCTTGTGTCTCTTATGGGTCTGATTTATAACCCATCTCAAAACTTGGAAAAGTTCATTGTAAAGGCTGCTAATCCCTTTTTAAATGTTTTGATTATTTGAATAGGTAATATATTCACATGGCTTAAACTTCAAAAAGTACAAAAGGGGATATGGTGAAAATTCTTCTTCCCACTCAGGTGTTCAGTTTCCTTCCCTGGAAATAACCAGTATTCTTTTTTTAAAAAGATGTATTTATTTACTTTTACCCATTTTTACCCCCCGTTTTTGCAGTTTTTGTGTCCTTCGCTGGACAATTCTCTGTGTCTGTTTCCTGCCCTCTATTCTCATCCTTCTCCTCCCATCTTCACCGGGATTCAATGCTTTGAACTTCCAAGTGGGGGAGAGGCGTCCTACTGCCTGCGCCACCTTAGTTCCTGGTTTTTCAGCACATCTCGTCTTGGCTTTCCTTTGTGTCACTCCCGTTACATCATTATCTTGCTGCGTGACTTGGCAGGGCCTGGCGGCGTAGCCATGCACGGGACCTGGCGGCTGGCGCACCTTCTATATTTTCCTTTTTTTTTTAATTTTTACCAGGAGGTCCCAAGGATCAAACCCAGGTCCCTCCATGTGGGAGACGGATACCCAACCATTTGAGCCACATCCGCCCCCCTGCTATATCTCTTAAGGTTGACCAAAGATACCTAGAGTTACAGTCATTTCCCATACGGGATGGTCATATAATAAATCAGGCTAAGTTTATCACCAGCATTCTAAAAACCAGACCTAGAGAGAAAAACTAGGTCTGGGGACACATGCATGGTTTCTAATACAGCGATTGTTTAGCCTACGCTGATTATCACAAAATCAGGACAACAAGAATATTCACAGTAGCCAGAATTCTTATAGTCTTGTGTAGCTCTTCAGAAATATTCTCTATATATGAAAACAGATAAATATTTTTTGCCCTTTTTTAATAGAAGGACCTTCCTCATCCTTTTCTTACAGATGCTTATTATTACATTGCTTGTTGGTATCATAATTTGCTTAATCCGCTGTTGATGGACTTTTAACTTATTTCCATTATTTTGTGATTACAAATAGTGACACAGTAAACTTTTATAATTGTTATTTAAAATATATCAGTAGGGATACTTTTCTAGAAGTGGAATGGCTGAATCAAAGGGTATGCACTTTTTTTGTTGCTGTTAGGTGCTACTAGATTGTCCTTCATAAAGATTGTAGCAATTTTTACTTTAACCAGAAATGTTCTCCTCTGGGCAGGTATTAGCAAACATTTTGATCTTTGCCAATTCAATGGTTGAGTGGCTGTGTTTAATTTGCATTTATCTTATTTTAAATGAAGGTTGAGCATCTTTTCATATATGTAAGAACCATTTGTATTGCCATTTCTATAAACCTTTGGTTCTTTGCCTATTTTTTTTTAGACTGTTGGTGTTTTTTCTTCTTGATATCTAGATTGACTTAATATTTTTAAGTCTCTTTAAAGGTATAATGTTAAGGTTTTAAAAAAAAAAAAAGCAGTCATCTTTAACTTGTAAAGTAAATTTTACAAAACATGAACCTGATAAAAGACCTCAGTTCTTTGCTGACTGATGTTTCTCCTGATTGCCCTTAGTTTCATTTTAAGAAATATCTCTAAATATTTTTTAAAGTGCATTTAGTATTTTGTTAGACTAGATTGAACTGGAAAAGGTTTACTTATAACAAATATTCAAAAGTCATTCAAACTTTGCAACAGAGGAAGTCAGTGTGACCTGTCATAATCTGTCCTTGAGGTAATGAGAAAAAAATTATTACCTCCCGGGCTGTATATTATTGAGGACATTGTAACAGAAGAACTGAAAAATCTCCTTTTAGATCACATAAGTTCCTCAGAAATGAGTATACCCAAGTCTTTCCATAGTGGGTTTTTTTTTTCTTTTTATTGTCAACAATCTTTTTGGCATCTTCCCTTTGGAAAATGCAAACGTCTCTCAGGTTTAAAATAGTTATGACACTGGGATTTTTCCTTACTTGGAAACTGTGCAAGCCTTTACACCAAAAGAAAAAAAAAAGTGCAGGCTTTTTAAAAAGTCCCTAACAAACCAAGAAGCTGTTTTCCTAGGCATCTGACTTGTGCATGTTTGTGTATTATATTGAATGGTATGAAATTGCCAGTATTTGACTAATTTTGACCTACAAAACAATGATTTTATGGTTAAATCTAATATCTCCATAAACTTATTCCTGTAATTTTAAGATCGGTGGACATCAGGCTAATTCATAGATAGCATGTATGGGATATACCTAACTTTGTGTTGATTTTTTTATTTTTTTTTAATTCTCTGCATGAGTGAAGAATTGAGAAATGCTCATAGAAAATAAATGAAAGATAAAAAATGACTGCACAAGCTATGTAACACTTTTTAGACAGTGTTTTAGCTTAGCTCTGCCTTTACTGCTGTTTAAACTATTGAGACATGTCCCCCTATTATACAGGGAATTCATCTTCTATTCCTGAAAGAATTCTGATTAAGTAAGAGTTTAGTTCAAATTAGTTTCTGATTTGTGTAAAATTTATTTGTAAAAAAGAAGAAGATATACTTGTTACTGGATGAAAAACTCACTTTTTACCATGGCTGGGACTTGAGGAGCCAGGCTAGGAGTTTTTGGCTTTGTATGTAACTCATTCAAAAGAGCAAACTAATGATTTTCATTACATTGCAAATCTAGTATACTCAGCATTGTTCATAGTGCCTCTTTCAGAAAAGAAGTTAATGAACTTAAATGCAACTGGATAAATGTTTCAGCCATAAAAGTATTTTTACTGAATGTCTTCAGTTTCTGGCAGGCTGCACTAGATGGTAAGGGGATACAAAGAATAGTTTCAAGTCCCTTTTAAGGAACTTAAAGTCTGCTGGAGACAACAGAAGTGTTCATAGTGTAAAAGCAAGCAGAAAAATACATCGTGTAGGTTGAAAGCATTATCTGTGCATCATGACAGTATTAATACACTTTTATTACTTCTGTCTGCCCAAAATTTACATATTATGTCATTTTTTATTGACATATTATATTGACTGACTTGAAGACTCTTTTCAAAAATGATAAACTTCTGCCTGGTCTCATACCTACTAGGAAGCCTTCCATTAGATTACTGTTAGTTGCTAGCTGATACTACCTACATTAGAGTTTGAGCACTATTACATCAATAGAGATGTTTTAAAGTATATTTCTTGATGTGACTCAGAAGAGGTCTATCCTCACAGGTCAGGATTTAATAGAGTGAGCAGGGAAATAAATGATGGTATAAAACTGAGTTGTGTTCAGCCTCAGAGTTCTCAGCATACTAGGAAGTTGGTAAACTTTGGAAAATAAATTTCACATTAGAGAACTTTGATGGGCTTGTCTGAACTTGTTTGAAACCAGGAACAATATATTTTGGTGCTAGTTGTTTCCTGCAAAAGTTCTCAGTCTATGACCCATAGACCTTTCTTTTCGAAAATTGTTTTTCTACTTGGTGCCTGCAGCAATTGGCATGAAAGTGCTAGAGAGTTCATGTGGCACCAGGCTACTTTGCTGATGATCACTTGCCCATGGTGCCTGCTATGAGTGAAATTAGACTTGTGCTGTCCTAGTCAGTTTTCCTCTCAGCAGTTTGTGTGGTTAGAACTCTGAATCTGAGGCTCATTCTCCCCCTTCTACCGGCTACTATGTGTTGGACATTAAAAGGGAAAAGCGGGGGGGGGGGGGGGGGGGGGGGGGGTGGGGGGTGGAGAAGGTGATGTTATTAAAAGGAAGACTTGGTTTACAAAATAAGTCAGAAGCAAAAAAGGTGAAAAAAGTGGCCAGGACCATAGTAGTAGTGTTTTGTTTTTTTTTGTTTTTTTTTTTTTTCTGGATGTGATAATGGACCGTGATTCAGTAGTAACAATTAAGGTATTAAAAATGAATTGGGGAAGCGGCTGTGGCTCAATCAGTGGGGCTGCCGTTTACCATGTGGGGGGCCCTGGGTTCGGTTCCCGGGGCCTCCTGGTGGGGGCGGGCCCGCCCACACGGCGTGGTTGGCTGATCCAGCGAGCACAAGCAGCAAGGGGGGGATAAATGAATAAATAAATAAATAAATCTTTAAAAAAAATAAATAAATAAAAATGAATTGGGTTTTTTTTTTTTTTTTTTTTTTTAAAGAT
>JAKSZT010054055.1:3354483-3615237 GCA_026826555.1 Tolypeutes matacus | reverse complement strand
CCGGGGCCTCCCATATGGCAAACGGGAGCCCTACTGATTGAGCCACAGCCGCTTCCCTGAATTGGTTTTTAAGATTTGTTTTTTTCTTAGGCTTAGAGAATTCTTAAATTGTTAATTGTTAGATAAATTTGAAGGCTTTTTTTTTTTTTTTAACCTCAAAATAAGCTCGAATTCGTATTTTATGATCATTTAGTGTAGTGCTGAGCCTGCAACCCATATCTCCAGAGCCAAATCTTAACTAACATAAAATTCACATCTTCATTGCCACCCCACCCAAAAAGTAGGTTTAAGTATGAATTTTGAAATTTTTACTGGCTCCTACTGGTAGAAATGGTAATTGGGATTTGTAAAACTGCCTAAGGTGCATCTACTTGTTACTGGACAAAGAGGCAGTTCTGTGATAATGTGTTTTCCACCAAATGGAAGCCTACCTTGGAGGTGATCACAGTAGCAGATGGTTGATGTTATTGTGCAATCACAAATTGCATGAACAATTTTAAATCTTAAAATATAGTTTTCCATTACACAGAAATGACCCGATTTAAAGATACTATAGTTTTTCACTGTTATAAACAGTGCCACATTGAACACCTTTATGTAGATCGTGTGTGTGTGTGTAGTATCTCTAGGGCATTGGTTCTCAAAGCATGCTTCCCAGACCAGCAGAATCAGGATCACTTGGGAGAAATGCAAATTCTTGGCCCATGCCAGGCCTCTGAATCAGAAACTCTGGGGATGTGGCCAGCAGTTTGTTCAACAAGTCATCTTGATGCATGCTGAAGTTTGAGAATCACTGCTCTAGCACACATGTAGTTAAAGGTAGATTTACTAAGTCTTAGGGTATGCATATTTTGAATTTTACTAGATATGGCAAAATTCCTATCTATACTATGTAATATACTCAACAGCAGTGTAGGAGAGTTCCCATTTCTCCGTGCAGGGTAAGGATTGATTTTTTTTCTTGCTGATAGGTGTGAAATATTAAAGAACTATTTTTATATAGTTCCTTTTTTTTTGGTAAGCATTTATATAGAGTTGTTGGCCTTTTTCTTATTGATTTTGTAGGAACAAGTCATCAATTTATATATTAATAAAAATATCCCTTGGGGGAGGCGGCTGTGGCTCAATCAGTGGGGCTCCCGTTTACCATATGGGAGGCCCCGGGTTCGGTTCCCGGGGCCTCCTGGTGAGGGCGGGCCCGCCCGCGCGGCGTGGTTGGCTGGCCCGGCGAGCGCAGGCAGCAGGGAGGGGATGAATGAATAAATAAATAAAAAATCTTTAAAAAAAAAAAAAAATATCCCTTGGGAAATGGATGTGGCTCAAGAGGTTTGGCATCTGACTACCATATGGAAGGACGGGAGTTCAATACCCCGGAACCTCCCAGTTAAAAAAAAAAAAAAAAAATCTTTGTCAAATAAAAAATAAATATGGACTTGGTAAGGAGAGACTTTATTTGAAAGGATTATTATAAGGGGGGAAGGGACTATTCCAATGGAGGAAACTAATTGCAATAGGAAGAACAGTCTGACCATAATATCTGCAAGCATCTGAAGAGTTAAGCAAAAAGGTTTCTCTTTTCATAGAGAGGAAAGAACTGGAGTGTAGGGAAGTGGGATGAAAGGTTGGTGTGATCACATAGTAAAGGTGAGAATATTTTATGCTGAAACAGCCTATTTTCTGGGAGGCACTCTTAAAATTCAGGGGTCTGGAGAAAGAAAAGAAGCTTAACCAGTGTGTGGTTAACAAGCATCTTGATCTGATTGATCAATGGAGACAAGTACTTGAGCTAATCATTTATGAGGCAAAGAATGGGAATGTGGAGGGTCTATGTCTAGCCTTGTCATAAGTAAACAAGGGGAGCATTCCCGAGTCTTACCTAAGTCATATGGGGAAGGATGGTTCTTTGCAGTAATCCGTTTTCTGGATTACGGAGAGTGGGGATGTTTCTTAATCCTCATTTTCTGGGATCACAGGGCTCAGGTAAATAATTTTACACTGTTAGCCCTTTGTTATGTGTTGTATACAAGCATTTCTTTCTTTCTTTTTTTTTCTTGTGGTTTGCTTTTTGGCTTTATTTATGGTGTTTAAAATTTAATTATACCCAAAAGCACTTTTTTGAATGGCTTTTGTGTTTTGAAAGGCCTTGGAGGGGAGAATTTTGAGTTGGGTTGATTTGCTACTGGGACACCCTGTTGAGGAATATAACAGTTATTTGAAAATGGTCTGAGGATTATGAGAGGGGTCAGAGTCAGAGAAATTTGGGAAACATTTGTACAAAAACAAATTGGGAGATGCTGTTGAGATGGATAGGATTGCCATGAAAGAGAATATAGAGTGACACAATAGTTGAGGAACAACAGTAGAGGAAGAGAATCTAATAAGAGAGATTGAGAGATGATCAGAAAACAGAGCAAGGAGAAGAATCTAGAAAATCGAATGGTACCATACTGTAAAGGGGAGAGATCTCTAATGCTGTAGAGAACTGAACACATCTAAGAAAGGTGTAAATGTTGCCCTTAAAAGAGCAGGTAGCAGTGGATTTAGGAATATAAGACTACTCTTCTATTTGCAGTGACGTGTAGAAGATGAGGCAGTAGCTAGAGGAGTAACAAGGTTATTTTCCCTTAGGAGTGGAGTATTTGAATCCCAAGGGAAGGAGCCAGGGGCAAGGGTGTGGCAATCTTTTCATAGATGTAATTTATATGTCCTTTGAGTAAATTCATTTGGTTAAGATATTTAAGTATTGTGCAGAGAATTAAAATAGGATGATATAATTGTGACTACTTTAGACTATTTTAGATTAACCTGGTCTTCTCTGAAGTAACATTTAAATTTGGGACCTGAATGCTAAGGAGCCATTTGAATGATCAGGGTAGAACTTTCTAAACAGGAGATCATGCTTCCAGTCACTGGAAGGCCAAACAGAAATAGTAAGATAGTGCACCATCAATCTAATAAAGCCCTCTTGCTTCTTGTATCTGGTTAGGGTGAAGAGAGAATAGAGATATTTGCCTCCTTACTTTGGAAATCTCGTTTAACCTTCAAACTGGCGATGTCAAGGGTTCCAAGTCCTCCACCTCCGGCAGAAATGTCGAGTGGCCCTGTAGCTGAGAGCTGGTGCTACACACAGGTAGGTTCGTGTTTTCATCCTGTAAATTTTGCATCCTGGGAGGATTTGGTGTTCAAAAAAAAGAATATGGGTTTCTTATTTTACAAAACAGGGATTTCCTATGTTCTCTGGGATGTAACTGCCAAATAGATAGGTAAGGTACTTTATTTATTTATTTATTTATTTTTTTTTTTTTTTTTTACCGGGAGGTCGGGGAAACGAACCCGGGTCCTCCATATGGGAGACGGACGCCCAACCAGTTGAGCTATATCCGACCCAGTAAGGTACTTTAGATCAGGGTTTTTTTGATGAAGGTTGAAAGGGGAATCTTGGAAACCAGATCCTCTTATATCCCCCTTGATGGAAATGTGTTCTGAGGTTTCTCTGTTGGGTGAGTCAAAGGGAAACCAATTTGAGATTTGCAGGCCCAGGCTGTGGCATCAACATCTCAATTGTCAAACACTGCTTTGAGCAAAGAGGCTAATTTTAGGTTTAGTTTTATCATTGCTTTCCCAACCATGTCCATGCTTTTCTCACTTGCCATCCAGTGTTTCAGGAAGCCGAGAAAAGTTATGAAAACAGCTGGTCAGTGTGAGATTTCATAACATGTGGATGAGAGACCTGAGGTGGATGAGGGACTTTTTGGCTATGCCTTCATGCTAGCCAAATAGTGCTTCCTTTCTATTGGGATCAGAAAGAGGGAGGGAGGGGAAATAACTATCTGACCTTCAACCTGTTTGTTCTTTTTTTTTAGGTTGCCCGCTTCCTATTTAATTGCTTCCTGGTTTTCTCTCTACAGATCAAGGTAGTAAAATTCTCCTACATGTGGACCATCAATAACTTTAGCTTTTGCCGGGAGGAAATGGGTGAAGTCATTAAAAGTTCAACATTTTCATCAGGAGCCAATGATAAACTGAAATGGTGAGGAAGAATACATTTAGCTGTAAAAATTTTTCTAGAAGTTGCCTGTTTTGCTTGGTTTTACAGAACACATACTAGAATGGAAGTTTTATGAAGTCAAGGACGTTATTTCATTCTTCCTGTATTCCCTGGCACATAATAGATGCTTAATAAATAAATATTTGTTGAATTAATTCAATAAGTATATTTGGAATCACCTAACCCAAATGGCTATAGGGTAATATAAATGAGTGGAGGGCCAGTGTTGTAAATGATATCCAAATATGTAAGATTGGTGATTACTTGGCAAACTGGCAAATGTGAGTCCTTATAAAGGGGGTGGTGGCTAGTCAACTTCATCTGATTATGTATGATTAAAAGCTCACCATTCGGGGACGGATGTGGCTCAAATGGTCGGGCGTCCGTTTCCCATATGGAGGGACCCAGGTTCGATCCCCGGGACCTCCCGATAAAAGCTCACCATTGCTAGGTTTTCTGATTTTTTCAAGAAAAACAAGAAATACAGATTTTAACATAAAATCTCCACTGTAAAGGGTAGTTATTTGCTCATGTAAACTGGAATGTCCAGGCTGTAGGATGGATTTGAAGGTAGTTTGATCTAGCAACCCAGTGGTTAGATCAAGGACCCCATCTCTCTCAGCTCTGCCCTGCTCTCTTCACACGGTTTGATGTCTCAAGTGGAGTTTCCCTTTTGATTGAAGAATGGCTGGCAGTAACAATGGGTATAGTCTATTGCTATCCAAAAAAAAGTCTTTGAGTTTCCTGTGGCCAAAGATATGTCATACATACACTGATTGATTTAGGTTTGGACTAATCCCATTCAGAACGTGTGTCTTCTTGAGGAGGAGTAGCAGGCAGTTAAGGAGATAGATAATCATGTTCCCACTGCAAGGACCAAAAACATGTCTGGGAAACACCAGTTTTTAACCTTTGATAACCCACTGAAAAGTTGTTTATTCATTCATTTAGTATTTGTTGGCTATGTACATTAAACAGTATACTACTAGAAGAGAGGAATGTTTGTTGTTAGGCATTTGTACTTAAATCCACATCCTTAGCAGAGTTTGTTGTGCTGTAGGGGCACATATACTCTCAAGAGAGGCACTGGGTTGGACCACCTGTTTTGAGAGAGGTGTCATATGCTGGCAAGGCCTAAGGTACATATGGCTTATATATTATATGTGGTAGAAGCAATGTCTGAACCACATGTAGTTCAATCAATGACATTTACAACTTACTCAGTTGAACCTGTTACATTCTGTCTGAATTTTGTTTTGATTCATTGGTAACAGATTGGCATTTCTAACCCTATTTAGAAGCCTAGCTTGAAACTCTACCTTGGGTGGTGGGAATTTACGTTTGTCTGTTCTTCCTCCCTACTGCCTCCTTTATTTTAATATTACGATGTTATGGCTGGATTTGGTAAATTATCTATAAAAGATTGTGTACTATTCACACATTTCTCAAGAATACTTTTTCTCTCCGGAGGTTGGTATTAAAGGGCTCACTGAGTCCTTTTTGTTTGTTT
Organism: Tolypeutes matacus; assembly: GCA_026826555.1. Lineage (NCBI taxonomy): Eukaryota > Metazoa > Chordata > Mammalia > Cingulata > Chlamyphoridae > Tolypeutes > Tolypeutes matacus. The sequence goes on along the minus strand of JAKSZT010054055.1, from coordinate 3,609,679 downwards.
GTTTTTTTCCCTGTGGTTTCTCCATAGTCAAAAAATTGGGGCTGCCTTCCCTGAGAATGAGGATTAAAATAGAGAAAGACTAAGTTTTAAAATATTTTAGAGTGAAAAAAGATGAGTAATACTTGGGAGGTTTTGGGGAAGAGGCAGAAATTTAAGATAGGTGTTGTCACATTCTAGAATGTCCCTTTATTTTTACTTGTTAAAAGGTGACCCAGGTTGCTCCACAAAAGTAGTTCCCAAGTAGTTATTCTACTGAATAAGATTCTCCTGGTATAGGGCCTAGGATTTTTTAAAAAAAAACATTTCTTCTGGCGATTCTGATGTTCCAGGCCCATCTTTTTACTTCATGACTTTTTTTCTCTTATTTGTTTTGGGTAGGTGTTTGCGAGTAAATCCAAAAGGGCTAGATGAAGAAAGCAAAGATTATTTGTCACTTTACCTGTTACTGGTCAGCTGTCCAAAGAGTGAAGTTCGGGCAAAATTCAAATTCTCCATCCTGAATGCCAAGGGAGAAGAAACCAAAGCTATGGGTAAATGTTCTCTTCTTTGTTTGATTCTTTATATTCAGCAACTTCGTACACTGTCAAGTTGTGTATTTGATCTGTTTTTTTTGAGTAACCCTAAATATGACTTTTTTTTTTTTTTTTCACCCCAGAGAGTCAACGGGCATATAGGTTTGTTCAAGGCAAGGACTGGGGATTCAAAAAATTCATCCGTAGAGATTTTCTCTTGGATGAGGCCAATGGGCTTCTCCCTGATGACAAGCTTACCCTTTTCTGTGAGGTGAGTCTTTTTACCTACTGTGAGACTAGCAATTCCCGGACTTTATGGGTGGTATTGGTAGACTTAACTTTATTGTATCAGATATGGAGAGTGAGAAAAATTCCCAAGTGGAGTGGTGCTTCACAGATGTTACTTATATGACCAAAAACTGCCTCAAGATTTCAAGGTTGTTGGACATCCCAGCTTTCTACTTGTTACTGTTCTTAAAAACAAAGATCATGTGCTATCTTGGTCTGTGTTAGCGTTGAGTTTTTGGGTCAGGATTCTGGGTCTTTTCAGATAGCATTTGGAAGGACTGTCTCCTCAGGCTGAGGACAATGGCCAGCAACTAGATATGTCTATTTATTCCTTAAACTTTCTGACTCCTCCTTTAGTATGAAGTCCATGGATGTTTGACTTTAGATCACTTTCTTTTATTGCTCTTTGAACTAGGTGACTCTTAAAAGGAATTGAATGCCTGGAGATTGTCTTGCTGTAGTAATTGTGAAATAGGAAGGTGAGAACCATTTTTTCTAGAATTAAGGTGATGTAAAGCTCTCTGACTGTAGTTAGCTGGAAGAGTCCTTCTCACCAGCGATCTGAGAACCTTGCACAGGATTACTGGAAAACCGTGAGGTAAAACTCCCAAACCGAGAGTAGATTAGAAAGTGGTTTCTTTAATAAGTGTATACTAATTAGTCATTTCATGTTGTTATCAATACATTTATAAATACTCATAAGCTTATGGTGTAATAAATGAATAAACCCTTCAGCAAACTGGGACATCATATGTTCAGGAAACCACTTCTGAGCACCGCCACTTGATGAGAATACCATTGTATGTTCTTGAGGAACATTGCAGGCAAGTTCCCCAGCTACCAATGAAGAGTATGCTCTGTCAAATAGTATGCTCACATTGTAGGTTAATGACAGTTCCAAAGTCATGTCATTACCTGTGCAGCAGGGTAGGGCGTGCCCTAGTATCTTACTCTAGGGCGTGCCCTAGTAATCTTACTCTTTTGCAGAAGAGGCCTGGCTGGCAGTAGCTGGCTTCTTTTCTGAGTCAATGCTCATTGAATATTTCAGCAAAATAGGTGCTAATGATTAGAAAATTTTGGAGGCATGATTCATTAAAATAATACCACACTGAATACATAAATTATAGTTTGCATAATAGCTACCTCCTCTCCTTTTTAATTGCTAAGTAAAAAACAAAAATACTAGAGTGCTATCATGTACATAAATACATAGAATGTTCCAGTTCTATATCCGATGAACTTGAAATTTGAATTCTATGTAAGTCTGAATGGTCACAGATCATACTCAGTTGCCTGAGTAAAGAAATGAGGAATAACTAAGTGGTTTAATGTGATGTTAGATGTTATATAAAAATTGGCCCAGACCATCAGTTCTAATCTTCACCTGTCTTAAAGATCTGTATTTCAAAAAGACTTAAAAATAGAGGAAAATCCTCATTTCTCTTGGAAATAAAAGCCAATATTTAAACTGTTTCTCTAAAGGAAGATAAATCTCCAAATATTGCCTCTAACCATCCCCTCTTTTTAGCATTAGGTGTTTTAGGCAATGCTATTTATAATTATATCTATATATCTATATCTATATATCATCTATATTTATATATCCTTTATTGCAGCATTTCAAGTCCACAGTGCATCCAGCCCTTTCTCAGATGCTTCCCACCATATCCTTTCCAGCTTCCTCAACCTCTCTAATGACATTCTTGATTTGAAATCTTGGCAATCTCTTATCCTCTGGTTAAGTCCAAGGCCAAGTTCCAGCTCTCTCTGCCTCCACTTCCCCATGTGAGATTCTCTCAGGAGAAGTCCTGTGGTTAAGTTTAGATTTGCCTTACTGACTTAGAAGGGAAGTGAGATGACACTTTGGAAATAAGGAGATGTTGAACAGGGAAACGTCTGCTAGGTTCTGCTGATGCCTTTGGTTTTTTACCATCAAACCAGGTGTGCCATCTGTTCCTCTCACACTTCTCTGTTGGCCACAGGTACTGAGTGTTGCTTCTCATACTTGGGCTTGTGCCTAGTGAGACTTGTTTCTGTTCCAATGCTCTCTGTGGACTTAGTAGCATACAGCATTGCAAGACGGTTGCGTGGGGGTGTGTATTGGATGTGTGGGTTTTAAAAATGTCTGCAGATCATCTCAGTTCTTAGCACTTTTAATAGCTAGATCATCCTTTGATGTAAATTCTGTCCCTTTGACCTTTCGTATCCTTTCTATCAATGGAATATTTATAAACAAATTGATTTTAATTCATATTTATATTTTATTATTGGTTCAATTAGTATCTTCTTGTTATTTAGAGACTGATGAAGTTGAGGTCCTAACAACTTTAGGTTATGAGTGACCCTACTGCTTTTTCCTCACTCAGTCTTTGGCTCAGGCTCCTCTGTCATATCCTAATACAGTAATATAGTTACTTCATGGTTTTTTTTTTTTGCTGTTCTTGGAGGCCACAAGAGGAAATTCTAAAGTGAAAGGCTGAGAATCATGCATTTGTGTGTTTGGACTTTATTTCAATGGTTTTCCTGTTAATTAATGTTTAAATGAAATTAGATCGCAAACTCTGAAAATACTGAACGGGTGGTCTTATTTATAATGTACTATGCTGGGTTCACTTTCAATTCTCAGTGCAAATTAAATGGTGATGTTTTTGTCTGACTTAGGAAATGTGGCAATTTCCCAAGTTAATATTGCTGAGTTAACTTATTTGGAAATATTTTCAAAGCATTCCCTCAATGATCTCTTATCACAATCCTTTAAGCTGGGTTAGTTCTCCTCCATGTTGCAGAGGAGGGAAGCAGTGCTTAGAGACGTCAGGTAATTTTTCCTAGCATAGTGCAGCAAACTAGTGTCAGGGCTATGTTGGCTCTCCATTGTCTATCTGTAGTCTGCTACATTACCTTAAGTGGAACTGAATGCCATACACCCAAGGAAGCCCGGGGCTCTACTAAGTTTTCTTCACAGAGTATCTGCTTTTAGTAATGAGAAAGGAAGATATGAAAGCATGTTTAAATTACACTTTTAATTTTCTCTTTAATAATTTGGACCATAGAAAATCTTCATGAAATGTTCCCATTTCTTTTGACCCTTTGCTCCAATTATTTATATTGAAAACAAGCAGCTGTTAGCAATGAAAGTGCATATATTCCTCTATCACTGTATATGCCTTTGATAGGTGGAGAGGATTCCAGTGCTTCTTTGTGAAGTTATAATTTAAGTTAAAATATGAAATACCGTATTTCTAGTAAACTATTTTAACTATTTGAAGGCATCCTTTCCCTTCTCAAATGTATATTATCCCATCTTAGCCTGGGAATATGTATTTTTGCCAAATTTTTTTACATAGGTCTATTCATTTTTTTTCCTTTTTTTTCCTTTTTATGGATTATTTGGATGTATTAGGTTAAACTGTATGAAAATGCCAATATTTGATTGTTCTTGGCCTACAAAAATAACAATTTAATATGTAACACTGTTGGAGGTTATGAAGCATGATAATGTAGTAAACTTAACTCCCAACCCAAGAACAGGAAAATCACCAATGATTTGAAACTAGCGTATAAATATATATATGCTTCTTCCCTATTCCTTAGACCTCTTATCTCCCCATTCAGAGGATGATAAATGGCTATTTTGAATTTTATGTTATCATTCCCTTATCTATTGTTTGTATACCATGAGCTTTATAAAAATGGTGTCATGCTGCATTTGGCCATCTGAGGCTTGATTTTTACAGATTGTTTCTAATCAATGTTGTGTATATAACTAATAGACCATTCATTTTTAGTATTGTATAGTAGTCTGTTTTGTGAATATACAGTAATTCATTTATTCATCCTCTTGTTGATGGACATTTTGTTGTTGCTGTCTTTTACTGTTAGAAATAGTGCTGCTATAAACAGCCTATATGCAGAGTCTGTTTATTTTCATTTCTTGATTGTTCTAATTACATAGAAGTTAAAAATGTATTTCCATTGGTTTTACTTTGACTTTATGTTTAGCAAAAAATGTACAAGTATTGGCATACTCTTCAGTCTTTAATAAAAAAGAATTGACTTTAAAAGGAAAAAAGGAATTTTAAGAAAAGAAATTGACTTTAAAAGTGAAGCATTTCTTATAACTTGAAATTTAGGGGGTTACACAGCCTTCCTGAGACATTTTCATGCAGTCATTTATAAGATGACATAAATGTCACAGTCACGTCATTTTCACAGCTGCAGTTCTGAATGAGTCTCCATAGTCAGCTTTATAGGCATTTTAAAAAAAAAAACTTCAGTTTTTCTCAAAATGGTCTCATTTTGCATCATCATTTGCAAAGGAAAACAATCCCTTTCTAAGTTAAAAGTTTGGGCTCTGAAGACTCATTTGTGAATGCCATTTAAAATTTATTTTTAATTAAGCATATTTAATGTTGGTAAGCAGTGCCAGACATTCATAGCTCTGGGGACTTCAGGCATCTATATATCTACAGAACAAGCCTGGCTTAGACAGTAAAGGTACATTCTCCTTCCTGCTCTGTTCCTGTCTATGTCTAGGGAGAGGAATTGCTCCAGTGAGAGGAGGCACAGCCATTGGGACCTCCTCATTACCAAGTGAGCTTCTTTCCAGCAGAGGGTCCAGTGAAAACCAGAGTTTGATTGTGACATTCAGCTTGCTCTTGCCAATTCATTTTATCCAGTCTACTAAATTGCCATCAAGTGTTAATGACTTTGGGCTCCTGTCAACCTGGTTTATAGGAACCCGGTGCCAAAAGCATTCTCCATTCTCTTCATTGCCCATCCCAGGAGATTCCTGCCTTTCCCTATGAAGAAGTTGGATTCAATTGGTCTTTTCCATTTTTTATTTTCTAATCAGCATTCTGTAGCTGTAACTGGAATCAGGCAACTTCTACCTTTAATTTTAATACATCAAAAAAAGTAAAGGTGTTAATATGAGAAAGTGACTGAATCAAGTTAGAGATCTTACACAGGACAAGAGGGAATCTTTCTGAGGTGGTTTGTGCTGGTCCTGGGCTAGTAAATGATGTTATAGTCTTGCTCTGATAAATGTGTTAGTAATGCTAAAGCACACTCATAATTGCTTAACTTAGCTGCTCATTGTGACTCAAGACCATAATATCTAGTTTTAAACAAATGAATAAATTTCCTGACCTGATGATAAAGATCTCACTTCTGCACAGAAGGGACTACGGGTCATTTGGATGGGGCATTCACTTTGCTTCTGGGTTTATGACTGCATTTAAAGGATGACTTGCATCTTGAAGGTTAAAAGAAATTTGGGTCATTTCAGATGTTCCTGGGCTGACTTTCCTATCTAACTCTTAGGAATGGTAAACATGGGCAGCTTTTTCTCAATGTTTGTGAGTTTTGCTTTGATTTAAACAATTCTAATTCTATAAGATGTGTAGAAGTTGTAGTCACAGAACTGACAAGCAGAGTCATATGTTCAGTTTGCTAACTTACATTTATTTTATAATCTTATATGATTTATTCAATGGGTTAAAACATGTGGCTGCTGAAGCCATAGCAAGAAGTTGTATCCTTCTATAAACCTGTTGTCATCATTCTGTTCTAAAAGCACAAATGCATGTCTTGCTGCAGCAGCCATCTTGTATATCATTGTCACAAATGACTAAGAGTGCAAATGGTGTGGAATACCAAGTTATCACAACTGGAAAGATCTTCCAAGCCCAGTCCTTATTAGTAGTGGACCAGTAGTGTCATGATCATTAAACTAACATTTTGGGGGGAGTGCCATTTTATTTACCAGGATCTACAGAAGCTGAACTTTATTATCATGTTCCAGACCTAACTGAAATAAGTGAAATCCTTTTAAGCTTGTTATTTCTCCAAAGAGTTTCATTTAAACGGTAGTTTCTATAGAAGTTCTTTGTATTTAGCCTTTTGCTTAAGGCAGAATAAGGTAAATATCTGATGCTTAACATTTGTTTCTGTCGATTCTTTTCCTAGGGTTTCTCTGCTCAGGTTTGCAGGGCATGGGAGGTTGAGCTTATTTGAAGCTGAAAGAGATGTGGTTTGTGGGTCTCTCTCCCCACTGTCCTGAGATGGTATAGAATAAGTATCATCATGATAGATTGGATCAAGTAATTTCTGTGGAAGTAGTTTCAAAAGAATCCCTGCTGGGAGTAAAATTCCTGGTAACAAAAGCTTTGGCCTGTGTTTCCTTGTCTTTCACAGGTGAGTGTAGTACAAGACTCTGTCAACATTTCTGGCCAGAATACTATGAATATGGTGAAAGTCCCTGAATGCCGGTTGGCAGATGAGTTAGGAGGACTGTGGGAGAATTCCCGGTTCACAGACTGCTGTTTGTGTGTTGCTGGCCAGGAATTCCAGGCTCACAAAGCTATCTTAGCAGGTTGGTATTTATTCACGGGGACCTTTAGTTTTGGTGAAATAAGGAGAGACAAAGTGGCTGCATAGTCACCTTTTGAATACTTCAAATTTTTTTAACTGAGCTGCAAAAAAAAAAACACTACAATTAAATATATTTTTATATTGTGGTGACATTAGTGTCCATAGTCAATGTAGTATCAAATGCCTTTGTACCTAGAGAGTAGGTGTCAAAACACTGGTCAAGAGTAGGTATCAGGACACATATGCCAGCCCCTAGACAGGGGTGTAGGATGGAGATGGAGAGGAATCTGGACTGAGAACTAAACTGCCATCTAGCTAAGCCCCCAGCCTTGGAAGACTGGGCCCTCTCTTAAGGAAAAACACACTAGAAGAGTGAGAATGTAGTCACTGACATGGAGGATCAGGTCTTTCTCTAGTAGGCTCTCTGTCTTTAAGATCAGAAAGACTGGGTCGGATGTGGCTCAACTGGTTGGGCGTCCATCTCCCATATGGAGGGACCCGGGTTCGATCCCCAGGACCTCCCGGTAAAAAAAAAAAAAAAAAAGATCGGAAAGACTGACACAGAAGAGGAACTGATGAAGGACAACCAACTTTACCGTAGGTGAAAAGATAGTTGTTAGCCACAGACTGCTATTCAGGCTTAAGAGGAGACCACGAGAACTTCAAGGCAACAAATTTCTTACCAAGACCCTCAGCTCTCATTCTAAGCTATATACCTGGCAAAACCCAATCTGGCTCAATTTAACCATCTTCCAGTTCCTTTCAACCAGGCGCTACTGTGTAATGCCAAAGGAAATCATTAATTCTCTAGGTTAGTGTCTCTACACTTAGCTAGGCCCTCAGTGCTGCCAGTAAATCTTTTTACAGATATATAGTCATCTCCATTTCTTTTTCTCTATAATAGATATTCCAGACCTTTACCATTCCTTTAACTTCCTATCTGCAGCTCATAAAAAAATGGCCTTGCCTATTAATAACGAGAAAATACAGTCCCTTCTGTAGGAACTCCCTCTTGCCTCTCACCTTACCTGCATTTTCTCTGCATTCTCAGTGGAGGAGGTGTTCTTCCTCCTGTCCAAAGCAGCCTGTTTTTCTGCACCTACTCTGTTTCATATCCCATCCTGCCTTCTCAGAAAACTTACTCTGTTATATCCTTTTTCTTAGCCTCCTAGGATTGCCCTAAAACTGTATCACAAACTAGTTGGCTTAAAACAACAGAAAATTAAAAAAAATAAAATAAAAATAAATAAATTAATTAATTAATTAAAAAAAAAACAGAAAATTATCACCTTACATTTCTGGAGGCTAAAAATCCACAATCAAGGTTTTGGAAGGGCCATGCTTCCTTTGAAGTCTGTAGAGAAGAATCTGTTCCATGCCTGTCTCCTGGCTTCTGGCATTCTCTGCCTCATTCACTTGGCATTCCTCCCTATCCCTGTCTGTCTGTGTCCAGATCTACCCTTCTTATAAGGACACCAGTCATATTGGATTGTGGCCCACCGTAAGCCAGTTTGGCCTCATCTTAACTAATAACACTTTTAAAGACCCTGTTTCCAAATAAGATCACATGCACAGGACCAGGCATTAGGATTTGAACATGTTTGGCCCTTGTTATCTAGTCTCTTCTAGTATCTGGTGTCTTTTTCTTATTGCCTGTTCACCCTCAGCCTGTGAACATTCTCAAACTTCTCTCTCTAGTTTTTCTCTCTTCTTTCAGAGCAAAGTTCCCTGAATTAGCACATTCACTGCCTCTCCTTCTTTCCTCCCACTTATTCTCAGTTCACCTCCATTGTTACTTTTTTTTTTTTTTTTTTTTACCGGGAGGTCCCGGGGATCGAACCCGGGTCCCTCTATATGGGAGACAGACGCCCAACCATTTGAGCCACATCTGTCACCCCCCCCCCTTTTTTTTTTTCCCCATTGTTACTAAAGCAGTTTTCTAATGTCATGTGACCTACTAGTTCCCAAGCCTGGGGAGCTATTTAATTCATATATTATTTGATGCCTCTCTCCTGTTTTTTTCTGGTTCTCTGGCAACTTCTGATATGTGACATCCCTCTTCTCTTATCTCTTTAAATATTGGTGTTTCCTGAGGCTCTGCTTCAGTTCTCTTTTCACTCTACATATTCTCCCTGGGTGATTTTATTTATTCCCTTGGCATCATCTCATGTCTATCTACTGATGACCCCCTAAGACATATCTGCTGCTTTGGACCCTTCTCTTTTTGTTAAAAACATCAGCCCTTTGGTTTTCAACTTCTGTAATATATTCATTTAGTGCTTTATAGTCTGAGATAACAATGAGAATTAATACCCTATTGGTATAGATTAAAATACCAAGGCTCAGAGGGTTAAACTGAGTTGCTCAAGATTACATGGTTAGAAAATGGCAGAGCTAAAATGAGTCCTTCCTCTGAGATCAACTATAGGCCAAAAATTCCAGAACCAAGAGATTACTTCAAAACCCTATTGCATATTCCATCTGTTCCTCCACCCTTAGATAGTCTTGGTAGTCAGAAGTCTCAACTTTCACCAACCCACCCTTATTTATTGGACATAGAAACATTTGAGTTCCTATCCATTTTTACTTTCGTGGTTAAAATTAAGTTAACCTATTTTCTGTAGTGTTCATTAGACAGTGGACCTGGCTTAGAGCAGTGTTTCTCAACTGTTTTCATTATCATCCCTCCCCCCCCACACACACACACACACACAAGGAGAAAAACAGCTTAAATTCTCCCTAATGAGAGAAATTAAATACTAAGGAGTAAGATTTTGTCACGTAGGATTGAACTTTAGAGGGCGACAAACCATTGTAATACCTACAGCTTTGGTCAGCCCTTTGGAGGTAATAGCACCCCCATTGAGAATGCATTCTTAGAGAAACAATCTGCCATAAAGGAGCAAGCACTTCATCTAGTTAGAAGGTACAACTGAGTCCAGTTCCTGACCTCCTTGCTCTGTGGTCCTTAGAGGTAGAGAAAGCATGGTGTCAGTGTTCCAGGCAAAAGCCCAGGTATCAGGACATCCTGCTAACAGGGAAGACCTTCCATTTGAACTCCCAGATCTATCCAAGAAGATATAACATTGTCATCCAACGGGTAATTTGAGTAATTTCCTTGAAATATGAATGGATGGGATGAAGCTAATAGGAAATTATTTTGAAATTAGTGTGTTTTTTTTCCTTTAAGCATTATAATTACTAATTTGCTCATCATATAACATAAGAAGAAAGAAATTTCATAATTCTGGTAGTGATTTGAGACTGAGACCCTTTGCCATAGCAATGGAATGGGAAAAAAATTAGTTCTTCATCATAACTGGGAAGAACCAAGAGATTACAGTGTGATAACCTTATCTGTTTCTGTTCCCCTTTCACTCTGTAGCTCGTTCTCCAGTTTTTAGTGCCATGTTTGAACATGAAATGGAGGAGAGCAAAAAGGTATGTGACAGGATGGAGACACGTCTTTGTGGCTAGATGTCTAGATTTCGATGATTTGCCAGTTTGGCAGCAGATTTATTTTCCTAATTTTATTTTCCTTAGTGTATTATTAAAGTGGAGTCCAATTCCCTGAACAAACACCTTCTGAGAGCAGAGAGAGGTGGTCTAGTAGTAGTCTGGGTAAAGCGGGCTCACCTCATCCCATGCAGATCATCTAGACAGTTTTGGGTGAGGGTAGTACATATGTGTTTCTGCCCAGAAATCTCAGGAAAAGAAAAATGAATAAAAATATAGTTGTTTTGCTGTTGTATATGAGAAAGCAAAAATGGTACATATTAAGAGAGAAAAGGCTATTATAATCAAATAGAGCAAAGAGAAATTTTCCATTCATGTTAGGTTTTAAATTATACAGCCTTCTCTACTCACCAGAGCTTAAAATCATGAAAATAGTTTAGGGATTTTGTTCTGTTGAAATGTTTCTCATTTTTAGTTTTTCTGGCATAGAATCGGGTTGAAATCAATGATGTGGAGCCTGAAGTTTTTAAGGAAATGATGTGCTTCATTTACACGGGAAAGGCTCCGAACCTTGACAAAATGGCTGATGATTTGCTGGCAGCTGCTGACAAGGTGAGATAAGAATTGAGAAATATTCACAGGACAAGGAGTTGTTATAACCTCTTGAGTTTCAAGACTCAGCTTCTATGTTGCATTGTAGGTTAAGTGAGCTTGTATTCTCCTAGTTTAGCTAGGACGATCCTGGTTTACACTTGTTCCAACATAATTAATAGCACCCTTTTTATTCTCAAAAGTGTCCTGCTTTGGATGGTCCTAACTATGGTAAAGAAGGATAAGTTTGATGCTTACCTCTCTTCTCTTCCCCATCTCAGATTTAACCACAGTGAAATATAAAAAATTCTGTTGATATTACATTTGGATAATGCTTTATAATTTGCAAAATGTTCTTGAATTCATTAACTTATTTAAACTTATAAGAGTATAATCTTTATCCAGTATTCTAGTTAGCATTTTCAAATTTTTCTTAAGTATTGAAATATACCATATTTTTTCAAAATTATAAAATTGGTTAATAACTCTTAAAAGACACTACTACAGTAAATGTGTATTCTTTGTAATACACATGATTTCAGAAATTTTAGAATGTGAAAATAAGAATGTAGGTCTTAGGGAAGCAGATGTGGCTCAAGCAGTTAGGCACCTGCCCACCACATGGGAGGTCCTGGGTTTGGTTTCCAGTGCCCCCTAAAGAAGATGAGCAAGACAGCAAGCTGACATGATGAGATTATGCAACAAGGAGATACACACAGTGAGAGATACAACAAGCAGGGAGCGGAGGTGGCTCAAGTGATTGGGCACCTCCCTCCCACATGGGAGGACCCAGGTTCGGTTCCCCGGGCCTCCTAAAAAGAAGAAGAGCAGACACAGCACACAACGAACAGACATAGAGAATAGGCAGCAAGCATAAACAATGGGTGGTGGGGGAGCACAAACAGTGGGGGGGGGGCAGGATGAGGAAAATAAATAAAAATAAATCTTTTAAAAAACAAACGTAGGTCTTAGGGGAGTGGATGTAGCTCAGTGGTTAAGCGCCTGCTTCCCATGTATGCAGTCCCAGGTTCAATTCCCGGTACCTCCTGAAAAAAAAATGTAGATATTAAAATCGAGGAAATAAGGTCAGTGTACCCAGAATAAGGTGAGATATCATTAGGTATTAAGTTGAAGGGCAAGGTTTAACCAAGTGAAATAGGGATTTTTGTGTGTGTTGCTGTTTTACTGCTGCATTTTTCAGAACCTTTAATATGTTAATGTGTACTGTGAATTTTCTAAAAGGGAGTATGATAAACAGCATTTCTCCAATTTAGTTAACCCTAGAATCCTTTTTCTCAATGATCACCTCTGGGGATTAAAACACACTCTGGAAAACTGACTTTTGTCCATAGGTACATCAAGGAGAGCTCTGTGGCCTGCCCTCCAAGACACTGTGGTCTGTTGGAAACACGCCCTTGGGGTTTATGTGTGTGTGTGTGAGAGAGAGAGAGAGAGAGAGAGTTTTGCCCTTTGATTAGTATTTGCCCTTGTGGAAGCTTTGGGGTTAGTAGGGCAGGCTGGTTGAGGCAAGGGTATTGATAGTGTTTAAATCCCACCAGCGGTAGATTCTGTGAAGAAAACGGTCCTCTAGTGCCTCCTCTTCCCAACATGATGCTGCAACACCCATCTGAGGGAAAAGCTGGCTGCGGCCTAAGGGCACCAGAGCTTTCCCTGGATTTTGCTCATGGGGATGGTCTTCCTCCACCTCTTTGTAACCCTAAGGGTGGAAGAAGCACCTGTGACCTCTATTTACAGGTGAAGATTTTATGTTTATTGGTGAGCTTTTTGGAGTGTTTGTAATGGATGGGGCATGTAAACTCAGTTAGTGCTACTGATGAAGAGGATTATAGAATGATCACTATATCGTTTTTAATTATCTTTCAGGGCTTTGTTGATATGATTAAACAATATGAACATTTCATATCCTTCCAGTCCAATCTTGCTTTCAGTTAAGACAGTAAGAAGATACTCACAAATTCTGGGGAAGTAGAAGATACAACCCAGTGCCTGCTGTTTTATAAGCAAAAGTTTATAAAACTTTTCTGCCTCATCTGCCCTCTGAGTTCAATGAAGTTGTTACTTGCATTTATATGCACTGGGCGTTTATCCCCTTCGTCTTCAAGATCCTTTAGGATAAGTAGTATTTTTTAAACAAATGCTAAGACTCAGTGTTGTATATCTTGATTCTGTAAGAGCTCCCTGGGTTTTCATTCTTTTTTATCAACTGGAGAACCAGGTTGCTTCTATCCTCTTCTAAGTGCACAGGGCATGGGGATCAGCTTGAATTGCCATTTCAAGAATGATATTTTCAGTATAATGTGTTAACTTATGTTTTTAAAAGGTAAAGCAGTTGAATCACATCAGTGCTTTAAATTTATGAATGAGAAGTAACTGAAGGGTTCATTTTCAAATTCCATTCAGAATTTTTCCATTAGACAATCTTTGCGATAAGCCTGTTTGAAAACATTTTTACCTTTACACTTCCTTGTGAGCTTTAGAAAAACAGAGTATCTTTCATGGAAGGATCTCAACATCTAGAATTTACCCATGAGGTTGAAGCAGGTTCTTCTGAGATTTTCCAGTCTCTTGGGGAGCATGTGTAATTAGACCAAAAACAATACAAAACACGTCGGCCAGGCCTGGGAGACAAAATTTCAATCTCTTGGGTAACTACTGCCATTAAGCAGGTTTTTCAGAAGCATAATTAAGAAAAAAAACTTTGTCCCTCAAGGGACAAGAATGGCTACTTTTGTCTAATTATGCACTAGGGATCAGAGTTATTCATAGGAAAAGTCCTTTTAAAAGAATGTATTGAGAGAGGATAAGGGGAATAGTCTATGTAGCACTATATAAAGACGGAACATTTACTCAACCTTTTTCAGCCTTTTCAAACAAGAATGGAAACCTAATTTCTTGGTTGTTTAGTGTCATTCTTATTTTTCATGGAAACTGTTTTCCAGTTACTCAAATGTAAAAAATTAAAGCTGCACCAAAACCAATAAACATCTCCTTTTGCTTCAGGAGACCAGAGTGCCAGAAGAAATGCCTCCTCACCTAGAATTCATAAAAATAAAATTGTCCTGGTTGATTGCCATGATTAGCCTGGAGGGTCTTTTGTCATTGAGTTCTGAGGCCCTCAAGATTGGGACCTATAAGATGACCATGGATAGCCTCAGAGCAAACCATTCTCCTGTGAACTGATTAATGACACTTTCTACTTCCTTTTATTTCCTTCCTCCTCCCTGTCCTTGTAGCTCCTTAGTAAATTCATAATCTTATATTACAGAGCAAGTAGTGCAATTGCATCAAAACCAATCAACTAGATCAGTGAGCCCAGCATAAACCAGACCCTCTATTTCCAGAATATTTAGACCTTTTACTTGGAAAATAGGAAGTTTTTAATCTGAAACTGCATCAGGAGCCTCTACATCTTTGTTTTTGGGCCCTGAGAATCTTAACCTCAGCCCCAATAAATAGGACTCCATTTATCCTTTTCTATTTAAAATGAGGCCTTTGGTCAACCTTCATTCAGGAGTAACTAATGGCAGAAATGCTGGTAAAACTCTCCACAGGGCTCCTTTTCACAGCCTTATGGGCCTGTTGGAATATCCCGCAGGGCTAGTGACAATGCTTAAGTAGAAAGGGTTGAAATAAGAACAGTGCTTCACTCTAGTCTGGCTCTAAATAAAAGGATTGCAGAAATTGAAAGTAATCTCAATGCTGACTTGAAGCAAAGTAATGCCTTGTAAAAGTATGCAGTGATGACATATATGAAATATCTAGAATAAGCAAATTTTAGTTCACATTCCCTAGCTTAATAAAAGACATTTAGATCTCTGTGAGAATAAAATATGTTTTTTATGAGTTAGTAAAATGGATCTAACAGTAGATTATGGAATGGGGGAAAGAGAAGGGATAATCAGTAGATGAGGTTGTTAAATACGATTTGAGAAAGAAATGTTAATTCCAATAGATCTGTTCCTTCAGCCTAAGTGACAGATGACCTGACCATATAACTTTCTGAAATAATTTGAAGTGGAGGTAGGGGTGGCAGACAAATTAGAGATTACCAGGTGCTAGGAGGAATGGGGAGTTTGCTTAATGGGTAGTTTCTGTTTTGCGTCATGAAAAGGTTTGGGTAATAGATGGTGATTATGGTATTGTATTCTTAAAAAAATAGTTAAAATGGCAAATTTTATGTTATATATTTGAAATTTGAAACTTTAAAAAAAGAAAGTAGGCAGTGACGGTCTAAGAAACACTTTAATTATATGTAGGGGATAGGGTAAACTTTGGAATACAGGTCTATTACATAATTGCCCTTTTTCTAAAGGTAGAGTTTGAATTTGAATAGCAGCTACCCAAGCTCTTTAGCTGTCTTCATTCCAGGCATAAACACCTAGCCTTCAGAATATGGTTAGGTTTTATAATCGCAGTAGTAGCCTTTTCATGACTTGTGCAATTCTGTTCAGGTATCCAGTTAATATGATGGTACAGTTGAAGAAAACGAGTTGTATAGCAGTCAGCCCAGAGCTATTCCTGCTCTGAGGATGGAAGTGCTTGTGTTTTACAGTATGCCCTGGAGCGTTTAAAGGTCATGTGTGAGGATGCCCTCTGCAGTAACCTCTCTGTAGAGAACGCCGCAGAAATTCTCATCCTGGCTGACCTCCACAGCGCAGATCAGTTGAAAACTCAGGCAGTGGATTTCATCAACTAGTAAGTTGGTATCTTTCTTCTTTCAGGATAGTTAGGATAGCTAGTGAAATGAGAAAGACTTTGAATAGGTATAACAGACAAGTAGCTTCATTAACCTATTGGTATAGAGTTTTCATCTTTCCCTTCAGTTTGATGGTATGGAAAATGATTTTTCTTTCATGAGTCTAATGGTACTGGTGAGTGAAGTGTTTTACTTCCTCATAGTGATCTGAACTGATTAAATTATAACTTGCTGGCCTGAAAAATTTGTGTGCCCCAAATGATAGCATCTTTAATTCACATTCCCTAGCTTAATAAAAGACATTTAGATCTCTGTGAGAATAAAATATGTTTTTTATGAGTTAGTGAAATGGATCTAACAGTAGATTATGAAATGGGGGAAAGAGAAGGGATAATCAGTAGATGAGGTTGTTAAATACGATTTTGAGAAAGAAATGTTAATTCCAATAGATCTGTTCCTTCAGCCTAAGTGACAGATGACCTGACCATATAACTTTCTGAAATAATTTGAATTAGAGGTAGGGGTGGCAGTGGGTGTGTTTCTACTCTCTTGCCTGATGGGGAACATACTGGACTAAAGGTAGAAAACCCAAGGAGGAGAAGCAGGCCTTATAAAGCCTTCACAACAGCAGTTCTGGAGGAAGACAAATTAAGACATTGCCGGGTAGGTGAATGAACAATATTCATCATAGAATATGCCCAAAGAGAGGGAATAATGTTCTCTAAGTCCATTTCTAAGATTATTTCTAGGTAGTTGCTAATTGAGGCAGAAGAGAGAGAGGAGGCCAATAAATGTTAGTTCTGTTGAGTGCTCACTATTTGCTGGGCACTTGCTTGGTGCTTTTTAACTGTTAACCTAAATCATTCAATAAAGTGTGGTGAATCAGCTCCTCTTTTTTAATAACTAAATAGGACCCAGGCTATGATCTGCTCTGGGATTACAGGCCTAGGAAATGCAAAAGCTAGATAGAAACTCAGAGCTGTCTGACTGAGGAAACCCTTGCTCTTTTTATTGGCATCACCAATGAATATAAAGAGCATTGACAATGTAGAGAAGAGCCTGAGTAGTATCCCACCTTTTGTATTTGAGAGTGGAGTGGCTCAGAGCCCTGGTTTTCAAGTTCCCATAGCCACAACCAGTCAACAGTCTGCACATTGTCTAACAAGCAAATTCTCTTGCATATTAAGGTTTTTGTCTGAGTGTTTCTTACATTGACTCTCTTTAAACCAAACACTGGAAAATTAGACTGTCCTTGTAGCTGTTGAATCTATTATTCTCTCACTCTCTTTTGTAACCCATTTCTCCTAGTCATGCTTCGGATGTCTTGGAGACCTCTGGATGGAAGTCAATGGTGGTTTCACATCCCCACTTGGTGGCTGAGGCATACCGCTCTCTAGCTTCAGCACAGTGCCCTTTTCTGGGGCCCCCACGCAAACGCCTGAAGCAGTCCTAAGATCCTGCCTGTTGTAAGACTCCATTTATTTTCCAGAAGCAGCAGCCACTGTTGCTGCCACTGACCACCAGGTAGACAGCGCAATCTGTGGAGCTTTTACTCTGTTGTGGGGGGAAAAGACTGCATCGTGGCACCACTTTTAAAACAGCACTAAGTAACTTGGGGAATTGGGGGGAGGGAAGGGCCCGGGACTTGGGGCTATTCAACCTAATGAAAACCCCGTTGCTGCGTCACTGTGTTCCCTTTGGCCTGGCCAAGTTCGATACTGTGGGGATTCAGTTGAGGCACTGGCCCCGAGAACATCACAGCAGTGGTACTTTGGAGAAACCTGTCTGCATCTGACTGAGCAGAACTAATCGTCAGGTGCCTGGAGCAAAAAGAAGAAGAAGGAAAAAAAAATGGACAGTTTTCAGAGAAGGGAAAAACAAAGGAAAGAAGAAGGATTTTTGCAGAATTTTTCAAAAATCAGTTGGTGGAGAATTCCAGTAATATTTATGTTGAGAGAAACAAATTTTAGTCTTTCCAACTGTGCTAAAACTTGGATATTTGTGAAAACTCCTCACCACCATACAGCTACCAGAAGAGCTCTCTTGTTGTTAGCACTTACTGTTTGCAAGAACAGAATACATTCATTTATCCTTTTATGAAAAAATGACAAGTGAGGGTGAAAGGGGGAAGGAGGTTATTTGATCTGGAAGATGAATATTCTGATATGGTAACTTTTGCAAAAATCTATTGGTTTTGAAAACTGGAAAAAAAAAAATCATTCATCCAGAATTCATACTGTCTTGACAAGAACTATGGTTCTCTGTTTTTAGATATTGTGGAAAATGTTTTTTGGCATTTTTCTCTGCTTTTATTTTTCCTCCCCCACCCCCTTTTTTTCTAAAAAAACAAATAACAACAAAAAAAAACCACACAAAACAAAAACAGAACAAAAAGAAGACAAAAGGAAATTTTATTGTTCATTAATGCTGTGTGAAAACAATCCCAGCCCAGATTGCTCAGCTGTTTGTACCTGACTTGCCGCCTGCATAGGAGCCAGTCCTGTTCCTTCCAGTTAACCCCTCTCTACAGGGGAGAACTTCCAAACGTTAATTTTTTTCTTTTTGAAAATATAAATAATTACTATTTTGTACTGTGTGGTATCTCTGGTCTTTTGTTTAATTCACCTGGCTTATCTGTTGAGTCTGAGCCCCTTCCTTAAAAGATTTTGAAGGCCTAGTTTGATCCTTCAACTTGCAGAGATTTATGTTTGAAATGTCCAAGCAATAGAGATTTATTGAGTTTCTATAATCTCAAATTTCCTTTATGTGTTACCAGCACCTGTCAGTTTCTTGTCCTCCTTCTTGTACCTCACTGTCCACATCCTAATGAAGAATGAAGCCCCTACCTCTGCCAAGGCTAATAATGGGAGAGGGCTTTTCTGTACCTTATATTTTTTAAGAGCCAACCTCCAATCTCCCATCTCCTAACTAAATATAAAAAGATCAAGGGGACATGAGTGTGGAGGTTAAATAAAGGAAAATTATTGTTTCTGACTGGCTCTGTCACGACTTAATGTATTTCTAGAAAAGTTAATGTCTGAATTCCCAGTGAGCTCACAAGAATGCTCTGGGGCTCCTTACCTGCCTTTCTCATAGCAGTGTTAGGTAGGGCAGGACAGTGGGATAAACTGGAAAATTCACTGGCCATCTGCATGCATAAGTGTTTGCTTATTTGAAACTACTCCATTGTACTTCCCAGTTTCCTCCTAAACATCACTTTTGTGAGGAAGTGCCCAGTTCTTCATGTTCTGGCTCCTGTCCTGCGTCTCCTCAATCCAAGCTTTCCAGATCGTGCACAGATCCAGGAATCAGTGTATACACAGAGTCTTCTCTACCTGTATTGTCTCTCAGATAATTCCATTTGCTCAGCAGTTCAGTTTTCAGCAAGCCTTTCAGATACAGCATCTTCTTTTACCTTCCTGGTACCTTGAGTTTGGAAGGATACATCTTCCCATTTCATAGATGAGAACAATTGAAACCCAGAGAAGCTAAATGACATGCCCAAGACCACACAGTCTAAATAAATGACAGACCTTTTAATGTAGTATCCTGAAGATTATAAATGAAATCTTCTGAAATGTTTCTGGAATGTTTAGGTAAGAAATCTGAGGGAAAGCCTCCTTCCTATGGGAATAGCACAAACAAAGCTCTGGAAAGGTGCATCTTCTGGTCTATTCAGGAGGATGCACCAGGCTTGAGATTTGCTTTCCTCTTAATTCACAGAAAGCTGTGGGTTGGGGGCTGATGGGTTCAAGGAATATGCCCCCAGGAAGGCAGCTGTCTTGGCACCTAGGTTCTAGCAAGATGAAGGTACCTTCTGGGATTGCCAATATTTATGGAATTTACAATGTGGGCTTTTCTGTGAGTGTACAGCCACTAGGGTTTCAGGTACAGGTGAAGCTACTCGTTGCTTCTCCTGTCATTATTATATTCTTTCTGGATGTGTTTGTTTTTGTTTTAAATGATACAGTTGAAGCCATCTGGTTATGTCAACATCAGAGCCCCAGCATACTATTCATAAACCTCCCACTGCTACCACCCCCTCCCTTAGCACCCCCACAACTGAAATTTAATTCAAGTTAACTCCACAATCTGGGGCATGTGCTGTCACTGCAGAGATGTCCGTGCCAGTGGAACAGTTGGAGATTTCAATTCCACAAGGATATGGCTTATTTATCAAAACAATATTTCAGGCAAGTAGTTTCACAGAACCTTTGGAATTGCAATTTCAGGTCCAAATAGATACCTGGCATCATTCCCCTGCCACCCCTCCTTCCCTATGTCAACCCCTATATCTGGCCAGCCGTGGAAAAAATGTCTCCCATTCCTATGTGGAGATGAAACCTCTCTGCATGGTTATTAGGCATCTCAAACACTTTTATGAGGTTGAACAATTTGAATAAGAGATGCCTCATCACTGGTAAGACTGCCAGCTTTTTAGGTCTTAAAGAGCTTTCTTTTTTTTTTCAACATTCCAGCCAGGGACATCAAGATGCTTTCTTAGACTAAAAGATCTCTGGCTTGACCACCATTCTGTGCATTCATTTAGAAATCTGTTTTAAACCTATTGTGGGTTCTCCATATTGTGTGAGCCTGTGCAGATGAAAAGAAACAGCTTGTGTGTTTTAATAGCAGAACAACAAACGGGGAAATTGAGCTGCACTTTGAAATTGACTGTTGCTTCCTTCTGGCTCTTCAACTCCTGTAAAAGAACAACTCAGTCCCCCCCTCCCACCCCCCACCTCCCCAATATGACTGAATTGGATCCTTTGGTTTATCTTTGTCAAAGACAAATTCTTGGCTGGAATACAACCTTATTTTCCACAACTAATTATCTTTTTAATCAGCTTGGGCCCTGTGTGTTTATCATATGACTGTTTCCTGAACTGTGCCCCACATCATTTAGATTTATTTCTAATGGCTTGCTGGCTAATCTAACATTCAGGTGAGTATCGTTGGACTGCCCTTTGTGTATGTGTATGCACATGGTGGATGTGTTACTCCCCTTTTAATTTCAGAGGTGACCGCACCCTGTTGGAGCCTTTGACCCAATGGGAGGACACCTCATGGAGACAGTGAACAAGAAAGCAAAAGTAGGATGGGATAATGAGCTTGGAGAACCAGAAGCTTTGACCTCCAGATGAAAGTGGAAACTTGAATATTGTCTACTGATGGGATCTTTATGCTGCTAAACCATTAGCAAGATGATTGCTCCCCCTCTGTAAATCCTGTAATGCTTGAGTGGAAAATGGCATCTGGAAGACTGTTTTGTCTGCAGCTCTAGGAAAAAAAAGAACTTTAGACTTGAGGGAATTCAGTACAAGCAACAGAAATGATTAAGGAGTTGAAGGAGATCAACTCCAGGGGAAAAACATTATGAAGATAAAATATGCACAACTCAAGTATGGGAATGTAGCAACAGTACCTGTGGCTCACAGGTCTCACAGGAGTTCTAAATACTTTTTAACTTCTTTTGTGTATCTCCCTACTCATCCCAGTCAGGTAGTTTGGAAAGGTGGTGATGTAACTTCAGGGTCATTCAACCTGGCTCTGAGCCAAGAAACAACAAAGGGCAAAGGAGTAGCTTTAGGGCTTAGGCCCAAGGAATAAAGAGAAAGTGGAAGTCCAAGAGTTTGCCTAGTAAAGTAATCAACTCACAATGCTCAGTTGCAATGGGGAGAGCTTTGGCCCTCTCAAGACACTTCAAGGTGAGCTCTTGACCAACTGGAGGAAAAAGAAAGGGCCCCCACATAGTTCACTTTATTTTGGTGCTTGAGAAAGCAGATATCCAGGGAAATTAAGTGATGACTCAGGATACTAATCCAGCAAACAATTACTGGACATCTAGTAGGTGCCAGACACTGTGCTCAGCAAACAATTATTGAGCAGCTAGTATGTGCCAGACATTGTGCCAGGCTGGGGTTAGGGTGGAGGGTAAGATTTCTGCTCTAGCAATTCAGTCTAATGGAGGAGCCAGGGTTTTGGCCCACATAAACAAGGCAGAGGTCATGGGATTGAGAACTGAGAAGTGACTAATTTAGTAGTAAAGAGATCAGTGGTTACCCTGAGGCAATTTTGATGAAATGGTGGAGGCAGAGGCCAGACTGATGAGGGGGTAAACAAATGTGGATTAGATACAAATTACACTTTGGGGAAAGTTGGCGGGAAGAGAGGAAAGGAACTTCTCCCACT
Organism: Tolypeutes matacus; assembly: GCA_026826555.1. Taxonomy (NCBI): domain Eukaryota; kingdom Metazoa; phylum Chordata; class Mammalia; order Cingulata; family Chlamyphoridae; genus Tolypeutes; species Tolypeutes matacus. Next base: position 3,587,551 of record JAKSZT010054055.1, on the reverse strand, counting down.
CTTATGAACTTCCATTTCAATCTAATCAACCCATGTTTTTATCCAGAAATAATGGTGTGCAGGTTCCACAAAATTACAAACACTTTGGTGGCTAATATTTGTAATGAAAATTGTGTCTGTAGAGTAATTATAGCCTTACCTTGAGAAGGACAATGATCATGTAATTTTTTTTTTTTTTCTTTTTAAGATTTTATTTATTCATTTATCCCCCCCTTGCTGCTTGTGCTCGCTGTGTCCATTTGCTGTGTGTTTTTCTGTGTCTGCTTGTCTCCCCTTGCTGGGTCGTCCTGCTGTGTCAGCTCACCGCACCGTGTGGGCTGTCTTGCCTTCACCAGGAGGCCCCAGGAAGGCCTCCCACATGGTAAACGGGAGCCCCACTGATTGAGCCACATCCGCTTCCCTGATCATGTAATTTTGAGAATGATTTCGTAGAGACAGACATGTTTCTATACTTCTTCAACCTATCCATCTTCCAAGTAAAAGTTAGCTGCACACTTACCATAGAACCTTAAAATATTTTCATGGGCTGGTGATTTGAATCAGTGATGTGCAGCTAAAGGTATATAACATTGGGTTCCCAAAAATGTAAGCTCTGATTTGTAGCATTTGCCAATTTCAATGGTGTAAATACTCCCACCACGGCTGATTTCAGACTACCAAGGTGACATCACTGAATATGGAACTGGGAAGAGATGTGCAGTAGCACGCCATTTTATTGTATTTCCACCATACAATAATACAATAGATGTAAATAACCTCAAGAACATAGATAATCATAAAATGGAGTTAGAATAATTAGGAAGAGATGGGCTTTGAGTATTTATTACCTTTGCTTTTAATTATAAGTTTATATATACAGCTTAATTTTTTAATAATGGCTGTGTTTAGCAACTGACTCATATTCCTGAAACTGTAACAATCTGCTCTAGAGAGTCAGTATGAGCCAGCTCCAGCACACCATTGGTGTGGTTTCAAATGTGTCTTTGACATCTGTGTGCCTCATTTCCTGTTATACCACAGCACTTTAAAAATGCACTTATGTAGCTTAAGGGTAAAATGAAATACTGCCTTTTAAAATATTTATATGACCTTGATAACATGGATCAGTAATCTTATTACATATTTTAATCTCTCTGAGTAAATCAACCCATTTATTTCTATTTCTTACCAGTATTTGAAGTGTGTATCTACTTTATTAAAACACTGATGAAAAATAGTCATCCCCACCAACACGTTATCCAACATCATCTTCAGTCATTCCAGGGGGTTGTGGTCCCATAGTACATCTTCCCTGCTCCCATCACCTCTGAAAAACTTTTTTTTTTTTTTAAAGAAAGAAAAGAGCATTTGAAGAGTGGTCAGCATCTGTTGAGTCATCCCAGGACCTTCCACTCCCAACAAAGTTTAGAGAACCTCTGCCTTGGTTTGGCCTTTTAAGAAAGAGTTTTTACAGCCCTTTCTGTTTTCTTTGTCAGTAATTCATTTATACCTACAATATACAATGTGCTAGTTACTAGAGATACAACAAGTGAATAAAACTGCTTCCTGCCTTCGTAGAGCTTAGAGTCTAAAGAGAAGAGAACATAATTAATAATCGCACAAATATATACTGTCAAACTGTAGTAGGTGCTCTGAAGGAAATGTGCAAGGTCCCGTGAAAGCCTACAAGCAGGGACTTGATCTCATCTTGGGGATCCAGAAAGGCTTCCCTAAGAAAGCACTTTTGAAGTGAGTTGAAGGGCAAGGTTGTCAACTTGATCAATCCAGGGAAGCACATCATATAAAGCCATGAGGCAGGAGGAAACATGGTGTGTTCTAGGAGCCCATGGAAGGCTAGGTGGCTGCATGTGGAGAGGTTATGAGAACAAGTTAGAAGCCAAATCTGGCAAGGCCTCATATGTCTCATTTAGGATTCAGGTATCTACACTAAAAGCAATGGGAAAACCATTGAAGAGTTTTAAGCAGGGGTAGAGGGAGATGTTGCATCTTAATAAGATCTCTGGTTACAGTATAGCAAAAAAGTTAGCATTGGGTTGTGGGTGGAGGAAGGCAAGATATAGAACTCGAACTAGGGGAGATATAGCTGGAGAAAAGTAGATGTAGTTGAGAAATACTTAGGGGCAAGTTTGGCAGAACTTGATGGATTGGTTAGAGTAAGGACAGGTTGGTTTCTGGCTTGTATGACTGGGATCCTTTCACCAAAATAAAAACCAGTGGGAGGATAAACAGGTTTAAGAGAAATTAGATAATTTTGTTGTGGACCTGTTGCTTATGATATGCCTTGAGAATTCCAAATGGAGGTATCACATGGGCTGTTGGATTTATAAACCTAGAGCTTAGAGGAGAGGTCAGGGTTACAAGATGATTCTGGGAAATACCGGTTTATAGGTGGAATTGAAGCCCCAGGTTGAGTTCTATCACTGAAGAGGAGTATAGAGTGAGGAAAGAAGGGAACCAGGACTAAACCCTAAGAAACAATTAAAGGCTGATAAAGGAAGATGAGACACAAAAGATGAGGTGAAATAGCCAGAGACACATAGGAAGAAAACATGAAGTCAAGAGAACAAAGGCAGAGTGATGTTTTGAGGAGGGGATAGTTAAAAGTATCAAATGCTGTTGAATAAGAGAAAGAGTTTAAAAATGCCCATTGGGTTAGCAACATGGAAGTCATTGATGTGCCCTTAGCCAAGGCCAATAATACGGGAGGGACCCCTATTGGAGTGAACTGAGGAGTGGGTAGGAGGTGAGGAAATAGAGACAGGGAGTACAGGCAATTCTCTGAGATATGGCTATGAAAGAAAGGACAAATGGCAGTAACTGGAGGAGGAAAGTGATTGGAGTGAGGTGTTTTTTTTTTTTTTCTATAGGATGAAAGAGACATGAGCATGTTTAAAGTTAATGGGAATGGGAAGCGGCTGTGGCTCAATCAGTAGGGCTCCCGTTTACCATATGGGAGGCCCCGGGTTCGGTTCCCGGGGCCTCCTGGTGAAGGCAAAGCCCGCCCACACGGCGTGGTTAGCTGACCCAACGAGCACAAGCAGCAAGTGGGGGATAAGTGAATAAATAAATAAAAATCTAAAAAAAAAAAAAATAATAAAAATAAATAAAAATAAAGTTAATGGGAAGAATCCAGTAGAGAAAGCTATTAAAGCTCCAAGAGGGGGGATAATCTGTACAGTGAGGCTCTGAGAGTGCTAGGGGAGGGGTGCATGGGCCTTAGATAGGAAGATGAGCAATGGCTTCTCTTATTTGGGTATGAGGAGAATCCTGCAGAAACAAGTGGATTGGTTTGTCTGGTAGTGGGAAGCTGAGCAAATTTGCAGCTGGTGACTTATATGTTTTTTCAGTGTTAAGTAAGAAGCATGGTCCATGGCTGAGAACGCCTGGGAAAGGGGGGCGGGGCTGGAGGTGTGATCTAAACTAGTTGGGGGGCATTGGTAAGAGTGCACATACTGCTGAAGGTCCAACAGCATTGGTGTTTGGAGAGCACAGCTCCTGGAGTCCAAGAGCCTGGCTCCCATCTTCCTCCACTACATGTTATCCTGGCCAAAGTACTTACCTATGTAGGCCTTAGTTTTCTCATCTGTAAAATGGATGTATCTTATAGGGTTCTCATGGGGAAATAAGGAGAAAATATATACCAAGTATTTTTTTTTTCTACCGGGAGGTCCCAGGGATCAAACCCAGGTCCCTCCATATGGGAGACAGATGCCCAACCATTTGAGCCACATCGTCCCCTAGTACTCTTGCTATGTAATTGTGGTTTCTTACCAAAGTCATATGTGACCTTTTGAGTCCATTCCTTTTAGGATCCTTGGAATGAAATATAAATCTATGATCAGACACTGAAATGGGCACCTTTGGGAGTATGGGGATCTTCTGAAGCAGAAATAATTCTGGAAAAAGCATCCTGAGTAGACCAGCTAGCCTGATAGCCTGAGTTTTTTCAAGCTCCCACCTGTTGGAATATGTGGAAGAGGAAGAGCCCAGAGATGCCCCAGCAAAGATTCAGCCTGTGCTGAATCTGTCAGTCATTGGGAAATAGCTTTTGTTCTTCATTTATGATCATCCTTGCTAAAATCTCCAAAAACTAGGAGTGCTTGACATGAGGCATCCCAGTGAGGAAGATAAGGGGCAGGGCAGAAGCACCTCAGCTTGTAGATGTGGAAATAAGGATTGAAGAGAGGAAGTAAGTTGGCAGCCAAGAACCCTGTTTCTTGGCTGTTGCTTGCTGCCCTCTAAGTGGCCAGGGAAAGATGGATTTATACCTGCCCATCTTCTCTACACAATCCTCTTTTGCTTCTCTTCTTTTTAACTCTCTTCTCTTTTCCTCTTTTCTCTGTCCCCTGTTCTTCCCTCCTTGGAACCTGGAAGCTTATATTTATTTCTCCCCTGTTTTCCTAGACATACCCACCCCACTTGCCTATCCCTTGTCTCCGGTCCCACTTACTAGAGTGACATCGTGCCACATTACAAAAAAAAAAAAAAAAAAAAAAAAAAAGCCTGCCTACATGAGCCCTCCAGCTCTGATCTCCACTGAGATGTGGCAGATGGCAGAGCCTGACGGAGCGGCAGCAGACCCCCTCCTATCCCAGGCCCAGGAGCTGCCAAGACTGGTAAGTGGAGCATTTATATACCTCTCCACAATCTTGTATCCTACCTACCCCTTATTCACCCAAACTAGAATCATCCTCATCTACTGCAGATGCAACCTGGAAGAGTTTAGCTGCCTCTACCTGTATCACTTCTGTTTCTCTCCGTCCCTGTGAAAGACTCCCACGATAGAAATTGAATTCAGAGTTCATTTGTCAACAGGATTTCCTCATCAGCCCCTGGTGTGGTGTATACCCTGTGAACTCGGCCCTTTTCAAAGTGTGGAAGAAATGGGTCACACAAGGCCCAGTCCTCAGGGAGCTCACCATGTGGCAGGACCTCAAGGGTACAATCCAAGACAGGAACATATTTCACACACCACATTCACAGGCAGCACCATCCAGGCTAATGAGAAACCATGATCAGTCAAGTAGAAGTGAAGAAGATGGAGGAGGAGAAAAGGAGAAAGGGAAAAGGAAGCTGGGTTTGAGATCAACACATAGTTTGGGGTGAGGCAGTGGTGGCGGGACTCTGAGTAAGATAAGACAGGAGGGTGTCCTAGGCTTGGGCCTTCTCATCCTGGGGAGTACACTTGACTGACTACTCACTGGACATCTAACTCTATGTGCTTCTAAATAAAGACCCTTTGTCCATCTGCATTCTCTGAGCACTGTGTTGTGTTTATGGATAGAAGTCCCAGAGAAGAGTTCACAGATGAAATCCCTCGGTGCACTGGAAGGGGATTCTGGATGGCCCATAGAGGCCAAAGCCAAAGGGACTTCTGGGACTCTGCACCCAAGGGGCAGTAGCAATGTGACCAGGTGCCCAGTTTCTTGGTCAAAATCAAGAAAAACAAAAGTAGATTCCTTCTGTCATCTTTTGTAGACCACGACTGACCTCTCCTATGGTCTGTTTGTTTTTTGTTTTGTTTTGTTCAATTTCAATAATTGTTCTGTCTCCATTTACATAAATGGTTACGTTGTCTCAGGTGCAGTTTGATGACTTCTGAATACTTTGGTTGGGAAGGGGAGGCCCAAAGTGGCTTTGGGAAGCTCTTGTTTCATTGAAATGCTAACTGCCTTCCCCTTATTTGGCCTAAAGGTGGTCCCCTAGCTCACCAGGGGATGGGTCCCCTAGCTCTGACAATCCAGAGCTAATTGTTTAATATACTTAAAAAAAATTTTTTTTAAGATACTTAGATTACATAAATGTCACATAAAAAATATAGGGGAGGGAAGTGGCTGTGGCTCAATCAGTAGGGCTCCCGTTTACCATATAGGAGGCCCCGGGTTCGGTTCCCGGGGCCTCCTGGTGAAGGCAAGCCCACCCGCACGGCGTGGTTGGCTGACCCAGCGAGCACAAGCAGCAAGGGGGGGGGGTAAATGAATAAATAAATAAAATCTTTAATATATATATATATATATATATATATATATATAGGGGATTCCCATATGCCCTTCTCCCAACCCCTCCCACATTTTCCCATATTAACAACATCCTTCATTAGTGTGGTACATTTGTTGCAATTGATGAACACATTTTGGAGCATTGCCACTAAGTGGATTGTAGTTTACATTGCAGTTTACACTCTCTCCTGTACAATTTTGTAAGTTATGAGAAGATATATAATGGCCTGTACCTGTCATTGCAAAGTCTCAAGTCCCAAAAATGTCCCATATTACACCTGTTTTCCCCTCTCCCTCCCCTCAGAACCTCCGGTGGTCACTGCCTCCACATCAATGATAAAAGTTCTTCCGTTGCTAGAATCACAATAAGTCTATACTAGAATACCAGCAAGTCTACTCTAGTCCATCGTTCATTCCCCAATACTGAGAATTCTGGGATGGTGATGCCTATTCCACCTCTAATTGAGAGTGGGTCCTATGGGTTTTTTTTCTGCACATTCTTACTGCAGTAAAGAATGATGACCATTTGTCTCTGTCCCTCCCACCTGGGCTTGACTAGGATCAGGAAGGGCTATAGTGTGGGACTGTAATCATAGCAGTTAATCTTGAGCACTAGCTCTGTGCCAAACATTGTTCCAAAGGCTTCACATGTCCCAACCTATTTAAATCTCACAAGTTATTTAAGCCTCTGAGCGATAAAGATCATCCCCATTTTATAGATGGGAAAACTGAAAGATTTTCAAAAAGATGTCCAATAACTTGCCCAAGGTCATACAACTAGGAAGTGGCAGCAGAGCAAGGATTCTAATCCAAGCAACCTGGTTTCGGAGTACATACTCACCCGTAGTACCACACTGCCTGTCCTGAAAAGAGAATGAGAAACCAGCCCTCTCCTTGCTTTGAGGTCCTACAGCCCCCAGGCTCTCTGGGATGCCCTTGAGCCCCAGTGGGTGATTGAGAGGGCCAGGCAGGAGCTAGATGGCAATAACCCTCCATAGTTTACAGAGCCAGTTTGATCTTCACAGCAACCATATGGCAGGTGGAAGAATTGCCATCCAGTAAGTGCCCAGAGAGGGGTGGTGACTAGGCCAAGATGACAAAGTAAGACTCAAACCCAAATCTCTTCAGACACATCATAGCTGGGACATGGCCTTGCTTTGTCACTAAGGCTCCCTAGGACTGAGCAGGCCGTTCTTTCCCAGATAGGGCTTCCCCAAGTCACAAAGGAAATCTGGGGCAAAGGAGCCTGGAATAATGGAAAAAGAAGTGAAGTGACTGGGTTAGGATCTTTTCCTCTGACTGAGAGATCCAGGTCAAGGCTCTGCACCTCTCTGTACCCCAAGACCTAATCTAGGTCTCGGAGAACATTTCTAGAGAGGATAACACACAATATCAGGAACAGGTGGGAAGAAGGATATGCCATCACGGGCATGCTGCCTCATTCTCTCCTGCCTTACCTTTACTGTCCCATCTTCTCTGCTAGCCAGGAGTACCTGGGAATGTTGGAGCACTAATGATGCAGCAGCTTGTCTTCCTGTTGTCACTTCCTCTCCCAAGCTGGTGGAGTGAAAGCTGTGATCATGTCTCGGTGCACGGTCCAATGAAGCATATCAGGGATGACCTCCCATGGAAAGTTCGATGTGCCAGGAGGCCTGGATGTGGGTAACTTTCATTAAATATGCTGTCCTGCCTTTGGGAAGACTCTAGGACAACTAGACAGGAGGCACATAGCCCCTGCCCTCAAGAAGGCTCTAAATGCACAACTGTGATTATGCCAAATACCATTGATTGCACACTTTGGCTGGATTGTATGATTCATGAATATGTATCAAAATCAATTTTTTAAAAAAGTCTCCAGCCTGAGGGGGGAAGACATCTCCTGTTTTCAGTCTTTAGTTGTCTAGAGGGGAGCATCCAGTTTCTGCCTTGAGGGTCCCAAGTTGGCAAGTACACAGTACTCCATACTCAACCAAGTCAGAGATAGGCACAGTGTGTTTTAGAGGGAGCTGTGAATGTTAAGGTAACAGGAAGCAAGATGAGTGGGGAGTTGAGGCCGGATTCTGGAAAGGGGGTGGCTGAGAAGGGTGGGAGCAGAAGGGGGCAGGTGTTGGGGAGCTTGTTCAGTAAAGCAAAATACAGACCCCTCCTTGGCTTTAGCTTCTTGAGGAGAATCTTTGGGGTAAAGAGTGGTTGGACCCAGTGACTCCAGCTCTTGCCCATTGAGGTTCTTCTTCCCTTTGGGGTTTCTTGCTTCAATTCCAGGAGTTGACATCACACTGACCCTAATGAAACATTTCTCTTCCTTTAATGCTATGGCTCAAGTGTGAACTGAAACCTCTTCCTCTGGATCATTTGGCATGGTGGAGATCAGCTGGAACTTTCAGAGTCTTTATTAAGCAATATTTGTTGAGTGAATAAGTACTAAGGGAGAACAGAAGGGATATTAAAGTGTGATGTCTACAAGGCTGAGAAATAGCCCAGCTATTTCCTAGGTTTCTGGGTCTTCCCTTGCCAGGACTTGGCACACTCTGGCCTGGCCTGGGGTCTGTCCTTCTGCCTTCACAGGGAGGAGCCAGTTGAGACCCAGAACCAAGGGGGTCCCTACTATCCTAGGAAGCCACATGGCCCCCCAATAGTCCACCTAAGCCACTTTCTTTCATCCCTCCCTAGGTAGAGGACACCTTGAGGAAAGACCTGCCCATAGGGGCATGGTGTTCCTTTGGTGGATGCAGAGATGCCCCTCTTTCTGAAGCCAGGCCCATTCAGGAGAAAGCAGAATGCCTACTCCTACCCAGAGTGAACTGGTCAGGCCCAGCATCTCCGGAATACTCAGACCTGAGCCTAAATAGCCTGTGCTGGTCTCAGTGTGAGAACAAACCAACACTGAAAGCTTCAGGTTCAGAGCCTCGTACTCTGCTCCTGTGGGCCTGGTTTGCCCAACTCCCCTGCTTGGCTGTACCCTGTAGCCCAAGCCAGGGCCACAGGCCATACTGGTTGTTCATGGCAACATGTGCCCACATCAGGGTGGGAGAAATACCCTGCCAACCTGGCACCCTGAGTGGTGAGAGGGCAGCCACTACTCTGCCCTGTCAACATCCTCCTCCCATCACAGGCTTCCTTCTGCTTTGGACTTCCAAAACTGTGTTGTTGCAGGTAATTAAAGGGTTTTAATTAAATTAGGATCCCATCTGGCTGGGATCAGTCAGGCCCTTAACGAGAAATGTGTGTCACCAACCTCAATGTGGATGGGGACTCAGATGTATAGGGGCTGAATTTGGGGACTGAAGGCCTTTCAGACAGGTTTAGCAAATCCTTCTGAACCCCTCAGGGCCTACCTGCAATACAGTAACAACTTGTTCTATCTCAAAAATGGAGGCTGTATGCCTAGATGCCAGAGAGGAAGAGGAGGACTAGAACTTTCCCAAGTTCATTCTTGCTTGTGACTGTATAAAACCTCTCTGATGTGTGCCAAGCATCCTCTCAGTTCTACAGATGAGGAAGCTGAGGCCCACAGAAGTGAAGTGCTAGTACGCATTGAATCAGGTCAAACTAGATTTAACTTCAAGAAAGGGGGACCCACAACACAGTGGCTTTAATAAGAGAAATCTGATTTTCTCTCACAGAAGAATCTGAAGAATCTGAAGCTGGTATGGTGTTTCTATTTTACAAAATTTTCAGGGGTTAAGACTTCTTCCAGTTCTCCACTCAGTCATTTCTAGGATATAGCTCTTATCACTATGGTCTACGATGACAGAACTCCAGCAATCACATATATATTTCAGGCATCAGGATAGAGGATGGAGCAAAGAAGGGGGAAAGGGTGTACATCAACTGTCTTAAGATTTCTGGAAGCTTCCATATAACCCTTCAGCTTACTTGTCGCTTGCTAACCAGATGTTAGTCATATGGCCATACCTCACTACAAGTGAGGCTGAGAAAGGTAGTAGGTATTTCAGGCAGGATGTGCCCAGATAAAAACTGAGGATCCCATCACTGTGGAGAAAGGAGAAAAATGGACATTGTGGGACAATTAAAAGTCTCTGCCATCATGGGACAGAACAGGACAGGAACCCAGATCTCCTACCTCCAGCCTGGGGCCCCTTCACCTATCCTCACCAGGAGCAAGGCTGAAGTTAACACAAACCTACCTGCAAAAACAGACAGGGGGAGGGAACATTTGTTGAGTAACTCATTTAATTTTCCCAACAACGCTCCAAGGTAGCTGGAGCCCTAGTTTTTCATGTAAAGAGGAGGTTATGTAATTTGCCCAAGGCCACACAGCTAATAAATGCAGGTCCAGCATTGGAACCCAGGTATATCTTCCTGCATCACCTATGCTGCCAGTTCATTGGCAGCCTCTGTGGCTCAGAAGTGTCACCTTGTCCCTTGATACCACCTAGCCAAGTGGTCCTGAGATGATGAACTGGGAGCCCTTGGACTAGGCCTCCTCTTCTTGTATTATTATCAGGCTAGCCTTTGAGCTTGGCAGTGCAACAGGAAATGGGGTCCCCTGTGGAACCAGAACCCACCCCACCCCCAACTGATGAGCACCAGGTCCTCTCTGGTATTTGTGCCTTGACGATGATGGCAGCTGCCGCTCCAGGACTTTGGCATAATCAGCAGGTGCCGCCCCCACCCCATCTTGCCTCGGCCTGGTGGGGCTGGTGGTTCCTCTCCTTGCCTATCACCCAGCCCCCAGTTCTCCTGGCAGTACCACAAGACTCAGTCTTCGGAAGTAACATTTTTCTCTCCCACTCCCAGCCATGACATTGGATCACTTCCCAATACAGAGCAACTGGTTCCCCACACTCCCAACACCTACCCACTTGGTGACCCAGGTCCCTGGTCACCACCTGACCTTCAGCTGCCTCCACCCCCATAAGTCCCCTTCCCCCAGGTTTCATACCACCCACCCACCTTGTGCATCTCTGAGCAATGGCCTCGCCCCGGAGCCTGCCACACACAAGGCCACCAGCATTCCTGCCAAGGATGGGAAGGGGGTGACTCAGTTCCCGCTTGCTCATCCTAACAAGAGAATGGGGGTGGGGAGAAGAAAAGAGTGAGGAGGGACCCAGACTTTTGCCTTAAGCTTCATCAAGAGAAAGACTCATGTAATCTAAGCATCTTTTAAAATATAAAATAACCAAAAAAAAAAAAAAAAAAAAAGAGAGAGAGAGAGAGAAAGACTCAGCACTGCTGCCAGTTGGCCTAACATTTATTCCCTCACAGACTGCTGGGAAGACTCACCCCACTAGCAGTGGAATGTTAAGGCCTGGGCAGCAGCTTTGTGCAAAGCTGAAGGACTGAGGCAGTCTCCAGGTGTGCTGACACTTAGAAAAGAACAAGATGTCCCCCCTTCCTCTATATTCCAGTCCTTGCCTTGGGGTGACTCTAGTCTGATGAGGGAAGCACAGGCCCTGCTCTCAGGTACCCCCCAATCTGAAGGGGCCACCCAGCCTGCCCTCAGGGGGCCCTCAGTCTGATGAGGGAGGCATAGACCCTGGCCTCAGGGGCTCCCAGGCTGATGGGGAGATACAGGTCATGTGCTCAAGGAGCCTGCTTAGTCCGTAGGCTTGTCCCAGCAGCTTCCCTCTGATGGAGAAGACAAGTCCCCTGCCTGGGGAAGCACCGCAGCTAGGCTGGGTGCTGAGGGAACAGGACCACGGGGACCAGGAGCCCCACGCCTGCAGTCTGAAGAGATTCCAGACTGCTTAGAGCAGTGGTCAGGGGGGACTCAGGGTGGAGATGAGGATCTAGATCTTCTCTCCGAGGGAAGAGTCCAGTTCCTTCCAGAGGAATCTGCTCTCCTGTGCGTGATTGAATGGCAAGAGTGGGTCAGAGGACCCCAAGCACATTATGGTAACTGGGGGTCCATCTCCCCAGGGAATGCCATAGAAGTTGCTCACCAAGGGCGCAGAGGGTAGTGGACTCTTAGCTGGAAGCTGTTGGATGGATGCCTTACACTCATGAGGATCAAGGGGGCACAGGAAGTATCTGGTGATGGCAATAGCAGGGACCAGAGGGCTATTCCAAAGAATTAAGATTAGGAAGAAATCTGTTAGCAAGATCCTAGCCGAGAATGGCAGCCAGGGCTACTGAGAAAGGCAGAAAAGAAGGGGCAAGGCAGCAGTGTGTGCAGGTGAAATGAAGTTATTAAAATGAGCCCACCCCTGCACCGGCAGAACTGTGCCAGGCAGGCTGCGCCCTCCAGCTGTCGCTGCATTTGGCTCTCCACGGGAGGGGATGAGCAGGAGGGGATGGGTCAGAGTGCCCCCAGGTCCTGCTGAGGGTTCAGCTAGGCCAGATGGGGCAGGGCATTCAGGCCACGGGCCCTGCTGCTTCCTCCCTCTCCTCCGCCAGTGCTCAGGGAGCTGTGGGAGATGTTCTCGGATGGTGTCCAGTGGGTGTCCACAGTGGTAGCAACACTTCAGATTCCAGCAGTCCCAAGCCCAATGGCAGGGCCCAAGCCCCTGGTCCAAGCCACCTGTCCCCAGGATGGGAAGGGAGAGAGTGGCAAGGGTGGGTGGATGGAGACTTGGTGGTGTGTGTCCCAATGCTTAGGAGAGATGGCCCCGGGAAGCATGGTGCAGGGGAAGGGAGCTGGAATAGGAGTGGGAGCTCGAGTCGCTTGCCCCTTCTGGGTCACTTCATACAATAGGGGGCTGCAGCAAGGTGGCTTCTAAGGCCCCGTCTAGCTCTGCTCTGTGGTACGTGAGGGGCACTGGTCCTTGCTGTGTGCTGGTGGACAGCAGAGAAAGGCTGTGGGTGATGAGACCACCTTAATCTCATGCTAGGACAGTCCTCACTGTGTCCTACCCAGCCAAAAGAGATCCAGGGGACCCGAGCGCTGCTCTCCCTAGAATAGAGCTAGGTGACCTCCAGTGAGGGGTATGTGATCTGACAGTGGGGCTTTCAACCTTCCCCTCACCTAGCCCAAAAGGGTCCCACTAACTCCTTGGCAAGGTGCCACCAGCAGCCGTCCATTCTGAGGCCATCTTCTATGGGGTGGGTAGGAGGGAGTGGCTCCTTTCATGCCTCCTTATGTCCCCACCCTACCCAGTCCTGCTCCCTTACTGGCATGTAGTCAGATGAAAAACCCAATACCCGTAATTCTCAGAAAGGACCCTTCTCCATGAGGCTTCCCTAGGAGAAGCAGATGGAAATTACAACTGGGAGACAGCAACAGAGGTATCTCTTCATCCTAGTAAGCCAGAGCCAGAGAGGAACTTAGAGGTCATTTGAGTGGCTCTCAAGTTGTGGATCCTTGGGAAGCGGCTGTGGCTCCATCAGTAGGGCTCCCATTTACCATATGGGAGGCCCCGGGTTCGGTTCCCGAGGCCTCCTGGTGAAGGCAAGCCCGCACGCACGGCGTGGTTAGCTGACCCAGCGAGCACAAGTAGCAAGGGGGGGATAAATAAATAAAATCTTAAAAAAAAAAAAGTGGATCCTGGACCAGCAGCATCCACTTCCACCTGAGCATTCACCCTAGCAAATTCTTCAGCCCCACCTCAGACCTACTAAATGAGAAGCTGGGGTGGGTTCCAGCCATCTGTGTTTCAGCAAACCCTCTAGGTGATTCTGATGCCCACTCATATTTGAGAACCACTGGGCTGGGTCAGGCCCTCATTTTATAGAGGAAGAAAACGAAAGAGACCCAGAGAGGAAAATGGACTTGCCCAAGGCCACAGTGCAAATAATGACAGAGCTAGGACACCCCCACCCCCACCCCACCCCAGGCCTCTGGCCCTGCAGATCTTACCTAGATGGTGATTCATGGAGAGCTACAAGGTACACGCTTATTTGGCCCAATCTACCTGCTAGCTCTTCCTCTCTGGGCTACTTTTGCAGATGCCACCTCCACCCCTACCAGTGCCAAATGCTGTCAGTCTAGCTTTTGCAGTGCTGGATATGATAGCCTGGGAAGGGGACTGGAGAGAGAATCCCCGAAGCCTTCAGTGAGCCTCAACTCCAGCAGCTATTGGAGCCCTGCACCTCTAGCTCCAGGAAATGCCCTGCAGTCAACTGAGAAATGCTGGCTGGATCGGCTGGGTGGGAAGGACCCTTTCCCCTAGACAACTCATAATTCAGTGCCCCGGGGAAAGCTTTATTCCCTGCCTCAAGAACAAGAAGCCAACAATCAAGATGATTTCACAAGACTCTCCCCCTCCCCCCCCCCTCCCACAGACAGACACTACGGAACAGACCCAGCACCCCAGGCCAGCCTCACCCAGCTCCAAGCTGCTATTGGCCCCTCTGGCCAAGAGGGTGGCACTGTCCCTTTCCTGGAAGAGCTGACAGGCAAGGCTGGCTATTGAGGGGACTGTTCGCTGAGATGAGGAAGCTCCCAGTGGAGCCAGCAAGGGGTGCGGTTGAGGAGGGGCACAGGGTGCACAGGTAGGCTTCCACCCATGGCCTTGGTGCTGGGAGGACCATGGTTGCTCTGTCTCAGCTCAAGGATGGGTGTGCCATCAGCAGAGGGTAGGTGGCAGGGGGGAACATTGACAGGAGAGAGAATTGTGGAGAGGGGCAGGCTGGCTGGGGGCAGATGGTCTATTGATCAAGATCTCCAAGACCCCAGGGGCCACCATGTCAGCCTCATTCCATGCTCAGTCAGGACAAGGGGGTTAGGACTGCCCCCTGGGCTGGGCTGGAGGTTTCCTCCTGCCACACCCATGGCCCACACCTGGCTCCCAGGAATCCTTGTCTCAGCCATCTTAGGTGCCCATGTGGTGTCCACACTGATGAAATCCCTCCATTTCTTGTTGCTGTCCTTTCTCAGGATGGCAGGGCAGGAGCCAAGGCTTTAGGCTCTTCTCCATGACTTTTCCTAGGGTCACACTGGTCCACTTGCCCCAGGGGCCTCCCTGCCTGTTGAGGCTACACAGGAACCCACTCGTCTTCCAGTGCACCTATGTGCTAGTCGCGCCAAAACCTCAGGTGGGGACTGGCCCTTGGGACCCCTTCCCTGCCACTTGAAACTTGGCCCTGGCCCCACTTGGCCTCTCCTCCTCTCCATCCCCCTCCCTGCCTGAGGCCCCTCCCCTTCCCTGCCCAGTGTCCAGACAGATGGCTTCCTGCATGGGCAGACCTGCCCTTCCAGCCCTGGCCTGGCCTTGGTGGCCTGCCCAGGGTCACCCGGAAGGGTAGTAGGGGGTGTCACTATGGTAGTTGTAATCTGGGCACACCTTCTGGACCAGCCGATAATCCGTGCTGTAGAAGGCGATGTAGACGCAAACGACTTTGAAGGGCTGGGAGCAGCTCCAGGTGGCTGAGCTCTGAGCATGATCTCGGGAACAGGTCTTGGCTGGGTCATGGGTGCAGAGCGAGGTCTGGCGGCCCTTTTCCACCTTTTCCCACTCCATCCGGCAGTTGAAGATTTTGGAGGCCTTGGCTTCGATGAAGATCTGCTGCTCCTGGTGGAACTCCACAGCTTTACCGGGAGGCACAAGGCTGATGGAGATGTTGCCCTGGCCCGTGGCATTGTGTCGGAAGTGGACGCTGAAGGTCCCGTTGCCATGGTCCACTATCTTTCCTGTGACGAGTAGGTTGAGGGCCACCGTCTTGATGTTGGAGTAGAAGTCACCCCAACCAAAGATTTTCTTCATTTTGGCTGAGGGTGAGGGGCTGTGGTTCTGGCGGTTGGGTGGCTGCCCAAGGAGCCCCCATGCCTCCCCGGGTGGAGCCAGCAGCCCTAGGAGGGTGGAGTTGGCCATAGGGCGGGACTTAGGTGAGATGTGGCCCCGCTTCCGAGGCACCCGGGGCCGGGGCTGGCTCTCGTGGTCATCATGCTCAGGGTCCTCCGAGCCGGGGGGACCCTCGTCCTGGCCACAGATGACCTATGGAGGGAGTTGGGAGCAGAGTGAGAGCCCTATCCCTGGAGGACCCAAGAGGTGTACGCCACTGCACCCCATCACCACCATCATCTTTGTTCCTGTCCCTTCCACTCCGACTGGGTACCCAGGGGTCCCATACTTATCCTGGGGGGCGGGTGTGCACCTGGTTTAGTCCACAGTACCATCTTCTGTTCTGATGAGGTCATTCCCACCCCTTACCCCACTATCCCTCCTCCAGCCTCTCCTCAAAGCCTGGAAGGATGGTCTAGATTTCTCTCCAGGGGACCACAGCACCAAAGACATACGAGCCCCCTGTGTGATGGAGGAGGCCCAGCTCCTTATCAAAGGAGGGCCCCAGCTGATGGCAGAAGCCTCATCCCTGTCCTGAGAGCCCTCTGACTGATGAGAGAGGCAAAGTCCCTGCCTCTGTCTAATTCCTAGGCTGTTGGGGGAGGGCTCCATCCCTATCCTGGGAAAGCCCCCAGTTCGACAGAGAGGTAAAGCCGCTGCCTTTAGGAGCATCCTTGTTCTGTTGGGTGAGACACAACTCTTATCCTAGGATGGTTTTTATCCTCAGACACAGAACCAGCACCCAGTAAAATTCAATTCAAATGTAATTTAGGTTTTGGTAGCAGGACTAGAGGGACACCTGGAGCGAATTCCACATCCAGGACAGCCAAGGGGGTGGAAAGCCAGGCATCCCTTGGGAACACTGATGATGACATGCCAAGACTTCACTTGCATTTTGAGGTAGGAGTTCTTGTGATTCCCATTTTACAGATGAGGACACTGGGGTTCAGAGTTTACATCACTACAAGGCTAAGGTCGCATGGACCAGGTCAGCCCTCCCATTACACTGCACACACCTGGCCTCCTAGGCTAGAAGTGTCCCTTTAAAGGGCATTTATCTAAGCCCCATCCCCACCCAGGATCTCCCGTAAAACACCCTGCCAAGACTCCTCCTGCCTCTGCAGGCTCAGCTATGGCAACAGGCAATCTCTGGGGACTTCCTGGAGGAGCTGAGGGGAGGACCAGCAGAAGGGCCTGACCCAGCTCAGTGGCAGGGAAGCTCTCGAGGGCATGGGGTCGCTGACTAGGTCTCCTGAGGGCAGCTGCCCATGTGTGTTTGCTCAGCTTTTGAAAGAGAGCTGTTACCAGCACCCGGGCACCAGCTCCCAGCTGGGCAGCGTCTGGACTTGCTGGTGACCCAGGGGTGGGGGTAGGGGTGCCAGGTGAGCCCGGGGCTGGAGGGCTCTAAAGGGGGTTGGGTCCTGTGGCCCCTGTTCTGGCCCTGGCCATGCCTGCGGACATGCGCTGGCATCACACTCAAGGCTAGCCCCGCCTGCCAGCACCCAGGGCTGGGGTGGGGGTGGGGTGGGGCAGCCAGGAGAGGAGGGGGGATGTGCGAGGCTCAGGACTCAGGGCTCACACCTGTGTGCACTTGGCCCTTGTGGTCCCAACTGAATAGCTCGGGATAGAGAGAAGGGCGGCAGATGGGGATGTGAGAAGGGAGGGGTTCCTGCACTCAGTGGGATAGGGGTGGTGGCAAAGGGGATTCTTGTTTTGAGGGAAGGTGCGAATCCAGATGTGAGACAGTGCTCTCCATGACAGGATTGTGTGTGTGTGTGGGCGGGGGGGGGGGGAGGCGGGCGTCGGCGGGCGCTGGATCAGAAGGGAGTTCAGCCCTGGACTGGGCCGGGGGTGGGGTTCCCGGGCGTCCTGGGCCGCGGGGAAGCCGCGACTGAGATCACGGGAACAGGCTCAGGGGCCAGGCTCAGCTGCCGCGAGCGCCCGGGGCGGGAGCCGCCTGCCCGGGTCCTGCGGGGTTCGGGCTGCGCGCAGCCAGGAGAGGAGAGGAAAACAACAGGCGGGGAGGGCGGGAGCCGGAGGGCGGGCGGCGGGAGGGACGCGGGCGCCGGCCTCCCTCTGCCCCGAGCGGCTCTGCGCGCTGGGGGACCAGAGCCCCGGGCTCTCTGGGTGCACGAAGTGAGGTGGAAGGCCCACGCCCCCCTGACCAAACAAGTCCCCAGCTCCACAACCCACCCCTCAAACCCTCTCCGCCATCCCCGGGGCGCCGGGCAGGGGTCGGTAGCCCTTGGCGACCCGGTTCCCGGCCGTTTCCCTAGTGCTTGTCGCACCTCCAGCCACCAGCAGCGGAATGGGTGGGCCGGCCCGGCACCCTCTCCCCGCCCCTATTAACCCTTTCGGTCCAGTCTCCGGCCTCGGACCCGCCCTCTCCCCCAGCCTCTAGCCTTCGCTTCCAGCCCCGGGATGTTGGGGTGAAGGGAGAAAGTTTCTGGGCTCGGAAGCTTCCCGAGCTCTCCTCCGTTGCCCCGGGCCCCCGGCCCTCCGCCCAGCTCCCTGAGGACCACTCACCAGATAGAGGCTGCCCTGCACTAGGAACACGAAGCAGCAGCGAGTCAGTTGCATCCTCTTCCTCTGCTCTCGTCCTCTTATCTCCTTTATTTTCCTTTCTGGGTCCCAGGCCCCCTCCTCAGCCCTGCTCCTTCAGGCTCGCTGTCCCATGCTCCGGTCCCCCGCGGCTCGCGGCCCTCGCCTCTGACAGTCGTCTGGACCGACCCCGCCCCCCTTCGGTCCAGCTGTGCAGCTGTCGCCCCCCTCCCCTGGTCCAGCTGCGCGCAGCGCGGCCCCCCGTTCGAGGTTCCAGATGTGCGCCCCACGAGCCTCGAAGGGCCCCAGCTGCGCGGTGGCTTCGCTGCTCCAGATATGCGCTCGGCGCCCCCCTCGGTTCCAGCGGCGCCGCTCTGGCCCAGATGTGCTGGAGACCCGCGCGCGCGCCAGTCCCGGGGGCTGCTGCTCCAGACCAAACGGCCCCTCCCGCCCCGTCGCGGCGCGCCCCCTGGCGGACGCCCCTGGCCGCACTGAGCCCCAGCCTCCCGCCGCCGGCCGCCCGCGCTGCGCCCTGCTAGACTGGAGCGCTCCTGGCGCCCAGGCTGCTCGCGCTTCCTCGTCCCTCCCACCAGCGGCGGCGGCGGCAGGTACTGTGAGCCCAGTCGGTACCTCCTGCGTTAACTCCTCCCCTGCCGGCCCGTAGCCGGGGGACCGAGGACACTCGCTGTCCAGTCCAAAGAGGGCAGGACGCGGGAGCAGCGTAACTCTTGGGGAGGAAAGGAGACGGCTTTTTCCACCTCTCTGGCAGGGCGCCTATTGCCTGGAAGCAGGCACCGGCAATCTGCGGCCCCACCCCCTACCCCCAAGAGACCTGGAATTGGAAAGGTCATTTTTTCCAAACCCATTCTAACAGCTGAAAAAGATTGTCTTTCTTAATGTCAAAATAGCCTGTCCCCACAGTCGAAAGTCCACTTCTCTCTGCAAGACCTGTTTAATCTATGCTGAAGGAAGTTCTTCTAGATGTCTAGCCTTCACTCCATTTGCTATTACAGTTGCTTTCCTTTTCTACTTTACCTGGAGGGATTGGGATAATCCCCAGACTTTCCCAATCCAGTCATTGTGACAGGAAGCTTTTGGATTTTTCCCTGGGGCCCTGGGAAGAGGGAAGTCCACTAGGAACCAGGCCGGATTCCGAGGCTGGGGTCAGGAGGAAGCCCACGGAGAAGCTGGGGAGTGGGGTGGGCAGGGCCTCTCTGGAGGCTGGCCCTCCATTCTTCAGGCTGGAAGGGGGCTCCCATCCTGTTGGGGTCCGTGGTTATTTCAGACCTCTGCAATCTCCTGGGCAGGAAGAAGACCTTGATTTGAGATTTCCGTATGTGGGGACCCATCCTCCATCACCCCTACTCCTTATCTCCAGGTTTCCTTCCTGGAATTCTAGGGTGTCTTTAGTCTTTAGAAAAATCAGAGGTCAGGTCCCAGCACCGCTTGGAGGCTATGAGGGTGAGGATGTACCCAAGGATTTGGGGCGGCCTCCCAGCCTGAGCTGGGCCCATAGGACACAATGAGTGGGCACTCATCTGTGGCCCTCTGAGGCCCATCTCTGTCCCTGGCTGCAGGCCCCAGCACGCACCCAGCCTCCTCCCCCACCATCTGCCAGGCGGGTGCGCAAGGAATGCAGATGAATCTTAATATCAGCCTGGGCCAAGCACGATGAGGGAGAGAGATTTTGCAGAGCCCAGACAGTGTCACAGAGCCCCCTGCATTCCCCAACCACCAATGATTGGCTGCACCAGGGTACAGCAGCCCTTCCCTAGTGGGGTGGTGGTGGTGGGTGTGAGTATCTAGGCAAAGGCCCTCCCTCCCCCCAAAAGCCAGGAGAGGAAGGAACAGGTAGTTCCTGGTCTGGCCTCTGCGACTCTGGTCTGCCTGGGAGGAGGAAGCTGTCGGCCTGAGTGTGGGCAGTTGGTTCCGGCACTCAGCAAGGCAGAGGCGTAGCTGGGCCCACTCCTTGTCCATCTCCAGAAGGTCCTGTCCCCTGGAGAGCAGTGTGGCCCAGTGGAAGGACCACAGGCATCAGGCCAGATGGTCCTGGTTTCTGCCCAAGTCTAGCTGTGTGACCTTCGGCAGGTTGCTTCCATTCTCTGATGCCAGTTTCCTGATATGTTGTTGCAAGAACTAAATGAGAAAATGTGCAAACAGAGTGCAGCACAATGGCTGGCGGGCAGTCGTAGGAGTGCAATAAATGGAAGTTCTCACTTTGTGCTTCCCACACACTTGCTTCGACTGCTCCTTCTGCCAGACTTGCCCTCACTCCCCTCTTGGCCATTCCTCGTGCTCACTTCCTTCAGGTTCTCCCTCGGCCTTCATTCATCAACCGCTGGCGGAGCATGTCCTCAGTGCCAGGAGCCACGCCAGGGTTGCGATACAGAGATGGATGGGACTCCAGCCCTGCCCTCAAGGATCTCACCTACTTGCGTGGAGCAGAGATGTAAAAATCGATAACTATATCACAGTGTTGAGTGGAATAATAGCTCCTTGTGCATGTATTACAGGTGCACCAAGGAGGGTGGGGGTGGGGAGGTCAGGAATGGCTTCCTGGAGGAGGTGATGCTGGATTGTGAGGGGGAATAGGCCAGGCAAAGGCTATTCCTGGCAGGGGGCACAGAAAAATCAAAGTCTGGAGGCTGGAATAGGAAGCGGTTTGCTGTTTCTGGAGCACTGAGGGAAAGGGGGAAGCTGGAGGGGGAGGCTGGGATGGTCAAGCAGTTGGGTCCTTTGTTTAGGAGAAGACTTAAGGGTTTTAAGGGGGCTGGTGATTACAGTTAGAAGGCTTTTGGAGAATTCACTGGAAAGAAGAGAGATTAGAGGGAGGGAGGGAACCAGTTAGGAGATGAATACAGTAATGTGGAGTAAGAGAGAAGGGAGACTGAAGATATCTTTAGGAGAAAAAAGCATCAGGATTTGTTGCTGCTGAGACTAGGGAAAAGGGGAGTCAGGTGTGCCCTCCAGGCTTCTGGCTTGGGCAAGAGGCTGGATGATGGCTGAGGCAGGCACCACGGGTGGGGGGAGCAGTGAACGGGGTCTGGAGAGAGGGTGGTGAGGTCAGCTTTGGTCATGTCAAACCTGGGTGCTGTTGACCACCCAGGGGCAGAAGGAAGTCTGGCTTGGGGTGCTGGAGGTGTGGAGGGTACAAGAGGACCTCTGGGCACCCTGGTGTTAAAGGAGAGGACGGAGGAAGAGCAACCCCAAAGGATCCTGGGGTGGGACAGACATCCAGGGGCGAGGTCCTGGAAGCTGCAGGAGTGGTGGGGTTCTCACATTTGCCTGTGCCAGGTGGAGAGGGGGGTGCTGTGCAATATGTGAATCCTAGGGTTCCATCCCCAGAAAGCCTTCTTCAGTCATAGGAGCCCAGGAATATGTGCTTCTACCCCCTGCCGCCACCCCAGGGGATTCTGATGGAAGTGGCCTCTGGACCTCACAGTGATAAGCCCTGGTGTGGGGAAGGAGGGCAAAGGAGGGGGCAGCCCAGCGAGGGAGAGGCAGAAAAGTGACTGCTGGCTTTGGATGCGATTCCTCTGGAATTGTACCCAACCATGGTCCCTCCAGCTCTTCCCGGGGTTGGAAGGCAGCCCTCAGACACCAGAAACTCTGCTGTGTACCAAACACGGCAACAGGTTTGCTGGATGTGAGACTGGGGCGTGTCTGTCTGCCATCTAGGGCCTGCATGCCCCAAAGCCGCCACCACAGTGCCCTCTACACAGAAGATGCTCCAGGAGAAGGGACTAGTCCCCCCCTCAGCCTCCAGCCTCCTCTGTGCCTCCTTATGCCACGAGGTGGGCTGGTTGGGATTTGCTTAGCACCTCTGTGGCTTTCACCTGCTTCAGTCTCACCCTTGCAAGAATTCTGTCCATATTCACCACCACTGCTGCACCGCCACCCCCACCCCACCCCCCCGCAGTGATGCAGGAAAGAAAACAACACAGTGGACACCTGACCAGTGCTTATCGAATGAATGGGCAATGGGGCTCCTGATGGTTTGAAAGGCAGAGAGTGGATGCCCTTGAGCCAGCTGGAGCAGAGAGGTCCAGGGGGAGAGGCGAGAGAAGATCATTATTTTAAATAATCTTTCATGTTTACCTGGCAATTTGCAAGTCTAAAGTGCTATGAGAAAATACTGTGTATGGGGTACAAGGGAAGCCCCAAGGACAAATCCTGGGGAAACTGGTCTTAAATGATGTGTGGAACAGCCCAGGTGGGAGGGGAAGGAAAGAACCTTCCAGGCAGAGGAAGCAACTCATGCAAAGGCTAGAGATGAAAGAGAGCCTGGGAATGGGCTTCTGATGAGGATGAGATGAAAGACTCATTTGTTCCACAAATAGGTATAGAGTGTCTACTTTTATGTTGGGTCCTGGGCTGGGTGAGGGGATACAGCTGTGAACGGAGAGACTGCAGTCCTTGTTCTCATGGAGAATTTTGGCTGTGGGAGGGATCGAGTAAATAAATAAATGCAGAAAAACACATGCTCTGAGATAAAACATGAAGAAGGAAAACAGCAAGTTCTGAGTGAGAGAGATGAATTAGGAATCCTAAATTACCTGGAGGGGTGAGGGAATGTCTGCAAGGATGTGAAATTTCAGGGTGGCCAGCCGTGGAGCTGGGGGGGGGAGCCTTCTGGCCCTTGAGGCCTGGGACCAGGAAGAACTTAGTGCATTGGAGGAGCTGGAGGAGCGGCAAGAAGCCGAGTGCAGTGAAAAAGGGGAGAGTGACACAGGACAGCAGAGGGGTGGGCAGGGGCAAGGCTGGGCAGGGCTCTGTGGGCCTTCCTCCCCGTCTCCCTCCCTCCCTCCTTTCCTTTCTTCCTTCCTTCTTCCCTCCCTCACCCCTCCCTTCCTCCCTCCCTTTTTTGATTAAGAGTTGTAAACAGGGGTCAGACTTGCACTTTGGAAAGATGGCTCTGGTGGCAGTGTGGAGTGTGGATCTGAGGGGGTGGATGAGGCTGAGAGACAACGAATTAGGGCCATGGCTTTTAGGGGGTGGAAGGAGTTAGACTCTGGGATGTGGGGGGTAAGGAGTCAAAGATGAGCCCCAGCTCTTGGGCTGCAGAGCACAGGATGAAGAGCACGTTTGCAGGAGAAGATGTGGTGCGCATGCTGGTCGGGTAGACTGTTAGATGCTGGAGGATGCAGTGAACAGCTGGGTGCAGAGTGGAGCTCAGGCTGCAGGGACAGGACTGGGCAGTGTATGAAGGGCAGGGCACCAGGGAGGCTGTGAAACGGGGCTGCCAGGGCAAATCATGTAGGAGGGAGGGAAGAAGGAGAGGGCAGACCAGGGAGGGGGGGAGCAAGGGAGCCCAGAAGGCCCCGAGGGGGCTGCCCACTGACATCCCAGACCTGTGCTTGCCTCAGGCCTTGAGGTCATTTGGTCTATGCCCCTGCCTCTCACAGGCCCTCACCAGTCAGAAGAGACCCTCTCCTGGGTTTAAAACCTCCCCAGCGGGAGGCGGCTGTGGCTCAATCAGTGGGGCTCCCGTTTACCATATGGGAGGCCCCGGGTTCGGTTCCCGGGGCCTCCTGGTGAAGGCAAGCCTGCCCGCACGGCGTGGTTAGCTGACCCAGCGAGCACAAGCAGCAAGGGGGGGATAAATGAATAAATAAATAAAATCTAAAACAAAAACAAAGAAATAAAAAACCTCCCCAGTGCTATGCTAGAGTGGTAAGGGTGTGGCAAGTGGAGTCCAGCAGACCTGGAATAGGGCTCTGGCTCTGAGCTCGGCTCCCTGGCTCATCTTGGGCTCGTCTTTCGTCTTCTTTGGGCCTCAGCTCCCCTTTCTGTAAAGTGGGATCATACTGGGAGCAGATGTGGCTCAAGCAGTTGAGTGCCTGTTTTCCCACACGGAAGGTCCCGGGTTTGGTTTCCAGTGCCTCCTTAAAATAAGCAAACAAACAAACAAAAAACCAAACAACAAGCAAACAAGTGAAAAAAACAACTCAGAGGCGCTGATGTAGCTCAGTGGTTGAGTGCTGGCTTCCCACATATGAGATCCCAGGTTCAATCCCCCGCCCCCTTACCTCAAAAAAAAAAAAAAGGGGGGGGGGACTCATAGTTCCCATCTCCTGGGGCGAGGGCTTGGTGAGTGTGAAAGCATCTGGCACTATACTGGGCTCATACTATGCTCTGGCCTTTTGTCTGAATTTAGCTGGCAGAAAGTGCTTTGTAAATAACGAAGCACTGAGCAAAAGGAGTCTAGCCACACTCCTTCCCGCTACATTTCAGCGTGTTTGGAGGTTAGAAGCAAGGAGGAGAAAATAGGGCCTGACCAGGGCTGCTAGGCTGCCGGGCACCTGGCAGGGAACCAGCACTTGGCACCAAATCAGAGGCTGCCCCCTCGGCCACCTGTCGGCTGGACCCGGGCTACTGCGGTTAGTGCCAGCTCCCGCAGGGGACGCTGGAGAGAGACCGCGCGGGTGCGGCGCTTCGGAGGCGAGTGGGGTCAGCACGCCACCTCGTGGACGCTTCGGGCACCTCTTGTGGGCGAGGAAGAGGTGGCCCAGCCGCCCGCAGCGCGCTCCCTCCGCCCACCTGCTGGTGCTGAGCCCCTTCCCCTCACCAGTGCCCAGCGTACAGAGACCCTTAAAAAAAGACCCCTCACAAAAATGAACGGCGTTTGCTACTGAGAGGGGCTGACCTGCTTGGGCTCTGGAACCAGACCACCTGGGTCCAATCCTGGATTTGCCACAGTGTCCTAGGCAAGTTAAGACCTCTCAGTGCCTCAGTTTGCTCATGGGAATAACCGTTCCAGTACAAGGGAGTTGCGACCAGCTTCTGGCACACAGTAAGTGCTCCATAAAGGCTGGCTATTATGATATTACGCATTTATTTACTCGTTCAATGACCGGTGTTAAAAGCGTTGCTTTCGCACCAGGAGCATGCAGGGAGGCAGCTCTGCAGGTTGGCACAGCTCGACTGGGAGGCGGCGAGCGGCCTGTGCCACTTGAGGCAGGAAACTGAGCCTCGGGGTCTTTATTTGTGAAATTGGTCAATACAACATCTGTTGTGAGAAGTTCCCGCTTCCTTTTCAACGAAGGTGCCCAGGATGGGCGTGGAGGAAGGGTCCTCGCCCTCTCCCGCAGCCTGACTCTTCGGTCGGCCTCCCTAGTCTCCGCCACCCTGGCCCGAATTCTGACCTGGAGGCCAGAGCACCAAGTGGCAGCCGCCTCGGGAAAAGGCTTCCACCTCGGAGCGTCCCTTCCCGGGCCCGCCCCGGCCGCCCGCCCCTCGCCGCGCTCCATTTCCAGGCCGGTGGGGACGCCTGGCGGCCGAGGCAGTGGCAACTGCCAAGCGCGTCTCGTTTCAGGGGAGCCCTGTGAGAAGCTCCTCTCCGGCTGGCGCCCCTGGGCATCGGCGGGGGGTCGGGGAGAGGGATCCAGGAGGCAGAAGGGCTTCCCCGAGCAGCACTGCCCTGCGCCTCTATGGGGGAAAGGGACCCTAGGATCTTCTGATTCCACAGCAGGTCCGAGGTGTAGGACACGAAGAGGGCAAGAGAGGGGGCGGGAGGCCGTCTGAAGAGTCGGGGTATGGGAGAGGGCCAGGGCGAGGACCCTTCCTCTACGCCCACTCTGGACCCTTTGGTGTGAAAGAAAGTGGGCGTTTTCTCCCTCCACCCCCTGCCCCAGATGGGGTCTTCCTTGTTGCTGTCTGATGCTCCAGCCCCAGAGGTCAGTGGAGCCCTGGAGGGCAGCGTGGGGGGATGAACCTCTCTTGGGAATGGCCACACCTCCAGACCACTCAGCGGGGCCAGCCAGTCTAAAATCACACTTGTCACATGCTGTCTGGCCAACCTGTGGCCCCTCTGGGTTCCAGCCCCACGCAGGCCCCACCCCCCTCAGAACCTCTGGGCCAGCTCTGCTGAGGCAGGCTAGTTTAGGGAATGCTGAGAGGAGCCTGAAACCTGGCAGAAAACTGTGGGGGGCAACCATGTGGCCAGGGAACCCCTCCTGAAACCCCAGAAGACCTCAGCAGACCTCAGCAGAAGGCTGCGGGAAGAACCCCGTGAGAATCCTCCATTTGGAATGAGATTTCTGCCAGGGTCAAAGCAAAGCCCCAGATACTCTCAGGAGGCCTTATCGTTGAACCCCCAACCCCCAACTGCTGGTGGGATAATCAATCAAAACAGCAAACAGCTGGGACTCCTCCCCCAAACATCAGGGAGGGGAGGACTAATGGCTTTAAAAGTACCCGCACAAACCAAATCTCTCTGCCCGGAGCAGCCGGCAGCTACACCTGGGGACCCTTAATCTGTTATTTTCTCCCGTTTCTGTTCTCTCCTCCCATGTCCTTAATGAACTGGTGGCCTAACTAAACCAGCGTGTTCCTAAATTCTTTCATGTAACGTAGTCAAGAACCTAGAGGAATCCGGCTAGTCTGCCTCTGGCCTTTCTCCCATATCTGGTTGTGGAGCAAGTTTTGTCAGCCTCCCCACCTTCCCTGGGTCCCTCTCTTCATCCCTCCCCACTGCCTGGGCTGTGTTTCAGGACCCATCAGAGCCCTGACTGGTCTCTCCCAATCATCCCCCCCCCTCCATCTTGCAGTCAGAGGGAGATATTTTTCTAAAATGCAAACATACTGGTGTCCCTTTCCTGCTTCCCAAGCCCCCACACTAGCTAAGACATACTGAGGGCACTCACTCAACCTTACCCGCAGTCTCTCCTTTTACCTGCACAATCCAATGAGGTAGCGGCTGTTATTGCTATATTTTACAGATGAGAAAACTGAGCCTTGGCAAGGTGAGGCACTTCCCCAAGCACCTACAGCGAGTACTCTTTTGAGCTGCGATTAAAACCCAGGTGGCCGGGCTCCCAGAGGCAATGCCTCCATCCACCATGCCAGTGAAGCCTGAAGTGAGCTACGCATCGTGTTGGTTCTGAGAGTGCCTTTTGTATTATAGTACAGATGAATATTTTACATTTAAATAGAAATGTGTTTATTTTTAAGGCTTTTCCTCTATTTATGGCAAGGGATACTGGTTTCCCATTTAGGGTAGCGATACAAACTATCCCTTTAAAATACTTTTTTTTAAATTTAAGATTAATTTAATTTATTTATTTCTGCCCCCCTTGTTGTTTGTGCTTGCTGTCTGCTTTTTAGGAGCAATGGGGAACTGAATCAGGACCTCCCATGTGGGAGGGAGGCACCCAATCACTTGAGCCACCTCCGCTCCCTGCCTCCTGTCTCTCATTGTGTTTCCTCATTGTGTCTCCTCATTGCATTATCTTGTTGCGTCAGCTTGCCATGCTAGCCCATCATGTCAGCTTGCTGTCTTGCTCATCTTTAGGAGGCATTGGAAACCGAACCTGGGACCTCCCATGTAGTAGGTGGGCACCCAACTGCTTGAGCCACATCTACTTCCCTACATTTATTTAGTAATAAAAAGGGGAGGAGTGGGAGCAGATGCCTCCTACATGGGAGGTCCCGGGTTCTGGTTCCCAGTGCCTCCTAAAGAAAACAAACAAACAATGAGTAGGCAATGAGCAAAAAAAAAACCAACAACAAGCAGACAATGAGCAAAAACAACGAGCAGGGAAGCGGATGTGGCTCAAAGGATGTGATTGGGCGTCCGTCTACCATATGGGAGGAGCCGGGTTTAATCCCTGGGACACCCTGGGAAAAAGGCAAGCAGGCAAGCTGGGCTCGCACAGGGAGCCAGGCAGCAAGATAATGATGCAACAAAAGAGAGATGCAGGGGAGAGTCAAGGTGAGACGTGCCAGAAACCAGGAACTGAGGTGGCGCAAGTGACAGGGTGCCTCTCTCCCACATCGGAGGTCCCTAGGATCGAATCCCGGTGAAGCCTGGAGGAGAAAAATGAGAAGAGAAGGCAAGACACAGACACAGAAGATCACCCAGGGAATGCACACAGACAGCAAGCAGACAATGAGCAAAAACAAACAAAACAGTGAGCAAACAGCTGAGGGAGCCAACTCCCAACTTCCAACTTGGGAGGTGAGGTGAAGGGCGGGGAGAGGAGTTAATTGAGAGAAAACTACTAAGTACATGATAATGTAGATGAAATGTGGATATGGAAAAATGACTGTCAGCCTAATCATATTACTCCCCAGGAGAAAGTCCAAACTCTTTAGCTCATCTGAGAGTGCTCTGTGCTCTGGCCTTGCTTCTCTCTCCAGCCTGCCTCTTCCCTCCCCTCCCGTCCCCTCCCTTCCCTCACACCCTATGCTGTGGCCTCTGAACCATTTACTACCCCCTGAACACACCAGGCTCTGCCTTGCCTCAGGGACTTTGTGCTTTTTGCTCACTTGAGTACAAAGGCCTGAGCTTCCCTTCCTTCTTTTTTTCATTAGAGCAGTTGTAGTTTTATAGAAAAACCATGCAGAAAGTACAGTTCCCATATCCTCCCCTCCCCTTCCCCCCAAACCCTGGTAGTCACCATTCTGCTTTCTGTGTCTCTGAATTCATCTATTCTAGGTACCTCATATATGCGGAATCGTACATTACTTGTCCCTTTGCATCTGCTTCTTTCCCTCAGTATAACATTGTCAAGGCTCATCCATGTTGAGGCTATGTCAGAACTTCATTCTAGTCACTGAATAATACCCCACTGTCGCCTTCTTTCTTCTGTCTGGCAGGCCTACCCTAGCTCAGGATTACTTCCTCCTCTTCTGAAGGAATGGACGGCCCTCCTCCGTCCTCCCACTCACAGCGTTGCTACACTTCACTCTCCTCCTGCCCTCCTCCCCACCCAGAAAGGGAGCTCCTAGAAACTTCTCTGGTCCTGCCCCTTCTCCAGCACCTGACACCCAGGAGGAGCCCAGTAATCTCTGTGCAATAAATGAGTTCTTTGGGAGGCCAGGTGGGGGGAAAGGTGAACCCAGGAATGGGGGCTGGTGGGTACAGCTGTCAAGGAGAAGGTGGATGTGGACTTTAGTCTTTTTAATTTATATATAATTTTTTATTGTGGTAACATCTAGAACACAAAAGTTGCCACTTCGATCATTTTAAGTGTACCACTCAGTGGTATTAATTACATTCAGTGTGCTACCATCACCACCATCCATCACCAAAGCTCTTCCCATGGCAAACAAACTCCATACTGATTGAGTAATGATTGGCATTCCCTCCTCCCCTTGGCCCCATGGCAACCTCTAATCCACTTTCGGTCTCAATGAATTTGCTTGTTCTAGATATTTCTTTTTTTCTCTTTCTCTCTCCCCACCCCCATTGTTGTTTTTTTGTGCTTGCTGTCTGCTCCCTGTGTCCATTTGCTGTGTGTTCTTTCCATGTCTGCTTGTTGTTTCTTCTCATCTTTCTCTTTAGGAGGCACCAGGAACCAACCCTGGGACCTCCGGTGTGGGAGAGAGCCACTCAATTGCTTGAGCCACCTCAGCTCCCTGGTCTGCTGTGTCTCTCACTGTCTCTCCCCTGTGTCTCCCTTTGTTGCGTCATCTTGCTGCACCAGCTCTCTGAGGCGCAGGCCAGCTTGCCTTTACCAGGAGACCCCGGAATCGAACCTGGAGCCCCAGGTAGATGGTAGCCCAATTGCTTGAGCCACATCCACTTCCCTAGATATTTCATATAAGTGATACCATATGTAGCAGTTTGATGTTATTTATGAATTCCAAAAATAGATATTTTTGGATTACGTTTGTGAACTGGTCTTTTCCTCTGGGCATATTGGACTATATTGGATTCAGAGGTTTCACTTTTTCTTGATTAAATAATAACCAAGGCTTTGATTGGGCCATGTCAATAGGATGTTGAGTCCCTGCCCCCTTGGTAGACAGGGACTCACTGTGAAAACTACACAGCAGAGCAGAGGAGGTAATTGGAGTTTTGATGCTGGAGTTTTGAGCTGGAGGCCGGGAAGTAAGCACACAGAGGAGCAGAGCAGCTGAGCCTGGGGAGAAACAAGCCCTGGGAAGAGAGGAACCAGGAAACCCGAACTCTTGGCAGACATCAGCAGCCATCTTGCTCCAACATGTGGCAACAGACTTTGGTGAGGGAAGTAACTTATGCTTTATGGCCTGATAACTGTAAGCTTCTACCCCAAATAAAAACCCTTTATAAAAGCCAACAGATTTCTGGTATTTTGCATCAGCATCCCTTTGGATGACTAATACACCATACAATATTTGTCCTTTTGTGTCTGGCTTATTTCATTCAACATGATGTCTTCAAGGTTCATCCATGTAATAACATGGAACTTCATTTCTTTTTTTACAGCTGAATAATATTCCAGTGTATGTATGTATCACGTTTTGTTTCTCCATCCATGCATTGATCGACACTTGGGTTGTTTCCACCTTTTGGCAATTGTGAATAGTGCTGCTATGAGTATTGGTGTGCAAATATCTGTTCAAGTCCCTGCTTGCAATAGGATACACACTTAGAAGTGGGATTGCCAGCTCACATGGTAATGCTATATTTAACTTTCTAAGGAAACACCACATTGTTTTCCTGGACTTTTGAACTGGATATTGACCATAGCAAGAAGAATGTGGGGGAAGATAGTCTCCTGGAAGTACATACAAGGATCTACATGGGAGCTTAAAATCTATAAAAAGGAAATGTCGAGTTAAGGAAAAGTTCAATTTATTTTACAAATCATGCTGACATATTGGTAACGTGTCTGGAAGAAAAGCCAAATCCTACCCTCTACTTGACACCACCCATAAAATAGATCCAAGATGGATTAAAGATGTAAGGATTTGGGGGTCGGATGTGGCTCAACTGGTTGGGCGTCCGTCTCCCATATGGAGTGGACCCGGGTTTGATCCCTGGGACCTCCCGGTAATAAAAAAAAAAAAAAAAAAAAAAGATGTAAGGATTTAAAAGAAGGAATAAAAATATTAAAAGAAAATGTAAAAGAAGAATTCTTTAACCTGGAAGGTGAAGAAGTGCTTCTTCAGTAAGTCAGGGAAGCCAGAAGCCATAATGAATACCTACAGATGAGATCTGAGTGGCATAAGTTTCCATAAACAAAATAAAAAGGCAAATAGCAGATAAATATTTGCAACACATGTAGCAAAGGATTATGATCCCAACTATGAAAAAGCATTGATAAACCAATAAGATAAAGTCAAAAGAAGGTATGCACAAGCAATAAACAGAAGAACATATGTGAAAAGAGACTCAGCCTCAATAGGAGTCAGGGAAATGCAATTTAACGAGATGTATTTTTTATTAATAGATTTACAGAAATATTGAACAGACAGTACAGAGAGTTCCTGTATGCTGCCCCTCCCCCAGCTCCCATGTTACATGTAATGTAACATCTTACATTAGAGTGGTACGTTTGTTATAGTTATTGAACCAATACTGAACATTACTATTAACTAAAGCCCATACTTTATTCCAATTTTCTTAGTTTTTACCTAATGTCCTGTGTCTGTCCCAGGATCCCAACCAGGAGACCACATTGTGTTAGTCATCCTGTCCCCTCAGGCTCCTCTTGGCTGTGTCAGTTTCTCAGACTTCCCTTGCTTTTGATGACCTTGACAATTTTGGGGAGTACTGGCCAGGTGTATTGTAGGATGCCCCTCTATTGGGATTTGTCTGATGTTTGACTCATTATCAGACTGGGGATATGTTTTTTTTTTTTTTTTTTTTTTGGTGGTAGTGGTGGGGTGGGGGAGACCAGTGAGGTAAAGTGCCATTTTCATCACATCCCATCATATCAACATGACTTATCACTGTTGATGTTGACCTTGATCACCTGGCTGAGGTCGTCTTTGCCAGGCTTCTCCACTGTAGTCACTCTCAGTCCCTTCCTTTCCACACTATTTTTTGGAAGCTACTATGCATAGCCCACACTTAAGGAGTGGGGAGTTATGAAACCTCTCCTTCAGCGTGAAGTAGCTTAATAATTTATTTGGAATTCTTCTTTACGGGAGATTTGTCTCTTCTCCCCTATTTATTTATTTATTTATTTATTTATTTATTATTATTATTTTTTTAAAGATTTTATTTATTTATTCATTTATCCCCCCCTTGCTGCTTGCGCTCGCCGGGTCAGCCAACCACGCCGGGCGGGCGGGCCCGCCCCCACCAGGAGGCCCCGGGAACCGAACCCGGGGCCTCCCATATGGCAAACGGGAGCCCCACTGATTGAGCCACAGCCGCTTCCCACTCCCCTATTTATTAATCTAGCAATCATTTATTTATATCAGTATGCCCTCATAGATATTTATTTTATGCTTTGTGTTATAATCCAATACTATTTCATTAATTTTGTTACTCAAATTGTTGAGACACAGTTTTTACCGTTTAAATTGGAAAAATGAAAAAATTAACAACCAGGGCTGCAGCAGCTGTGGGGCCCTGGGTGCCCGGACTGTGAACCACTGCCCCTTTGGAATTGGAGTTGCGTGCTCTGACCTGGTGATTCCTCAAGTCAAGAACTGGAAGGAAGAAGAGCAAGTTGCAGAATAACAGTGTATTGTCCGAGTCCATTTTTATTTAAAAAGAAGGAATCTCGGGAGCGGGTGTAGCCCAGTGGTTGAGCACCTTCTTCCCATGTACGAGGTCCCGGGTTCAATCCCCGGTGCTCCTAAATAAACAAAGAAATAAATAGAAGGAATCTCTATTTCTGCCTCTAATTTGTCTTCTGGCAACCACGATGGCCCATTCTCAAGCTGTCTCCACCTAGGGCACACCCAAGGGGTCCTTGCACAGCCTACATCAGATTAGATCCCTTTCCCACCCAAAGCCCTTGGGGGACTTCCCAGTGCCCTGAAATTTAAAAAACTCCTTACAGTGGCCTACATCGCCCTCTATTGGGCTCGATGCAAATATACAGTTGTCCCCTCCTCACCGTGCCCTTCCCTGACAATCCCACCTAACAGTCATCCCTGCACCCCAGGTCCCAGTCACTCCCAGAGTCACCCCACCTTTTATTTTTCCCAGAGAATTCATCACTACTGGAAACATTCTGAGTTACTCTCTCTTGTCTCTGCTAGAATATCAGCCCTGTGAGGCCAGCAGGCACCCTGACTGTGGACTTGCTCGCCCTGTAGCCCAAGCTTTATACACACGATAGGTCTCAGTCCTTGTTACTTGTTGAGCAAACGTCCTTAGAGAAACGTTAAGGAAGGCCGACACTCCTGCCATGTTAGTGACCTCAGGGTGTGGGGCTGCAAAGGGAAAGAGGAGATTATCAGTTTTTCCTTTAGATATCTCTGGTTTGTTTGACCTGTTACAAAGGACATGGAGTACTATGGTTTGTAATTAATCAGAAAATCCAATAAAGTTATGCAAAGGAAAAGAAATAACTGAAAAGTTTTCATTTCCTGGGGAGAAATCAGCAGAAGGCTTCATGTGGAGGGAATTGTTTGGTGTGTCCTGAGGCTGAGGGTTGGGGTGAGGTGAGGAGAGGCCGCTAGAGAGATGGGGGGGGGTTCTAGAATTTTTTTCAAGATTTATTTTTTTTTTTTTTCCCCCCCCCCTCTTGTTTTGTACTTGTTGTCTGCTCTCTGTGTCCGTTTGCTGGGTGCTCTCTGTGTCTGCTCGTCTTCTCTTTAGGAGGCCTCGGGAACCAAACCCAGGACCTTCCATGTGGGAGGGAGGCTCTCAATCACTTGAGCCACCTCAGGTCCCTGCTTTGTTGTGTCTCTCATTGTCTTTCCTCTTTGTGTCTCCTAGTTGCGTCATCTTGTTGTGTCAGCTCGCTGCGCCTGCCTGTTTTACCAGTTTGCTATCTTGCTCATCTTCTCCAGGAGGCACTGGGAACCGAACCTGGGACCTCTTATGTGGTAGGTGGGAGCTCAATCTCTTGAGCCACATCTGCTTCTCTAGAATTTTTATAGGAGGGGCTTGGGCCCACTGTCTGGGGAGAAAGGGTGGGAGGTGGAGGGGGTGCTGAGACCTGTCTGGAAACTACATTTGTATAGCCAGCTGGATGTGGGTTATCTGGGGTGGATGGTGAGGAGCATGGCTGGTGGGGGCATCTAGGGAGCCCCTGCTACCCCTTGGTACCACCACTGAGACTTGGAAGGCCCCCCTCTTTGGGCCAGTCTTGTCCCTCTCTTGGTCTCAGACTTCCCAGCAATAAAATATGGGTTCAAATAGGAGTCTCCAAGGTTCTCCCAGCTCAGATGACCACTTCAATGGGTGCTGACTCCTGGGATCTCGGGAACTCAGGTTTGGCTAAAGGCCTGCAGCCAGTCCCAGTCCCCATCCCTACACACACACACACACACGCACACGCACACGCGCACGCGCACACGCACGCGCACACGCACACGCACACACACACACTACACAGAAGCTCTGAACAGGCTGTCTCTGACTCTGACCAACAGAGGGCGCTGCGGTGCCACACCTGAGCAGACTCAGCCCGCTTCTGAGCCGTTCGCTGCACCTAAGCTCCTGGGTGTGCCCCAAGCGTCCACTGCCTTCCCACCCACGGGATCCTTTTCTCTACAGCCCTGAGGTGACCAGTTCTCTGGGCCTGGGCCGAAGAGCTCAGGCTGGATTTGAGGGGGCTCAAGAAGTCATTGGTTCCGCACCCCTGACCCAGGGAGGAGTACCACAGCCCCATCCCTGCCTCTGGGCAGAGGAGGCTGCTGTCTTGCACCCCGCTGCCTTTACTCCTGGTGTCCTTGTTGGCATCTGACCTGCGCATCTGTCACTGCAGCTAGAGCAACGTGTGCTGTTTCCAGAGAGGGGAGGGGAATGAAGAGCTGGCGTTGAAGAAGCCAGGAGAGGGAATCAGCCATCACCCCAGGCGTCCAAGCCTGACTGTCTCCTAATAAATCATAAATCTCGCTTCCTCCAACCCCCAGCAGAGCCTTTCCCCCTTCTTCTCCCTGGAGAACAGCCAGGGTGGCGCCCCATGCTCGGGGGGTCAGGTGGGAGCGACTAAGTGGGAGAGTTTTTCAGACTCTCCCCCAAGAAATCTGGAAATGGGAAGGGGGCTGAGAGGGTTGTCAGCCTCCTGGTGCATGCCCAGTAGCTTCTCCCTCTGCCCTTGGAGGTGACCCCAGGGTTAGGACATCGCTGGACAGCTGCCCCTCCCTTGTGGAACTGTAGCTTCCCTCACGCGCTCTTTCTCGCCCCTCCTCCCTTCCCTCTCTCATCCCCTAATTTCTGCCTCCAATCTCCCCCCACTCCCCAAGCCCAGAGCTGGCTGGGCCCCAGCCAGAGACATCTGTGGGCAGGATTAGCCCTGAGCTATAAGCCTCTCACTCCTGTGTCTCGCTTCATCTCATCCCAAGAAAGTTTCTCCTTCCCCATTTCATGCCTCATTGGCTCTGCCATCCCAGGCTTGGCAGGCTCCTGGGAAGGAGGAGGGTGTTGTCCCAGGATCACAGGAAGCTCTGCACCTCTCAGACACCGGGTTTGTCCCTCCTGGGATTCTGGCTCACCAGGTCACCCTCCCTGGAGCTGACTGGCACAGAGGTGGGACCAGGCTTCCAGCAGAATGTCCGAGGACTCCGACTTCCCATTGGCTAAGCCTCCAGTGAGATCAGGGAAAGGGGGCTCCCACAGACTCGGGGGGCTGGGTGGGTCCAGAATTGCTGTGTGATTTGGGGACTCGCTGTCTGGCCTGGCCCCCCCTTTCCTGGCTTTCTTCCTGCCCCAGGACAGAGGACCTCCCCTAGGCTGCTGGCCCAGGGTCTGAGGTGGGAGGGCAGCGTGAGGCCTGGCCAGTGGGGCCGCCAGGAAACACATTCCAGGGCAAGCTGCCCAGGAGGAGTGTGCTCCAGCCTGGGATGCTGCTGTGTGTGTGTCGGGAAGGGCTCCACCACTAGCATCCCCAGGCCTGTCCCTCACCCTGACTTGGCCTTCCCCGATGGGCCTCTGAGGGCTGTGGGGGATTGGCCAGTGGGCAACTCCTTCGCAGAGTGCCCCACGCTGTCATCTGTTACCCATGCACTATAGGGACACAGAGAGGGGAGGAGAGTTGGGAGTGAGCAAACCTGGACACGTGCAAGCAGGCTGTGTCAGGCAGTCCTAGGCCAGCCATTTGGTCAGTTTACCCAGCGCTGGCAGTCCTGACCCAGGACTGGGTGACAGGCACGCATCGTGACTAAGACTCCGACAGGCTCAGGTTCAAATTAGGCTCTGATGCTTCCTCACTGTGCTTGCAACCTTGGCAGGGAAGTCCTAGACGCTCTGAGCCCCACTTTCCTCCCTGTCCAGTGGGATAACAGTGTCTCCCTCAGGAGGATGTTATAAGGATTGAATGGTAAAGTGTGTAGTAATACTCAGAGTGGCAAACACTGAGGGAGAGCTGAGGAGCTCTAAGCTGCATGAATCGAGTCCCTGAGCCGAGCCCGTAAGTGTGCCATTTTAAGATGACGAACGGCACAACCGTGCCCTCAGTGCACTGCCAGTCCAGTGGGAGACAGAGAAGGGAACAAAAATCCTTTGAGCCAAGTTGGTCGGTACTGCACAATGAAAAAAGAATTCAGTCCACAAAAGTTCTAATTGGGTCCTCTCAGCACCCCACAGTGACCCATGTTAGAGACAAGGAAACAGAGGCCCTGAGAGGTTGAGACACTCACCCCAGGGCACACAGCAGAAAAGGCACCCAGTGGAAGCAGGATTGTCTGACTCTGGCCTATGCTCCTTCCCCCAAGATGAAACAAAATATAATTTAAACCAAAATGCTTACCATGTAATTGCAGTTTCCAGAAAACTCCCCTGGTGCCTTCTTACAAAAGGATGGCAGCTCCCAGATCCTCCTCTACAAATATTTGGGGCCCACCCTGTCTTTCCATCACACTCCTGAGTCTGGATGGCCTGAGTAAGGGAGTGATTATTTCTGTCTGGTCTGGGAACATTTGAGGTAGGACTTGAAGGATGTATAGGAGTTTGCCGGGTGGATGGGGAGAAGGCCATCCAGGAAGAAGGAATAACATGAGCAAAGGCCAAGAGGTGTGAGAGTTTATAGTGCAGGAAGGCAGGGGGTTGTTCCTGGTGGCCAAGAGTGTGAACAAGCAGAGGACAGGGCCACCCAAAGAAGCTGTGTTTGGGATTGATGAGGTCAGAGGGCTTGGTTGGGAAACGATGGCGACAAGACAGAACATGTAGGTTGGAGTCATATTTCAGTGAGGACAAAGCTATGATTAAAGGACTGCTTACTCTGACTGTTGAACTTCAGGGACCTGTTGGCCTGATAAAGCCACTGGAAATAGGCACTTGATCAGCACCACCCCCACCCCCACCACACTCCCCAGGGAGTCACACTTGAGACCACTGCCAGACCTGTCCATTTAGGGGTCTGGAGTGGGGTCTGCTGCCTAGAGCACCTCACTGGCAGGCAGCCCTGTCACATGGACCGTGTGTTGGCCCTGGGATCCCTGTGGGAAGCTGAATTGTGTGTGCTTATGCATTGAACTTCCTGTGTAAAATGTACTGATGGGTATGGCAAAATGTGGACCTAAAAGTAGGCAAATGTGTGTACGTAAGTAAGCACCTGAGCATCAGCATATGTGAGTGTAGAAATGTGTGCATCAGTGTGTATCCCTTTGGGGGCACGGGTGAGTGTGCAAAGGTGTGAGTTTTTGCATGTACATGGAGGCAGGTGTGTAAATGCAGATATTTGTAGGGATGGGGCTGTATGTGTGCATGTGTGACTGTCCCTTAGGAGGCATCTGGGTCAAGGAGGAATGGAGAGAAGCCCTGAGCAGAAATGTGAGAAAAGACCAGAATTCCAGGGTTGCCTAGAAATGGCCAACCAGGAAGCACATGCAAATCATATGTAAGTGATATACAAATGAACAGGCTCTCTTTTCTGGCCTGGGCTGGGGCCCCAGAAGTCTTATGAGAGCCCTGGGGGTGGGGCAGTGGAAAGTGGAGCTCTGGGGATACTGGGAGCAGAGCCCCTTGTCTTAGTCCTTCTCAGCTCCTGGGTTAAGGCTTAAAACCCCTCGGATGGGGGCGGGGGAGGCTTTCAGCTGCTGCCTGGCTTGGTTTGCAGTTGTGGGGGCAGTGGTGGGAGAGGGGGTTGGGTATGGGCTGGGGGAGCTGGGTGGAAGTGCCCAGACTCCACCGTGGAGAATGGATGTCATAGTGACAGCTGGCCTGGCCTGCATTCACAGGTCAGGCCCAGTTGTTCGGGCTCCTGGGAAAGGGATAGGGGTAGACAGAAGGCCTGGAGAGGGGCGTGTGGGGCCCCTGGGGCTTTCCCAGGGAGCTGGGGGTGTCACACACAGCCTTCCGACTCCCTCCCTGTACACACGGGACTTGGGGCCCAGGCCAGGCATGCAGATCACCCAGGTGCCTTCATCAGCCTGGGACTGTGCCCAGGCCCCCACTCAGGCTGGCACGTGTCCCCGTGCCCGGGTGTGTGCATCCTGACCCATACACACATGCCACACGCGCAGGGCACACGCCTGCACCTCACCCTGCAGACCCCCCATGCAGTGTCTACGTGGCGTGTGCTCACCAGCACGAGGACCATGCACCTGGCACCCCCACCCTGCAGGCCTGAGCACAGGTACCAGAACACCTGCCCACAGGTGTGCACACAGCCTCGAGTAGGGCTCCCACCCCCCACCCATACACACGTCCACAGGCAGGCACGGCACTGGGTGCTGCGTGGCTTCCTTAGCCTGACGAGCTCCCCCCGCCTGCCTCCCCGACATACTACGCTCGCTGCTGGGCATGCGGCCATCTCTGCTCCCTGCAGCCCCTGATCCAGTTTCAGATTCACATGCAGTTGGGGCCAGCTGCCTCCAGAATCAGGGGCTTGGTCTTGGCCTGACTCCTGGGTCATATCTCCATATGACAGGTCTCTGCCCTGAGGCAGTGGCTGTAACTCACCCCTCAGACTGGGGCTCCTGAGGCAGGAGCTGTGTGACCCCATCAGATTAGAGCTCTGTAAGGACTGTGACCGTCTCCACTGTCAGACAGGAGCCTCCCACAGGCAGGGTGGTGTCTACCCTATCAGACAAACTGGGAGCCCCTCTCAGCTCCCAGCACTGGGCTCTGGGTGATCTGAATGATCTGGGGTGAGTGGGCAAACAGCCTTGCCAAAGGTCAAAGGTCAAGCCCAATGCAGGCCAGGAAAGGAAATCCAGCCTCAGGAGCCTGGTTGGAGGTGTCCCTGACTCTGTCCTGGCCACAGGCCTCTCCTGCCATCCAGCCAGAAGACCCTCACAGCCAGACAGAGCCCCGGAAAGCAGTGATGCAGGGCCTGTCGGCGCTCAGACCCCTTCCTTCTAGGAAGTCCTTCAGGATGTTAGTCTCAGCTCTCACACTGTGGCATTTCCCCTCATTTGGCTTCATGGTGCTCTCACATGAGGTAACTCCTAACCGTTTAGTTTTCCAAGATATATTGTCCCTGTTGGAATAAAAACAAAAAGTGAGGGCCAGAAGAGACTGCCTTGATCACCCCAGGCATTCCCTCATGGGTAAACCGAGGCCAAAAGAATGGAGGGGCCTTGCCCACAGGTATCAAGGGGCAGAGACTAGAAGTGCTGCCTGCCAGCCCTTGCTTGTCCCTAGACCCTTCCTGCACCCCTGGTCCTGCCACCAGGCCCCCTCCTCAGCCCAGTGCCCCTCCCACACACTCAGCAGTCATCCCTGGTGTCAGCAGCCAGGAAGGCGGGGACTAGGGAGGTGTGGGGGACAGCAGGGGCCGAGCCCTAGTGGGGACCCTCTGTGAGAGGACCCTCTGTCTTGCCCGGCCACAGCCCTGAAAGGTGCTTCTGAGATAGTGCAGGTGGGCCTGCCGCCCTGGGAGCGGGGGCTCAGCTCAGGAAATGGTGGGCAGCAGGTGAGTGTTTCAGGAGGACGTGACCCTCTCCCCTCTGTTCTGACCCCTTGGGGGGTGTGGGGCGCAAGCAGGCATCTGGCAGCCAGACCACGGCCTCCAGGCTCATGGAGAAAACATTGCTCTGTCCTCGGGCATGGGCAGCCCCAATGTGAGGGGGAGGAGGACGGTGGCCTCTGCCCTCAGGGAGTTCAAAGCCAACAGCCCCCTTCTCACTTTCCCTTCCTAAGTCACAAGCCATCCTTCCCACTGTGATTTGTGTAATGCCTCTTCCCCCCCCGGCCTGCGGGCTGCGACCGCCACCAGACTCTCTTCTGGCTTGCTCAGGACTGTCCCTCGCACCCAGCACAAAGCGTCTACAGCAGACGCTTACTGAGAATGCACTGACTTGAAGGGGGGCAGCTCATCGCTTAGCCCCCGGGAGCATCCAGTCCTCCCCTCTGTGTGTTCATTCGTCACCAGGAGCTGCCAGATTTCCTCCTCATCACTGACTCGGCCCCTACCTGGGTTCCCTGCCCCTCCACCAGCCCCTGCAATCCCTTCTCACAGCAGCCGGAGTGGTCCTTCCCAAACCCACACCCGAAAGTCATTCCTGGACCTCAGACCTTCCCTGGCTCACCCCTGCCCCAGGAGAGGTTCCCCGGGCCTTCAGAGCCTTTCATACCTGGCCCCTCAGGGCTCCCCCACCCCACGCGCTGCCTCCCGCCCAGGCACGGATGAAGGGCCCCGTCTCTGTGCTGCAGCACCCTGGGCCTCTCTCAGCACCCCTCAGGACTGCAAGGCCTGGGACCCGGCCTGGCGCTCCCTCTCCATTGAATCTCCATCTCCCTGGGGCAAATCCCTGCTCCCTGAACCTGCCCAGCTTATCCAGCCCTTCCCACGCTGCCTCCCTGCTTGCCCCTTTGGTTTCCTTCCTGTCACTTGTCAGTCTGGGATGGTCTGGTTTGCTGATTTGTTTTTTGTTTTTTTTTTAATGATTTTATTTATTTATTCATTTATCCCTCCCTTGCTGCCTGTGCTCGCTGGGTCAGCTAACCGCACTGTGCGGGCGGGCTTCCCATATGGTAAACGGGAGCCCTACTGATTGAGCCACAGCCGCTTCCCTGCTGATTTGTCTCTGTGGATATCTGCCTACCCGCCAGCGTGCACGTTCTGGCCGGCGCACACTCGGTCTCTACAGGCACGTGGCACGTGCTGTTGTCATAAGGAGCTCGTGGGCTCGTTGAGCAGTTTGCATGCACTGGTACCGTCAGGGCCTTTAATCCAATGAGGACCCCAGGAGGCAGACCCTACGCTCACTGACATTTTACAAACAGGGAAGAAGAGACCCAGTAATTTGTCCAAGTACAGGCAGGCGGTCAGTGGGCAGGGGAGCCGGGACGGAAGCCCAAGCTTCACTCTCTTACTGTGCTGCCTCCAAAGCAGAGGAGACATCCTTGGGACGTGAAGGTGCTGGAGCTTCTTCCAGACCCTGCCAAAGCCATTTCTTCTGCTAATATTCCTAGACCCATTTCCTGTTTCTGTGCCTCAAAGCTGAGGGGAATTAGAGGTCAGAAGGGTGGTGCTACTGGCCAGAAGGGGGTAGTTGTAGCTGCCCTAGTGGATGGACAATAGTGACCAAGGCAGAGAGTGGGAGCAAGGTCAGACAACAGAAAGAACTTCCAGACCCTGGCATTTAGGGGCGTGGGTCTTGTCCCTGTAAGAAATGAATAAATGAATGAATCTATTCTCTAGGGAGCAAGGAAGGACTCTGCTTGTCCAGCCAGAGGAGTCTACTGGGATGGTTGAGTGCTGAGGAGGTCTGGCTGGAGGCAGGGGAATGGTAGTGACAATACATGGGAGGCTCCTTGGGGCCATGCTGGGAGAGAAAGGGTTAAGCTCACCGCCCTGCTCACTTAGGCCTCTAACCCCTGTATGCTTTGGCTCAGGGAATCCTCTATGTTTGTTTGCGGTGTCCCCTCTTTGCCTCCTTCCGAGGGCTATTGGCAGGCCCACTGTCCCACACGCCGGCCAGCCAGCTGTGCAGCTGTCTGGGGCTGTGTCTGGGGGCACCAGGGCGTGAGAACATCTGGGGCTGGGTGTGCGGGGCGGTGGGGCAGGACATGGGGGCTGTCTGACCGAGGCTGAGGGTCCTGGGCCAGTGCAGCAGGGCCAGGTGCTTTTCTTAGCCTGCTCACAGTGTGTGAAGGCCAAGGGCGGGGGCTGGCCCCAGCTGGGCACAGGGCCTCAGCACACGTTAGTGGCCATTGCTTTGTAAAAGGAGAAGAATGGGGGATGAGGGGACTGGCTTGAGACCGAATATGTGTGTGGGTGTAATACATACTGTACCCCACCCCCCGGCCCCAGCTTTCCTGCACTCACTGGACTAGGTCAGGTCCTCGGTTCTTTGCTCTTACAATATCTTGTTCTTTCCGCCTAGTTCATATTCCAGGTGGAAGAGATGATTTGGTTCATGCTCTTGTCCTCGACTCATCTCCAGGATCCCTGAGATTCCCCTCTCTCCTGATTCGATGGCACATTCCCAGCGCCAAACCCAGGTCCTGGCTTGTAGTGGGAGCTCAGTGTGGATGTGCTGGGAGATGAGAGGGAAACAGATTCTCCAGAGCTGTCTGTGATAAGATGTCACCCTGCCATTCTCCTCCTCACAAATGCTCTTGGCTCCCCATTGCCTTCTCAGCCAGCCTGGCATTCTCAGCCTTCCCCCACCTGCCTTTCTAGACTGATCTCTCAGTCTAAAGCCCTGCGGTCAACAGCCACAGGGGTCTCACCTTGTTCCCCAAATTCACTTTGCTCAAGTTCTCCCTTAGCCAGAACTGCCCTTTCTCCCTTCCCACTTCCCACCCTGGTTGCTGTCAAAATCCTTCCAGGGCCAGCTCAAAGTTGACTCCTCTAAGAAGCTTTCCTGGAGTCCCCTAAAGATCTAAAGTGGCTTCTTTACACAGGGTCAGTTTCCCCGTGAGAACGGGGACCCCAGACTCCAGGGCCAAGGCGTCCACAGCCTGCGTCCCTCTGGTATGCCTGCTGCCCGTTCGGAAGCCCTGGCCCCCACCCCAGGCCATCGGCAGTCTTGCTGTCTCAGCCCAGGGTTGGCAGAAGTCTGCAAAAGGAGGTGTCCTGACCATACAGACTCTCAGTAGGACGGTGTAGCGGAGACGCTAAGGTGACAATCAATCCCCTCTCCCTGAGTGTGGACAGAACCTGCGACTTGCCTCTAGCCAATAAACAATGGCAAAGGTGAAGGGATTTTGCAGACATCATTGAGGTCCCAAGTCAGTTGATTTCAAGTTATTGAACAGGAGGAGGTCTGAAAGAGGTCCATGTGGCAAGGAACTGTGGGCAGGCTCTAGTAGTAGAGAGCAGCTCCCCAGCTGGCAGTCAACAAGAAAACGGACGTCTCTCTCTTCTAGCCACAAGAACTGAATTCTGCCAACAACCTTGTGACCTTGTCTGAGGAACTCTGGCGACCTTGTGAGACCCTATACAAAGGACGCAGCTAGGCCGTGCCCAGACTCCTGACCCATGGGACCTGTGGGATGATAAGTGTGTGCTTCAAGCCGCTGCATTTGTGATAATTTGTAGTGCAGCAGCAGATAACTAATACCAGTGACTCTGTGAACAACCAGCCTCAGGCAGCAGTGTGGGGTGCGGGCAGGGGTCCTGGGTGAGACAACGCCTGGCAAATAGGAGATTGAACTCAGGTCTCCACATACCCACCTGACCTTGGGTGGACGCCACCCCAACCTCCACTCATCTCCACCGCAGTCCTGGCCTGGCTGTGCGGGGGCTTGGCTCAGTGAGCTTGGGTGGAATCCAGTTGGTCTCAGTGGGTGACTTGCAAGGGGAGCGGAGATTCTCAGTCTCTCGCTCTCCTTGAATTCAGGCCAAAGTTAAGATGACCCTAACCCCATCCCAACACATCCCCCAACCTTATCTCCAACCCTAAGGCCCCAAATTACCTTAGAGGCAGGTGGAACATGGAGCCCCCCACCCTTCCCACCCACCTACCGAGCCCCCCCGTGCCCTGCCTGGGCCCAGACAGCCCCGAGCAGACAGCTGCTGCGCTCCTGGCTCCTTCCTGCTGTTGTTGTGACCAGGCAGCCTGTGGGGGAAGAGTTCACAGCCTCTAGGGCTGGCAGCTGGGGCTCCAGATGTGGGGGAGCCCAAAGCCTGGGGATAGTGTTACTCCCAAGTGACTATTCTGCTTTCCTAGAAGGGATGGGAATTGGGGGGTAGGAATGTTGAATCTGGGGGTTTGCTTCCTACGCAAGCCCTCACTGCCCCCCTCTGCTCCTTGGTCCCCTCCTGGTGTGGGCAGCTTGGAATCGGCTGTAGGGGAGACTGGGTGAGTGGACTTGGCTCCCCAACCAACAGGGGTACAAATGGCCCCTTCCTTTGGGTCTTTTCTGCCCTGAAGAGAACATGGCCCAGATGTCCCAAGACCTTGTGACACCTTCAGACAGAGTAGCTGGGGAGAGGAGCCGGACCCCCCTCTCTGATCCCTTCCTTTTGTCCACAGTGAATAGGGCAGGATTTGGTTTCTCCATTGATCCTCACCAGCCCCTGGCCCAGGGGTCCCACCCATCCTGTTTCAGCGCAGGCCTCTCTGGATGCAGACAAAGAAGGCATCTCAGATTCCCCTGCCAGGATGACTGCCCTTTGATCTGCCCCTCCCCCTGCCCAGAGGTCCTGGGGTGCCCTGGGGAAAGCGCCATCCAGGGTCAGCCACCCAGAGATAAGATCTGTAATGGGAGGGAACCCAGAACACAGAGGGACTTCAAAGGGGTGCCGACAACCCCCTCTTCACCAAGCTCACCTCTGATGCCTACCTGGGCTCTTCCCCTCCACTGTCTGCTTGTCTT
Source organism: Tolypeutes matacus (assembly GCA_026826555.1). Lineage (NCBI taxonomy): Eukaryota > Metazoa > Chordata > Mammalia > Cingulata > Chlamyphoridae > Tolypeutes > Tolypeutes matacus. Next base: position 3,542,777 of record JAKSZT010054055.1, on the reverse strand, counting down.
CCTTCCCTAGGCCCTGGACTCCCCATTGGGCCCCTGACTGGGAGACTCTCAGAGCTGAGACCACCACCTTCCCAGCAACTCTTTGGGGGACAGATACCCTCTGCGTGGAGCAGAGCTTCTCAAAATGGAATCCCTGGCCACCTGCTGCAACAAAATCACGGGCCCACCCTTACCCACTGAATCTTTCAGCAGGTTCCCAGGCTGACACTATAGGACCACCCCCGCCTCGGCCCCAAGAATCTTCAAGGGCACAACCAAATGCCTGCCACGAGCTCCTGCCCCCACCTTGGTGTCCCAAGGCACACTGGGTGGGAGCTCTGGACCCCTACGAGACCCCCAGCCCTTTGTGTTGCAGGGGCTCCCCTCAACCTCCTGGAGGGCAGTGGCCCCTCTGGGCCCAGGAAAACCCAGTTCTGCTCTCTCTTTCTGCTTCTCCTGGGGGCTGTGAGCCCCCTGCAGGGTCCCTGAGCTTGGGGGGCCCCTCCTCCTTTCCCTTTCTTGCCAGGCTCTCAGGTGGACAGAGCTACAAGGGGTTCAGAGTCTGGTCTAGACGGTTCCGCCCGGCTCCCCAGGCACCAGCTCATGCTCTGCGGTGACTCGCTGTGTCTCCCTTGGCCTCAGCCCCTCAGCCCCTCAGTCCCATGCCTCTTCCATCTGCTGTTCTCTCCCTCCAGCTATGCGACTTGCTCTCTCCTGAGTTCACTTTCTTCTCCTCTTTGGGCTTTTCTCTTTCCTACTCACATGTCCCCAAACACACCCTGCTCCGTAGTAGCCCACCTGCAGGCCCTACACAGGCTGCTCACTCCACCCCTGGCACCACTACCCAAGAGTCTAAGTGAGGAGCCCTGCATGCAGCGTGAAGACTGGCCGAAATCTAATTACAGTGAGACTGAAAGCCGGGAGAGACTTTACATTCCTCTAGTTGAGCATCTCTGCTTCTGCCCAAGATGGAGCAACAGGGACTGGAGCCACCCTTTGGAACAACCAAAGAGCGAATGTGAAACAACGGTTTTCACAACACTGGCCTTTGGGCATTGAAAGGAAAACAGGCCCCAAAAGACAGATGAGCTGAGCCCTGAGAGGTCCCCAGCTTACTGTCTGGAGAGGGTTTGCAGGCCACTGCTCAGGGAGAGGAGCTGAGGGGAGCCCAGGGCACTCCCTGAGCTCAGGAGATGGCGCTGAGAGTCCAAGGTGACTAGAGTTAGCAGGATAGAGTGCCAGAGAGGAGAGCTACGCAGGGAGAGAACCCCCATATCCACATAGGGACCCCTTGAGTATTTGGCAGAGAACCAAGAGCACTCAAGTGTGAGGAAGCTACCCAAGGTCAGGGAAAGAACCATCGGGAAGATTAGAGAACGGTGGCCAGTGCCCACCCAGCGCGGGAATAGGTCCTGTTCCCACCAGCCGCTGGTAAAACTCATAATCTAAGGAGCACTGGGTAGAGTACATAGGAAGGTCTTTCTTCAGTAGTGGGGCTAGTTCTCTCTAGACTGAGCACTGCTCTAGACCCACGTTTCAAAAAGAAAGAAGGTGTAGAGCTAACACTACCACCGCATTGCAAGGCATTATAAAACTATGGTAATCAAAACAAAACCATGTGGTATTGGCATAGCGATAGACCATTAGATCCATGGAACAGAACAAAGAATCCAGAAATAGGCCCACATAGATATGAGAAACTGACTTTTGACCAAAGTGCAAAGGCATTTCAGTGGGGAAAGAATAGTCTTTTTAATAAATGGTGCTGGAACAATTGGATATTTATATGCAAAAAAATAATCCTCGACCCACACATTGTACCACATACAAAAATTAACTCAAAATGTATCATAGAGCTAAATGTAAAACCTAAAACTATAAAACTGCCAAAAGAAAACACAAGGGAAAATATTGTGACCTTGGGTTAAACAAAGATTTCTTAGATGCCCCATCAAAATCAAGATCCACAAAAGAACAAGCTGATAAACAAACTTCTGCTTTTAAAAGACTATTCAGAGAATGTAAAGACAAGCCACAGACTGGGAGAAAATATTTGCAAAATACATTTCTGAAAAAGGACTTGTATTCAAAATATACAAAGAACCTTTAAAACTCAATAATAAGAAAATGAAAAACCCAATTTAAAAAATGAGCAAAGATCTGAACAGACATCTCACCAAAGAAGATATAGGGATGGCAAGTAAGCACATGAAAAGATGCTCAACATCATTTGTCCTTAGGGAAGTGCGAATTAAAACAATGCAATTCCAGTACATACCTATTAGAATGGTAAAAAGATCAGTGGTTGCCAGAGTTTAGGGGGAAGGAGGAAGGGTTGAATGGGGGGCTATGATACTGTAATGATGGATACATGACACTATGCGTTTTTCAAAACCCAAAGAACTTTCCAGTACAAAAAATGATTCTTTTTTTTTTTTAAGATTTTATTTATTTATCCCCCCTTGCTGCTTGTGCTCGCTGTGTCCATTTGCTGTGCGTTTTTCTGTGTCTGCTTGTCTCCCTTTGTTGGGTCGTCCTGCAGCTCACCGCGCTATGCGGACTGGCTTGCCTTCACCAGGAAGCCCCAGGAACTGAACCCGGGGCCTCCCATATGGTAAATGGGAGCCCTATCGATTGAGCCACATCCGCTTCCCAAGAATGATTCTTAATGTACTCAAATTAAAAAAAAATTATTTTGGAGGTCAGGGATTGCAGGGTGGAATGCAGAATGTGACAAAACAATCTAACTGTATTATAACTGTATTACAACTGTGTGAAACAATCGTATTGAAGGGGGTGGGAGAAAATGGTGCTGACCTAAGTAACTCTGGAAATGAGTAGACTCTTTAAGACAAAAGTCAAAGAACCTGTTTATAAGCACCACACTCTTGGGGACAAAGGCGTAAGGTTAACATCTAGGATGCTGCCGCGCGTGTGTGCACGATTAAGCACGTGGACGGCAGGTAGCAGGAGCCAGGCTTCTCACTGCGTAGGGGGAGGTTTCAGATAACCAAGGAGAGGAGGCTAGCGTGATGGAATGATCTATATGATAATGGATTAGAGTTGGAGACATCAGTATATGCTCTTTTTTTTTTTTTTTAGCTTACTAGAGATACAGATGGTTGCATATAAGCGTATTTATAGATCTGCTTAAATACATGGGTTGTTATATGCACAAATCTTTCTTTGCTTTGTCAACTGAGAGGGCCCAGTAGCAACAAGCATCTCTAGTGCCCACATATTGCTTTTTAATATCATTCTCCAATAAAAAGAACCAGGGATCCTTGGAGAAACCACCGATTCTAGGACTGGGACAGGAAATATACAAGATAAGCCTGGAGCATCTTGTAGTACACTAGAAAGTAAGAAAGTACTCAAACAAAACAAAAGCCCAGTAATGGGGGATATGTCAACAAAAGACCTCAATGGCCAAGGCTGGAACAATTTAAGCAACAAAATAAAGTAGTATTGGATTAGAACCCGAAGGAGAGGGGAATGGGTATAGCTCAGTGGTTGAGCACCTGCTTCCCATGTTCGAGGTCCCAGGTTCAATCCCCAGTACCTCCTAAAAAAAGAACCTGAAGAATAAAAATACATACCCATGAGTTCGTACTGATGTAAACAAATGATTGAATGGATAAATAAATGGGGGAGAAGAGATACATCTCTTATGGAGAAGAATTCCAAATAAATTATATAGATACTCTGCCCTCAAGGAGGTGGAGCCTAACTCCCCGCTCCTGAAGTGTGGGCTGTGCATAATGATTTCCATTCGAAGAGTGCAGTGTGGAAAGGGGAAATAAATGGAGTAACTTTGCAATGGAGAAACCTGACAAATATTTCCTTGGCCAGGTGATCAAGGCTGACATCAACAGTGATAAACCATGTTGATACACATATCCTTCATAAGATATGATGAGCGCTTTCCTCTGTGATCTTCCTCCTCAAACACATCACCCCAGTCTAATCATGAGAAACACATCAGACAAATGGCAATGGAAGACATTTTACAAAATACCTGACCAGTACTCCTCAAAGCTGTCAGCTCCCCACCCCCCCAAAAAAGGAAAAGAAAGTTGGAGGAATTGTCACAGCCAAGATGAGCCTAAGGACACATGATGACAAAATGTAAAGTGTGGCAGGACACACAAAAGACACTAACAGGCAACCAGAGAGAGGTGCCTGACTCTGAGCCAGATAGAGTGGGGGCGGTGGCCGTGGTGGCAGCGATGATGTTACTGAAGAAGGCAGAATGGGCCAGAGAGAGTGAAAGGGCCAGGGGGGATCAGAAGCTCCCACCTGGGAGTGCAGGGCAGAAGCCTGGCTCCAGCCCGAGATCAGGAAGGAGCTGTGGGAGAGGGAGGAGAGCTGTCCTTAGGGCGCAAACGGGGCCCTTAGGACCCTGGCTGCTGGCTGTGGGTGGAGGGAAGAGCGGGTGGCCCTTTTATCTCAGAGTCTGAAGTGTGAGTGTGGAGGGAAGGTGGGCAGACAAGTTTGAGAAGACAGCAGTGCCCAGGGAAGGTGTTTATAGACTGGGAGGGAGTTGGGGGAGAGAGACTGAGGACTGCGCAGAGAACCCAGAGTGCAGGTGGAAGGAGTAAGGGACCTTTTCATGGGTTGTATCGATTTATTGTAGGAAAATATTACACCAACTCTTAAGTATATATATGCATAAATTAAAACACCCGTGATTCCACCTCTCAGCCCGCTCAACGGTTCAGTGTTTTCCAATATTCAGCTTTTTTGGCAGAGAAGGGACTCCGAGGAGGCGTCCCCAGGCCCACTCTTCCCAGGGAGGCGGGAGGGGCTGGGCGCTGAGGCCTCCAACAGCAGCGGAAGGGATTTAACATCAAGTCCATCAGCAGCCAATGAAGAGGGTGTCCCCTCCCCTTCTCCCCTCTCAGACCACCCTACAGGGCGCCCACCCTGCCCTCCCACGTGGGCGGGGCCGCAGCACAAGTAGGGGAGGCGGGTTGGTAATGGTAATTGAATCCAGGGGCTTCAGGGCGACAGAGGACCATGGCTTTTCCCGGCCTAATTAGAGGGATTTTTTTAAAACCCAGGAAACAGATCCATATGGTTTGCGATCCTTTCTCAGGCTCTTTACCCTCCTGAAGTCGTAAATGTCGTGGGCTTTTTAGCACCGGAGGATTGGGGAGGAGGGGCCACGGGCTAAGGCTTCTCCTCTGGAGCCGGGTCCAGCACCGGGGCCTCCGCGGGTCCTGCCCACCGCCCACCCGCTCAGCTCCCTGGGCTCCCTCTGCAAGCTTCTGGCAGGCGGCCTCTTTCCCCCACCCACGCAAGCTCCCCCTGCTCCCCCAGGTACTTCCATGGGCCAGACTCTCCTCCCCGTCCCATACACACCAACCCTACACAGCCGGCCTGCCAGCCCATAGTGCCTCCCCCATCCCACTCGGCACCGATGCCCCCGCTCTTGGTCTCGCTCTGTCCTTCCTGTGACCTGTTTCCACCAGCAGACTGGGAGCTGACCGGAGACAAGAATCACGTCTTTCTCAGTGGTCTGGGGGCTTCTGAAAGGCCCCCCCAAGCATTTGTCTTAACAGCAGAAGGTACTGAGGTTAGAGCTGAGGCAGGTACAAGGTAAAGCCGAGAGTGTGGAGCTTTTGTTTTTATACAGGGGTGGCTCTGAGGGTGGGAAAGCCTGGAACCTGGAAGCCAGCCCCGGAGGCGCCTTCCAGGCTCCGTCAGTGGCTGCTCACTGGCTCTCCAGGCCCTTCGTGGGAAGGTGGGAAAGAAAGGTTGGCAGTAAAACTGGGAGAGACCTCTCTGGTCTCTAGTCTGTGGCTGAGTGACCTTGCTAGAAGATCCCTTTGGGAGACCTGGAGGTGCAGGGGTGGGGAGGAAGGAGGCTGCTTTCTGTTCCTGAGGGCCTCCAGAATGTGGGGTGCTTTGGGCTTTTGTTGGGAGTGCATGCCTTGCCCTTGGGCCCTTCCTAAGGGGATTGTGGGAAGAGTCCAGGGTATTTGGAGGTCCAAGGTCTCAAATGGGTTCCCACCTCCGCTGTGCACCAGTAGTATGATCATGGGTGAGTCACTTAGCATATTTGAGCCTCAGTTTCCTCATCTGTAAAATGGGGGTGATTGGACTAATAGTCACTCATCAGGTATAGTGCTAGGAGCAGGGGATTAATTAGTAAGAGCCAGTCCCTTGTTCTCAAGGAGCTTGCAGCTCAGGTGGAAGGAAGAAGGGACTTTACCAAAAACCTGAAAAGGCTTGGTGTTGGGGGGAGGAGGGCAGGGAGAGCAGGCCGGAAGGCAGACAGGTGTCTGATGCATTAGTCTCCAGCCCTGTGCCAGCTGCAGCCAAGCTCAGCGACCCTGTCCCACCCTCATCTCCCCTCCCCGACTTTCCCCTACCCCAGAGTCTTCCTCCAGCTCCTGCCTAGAAGATCAGGCTGTGTCTGTCTGACAAATTGGTGTCTGGGTGGCTTCTCCTTCTCCAACTTGTCAGCCAAGAATAGGAAGGCACAAGCTGCTGGCCTGGCTAGAGCCAGAGGGACAATCACAAATGGCTTTTGCCAAATGGAGTCAGGCTGGGTTAATTCACAGGGGCTGACTCCAGTAATGTTTCTCTCTCTCCTCTCTCCTGCTCTTTTTTTCTACCCATCAGGGCACAGTTACATTCCAGGTTCCCCTTGAAGGGCAATGCTCTGCCTTCGCTGGGTGACAAAGCCCAGAGGGTGGGAAGGCTCCTTGTGGACATGGGTCCAGGGAGGCAGGAGGCAGACGGCTGAACTCGTGCTCTGTGGAAGAGGGCTGCAGTCAGTGTTCCTTGGGCTTTCTGAGCCTCTGCTATGCACAAGGCATCGTGGGAGGCGCACTTGGGGATGGGGAGAGTTACAAAGATGAATCAGCTTACAATTTAATAAAAATATGAAACAAGGACCCAAAGATCCTTGTAGAGGAGAATCTTTTCTAAGGAGGTCCCCAGAGGCAAATTCTTGTTTTGGAAAGAAATCTAGGAAGGCTTCCAGGAGGAGGTGGCAAAGGGATGCCCTACAGATAGGAGTTAGGGAGAGAGCCCCACAGGCAACAGACACAGTGGCAAAGGCCCCCCAATGGCAAAGTGTGGGTTGAATTCAGGGAACACAAACCACCTAGTCTAGCTGCAGTGAAAGGTATAAAGAGGGGCAGGGTAGGGAAGCGGCTGTGGATCAATCAGTAGGGCTCCCGTTTACCATATGGGAGGCCCCGGGTTCGGTTCCCGGGGCCTCCTGGTGGGGGCAGGCCCGCCCGCACGGCGTGGTTGGCTGACCCAGCGAGCACAAGCAGCAAGGGGGGGATAAATGAATAAATAAATAAAATCTTAAAAAACAAAACAAAACAAAACAAAAAAACATATTTAAAAAAAAAAAAAAAAAAAAAAGAGGGGCAGGGTAGGGAATAAAGCTGGAAGGGCAGGATGGGATTCCTTATGAAGGCCTCTAATGCTGGGTGGAGGTGATGATATTTTGAGTGTCCACTCTGAGCCAGGCTTGTGCTAGAGCTAGCACATACATCAGCTGCAAGTTTTACAGTGAATATCCAACATTCCGTTTATCCCCATTTTACAGCTGAGGAGACAAAGGCCCAGAGAGGCTGAGTGACTACCTTGTCCAAGATCCCAGTGCTAGTAAGTGACAGCACTGGGATTTGAACCCATGTCTATGTGCCTCTAAAGCCCACATTCTTTCCACTAGTGTCCTGGGAGAGGGGCAAAATAACCAGCAGCAAAGGTGGGAAGAGTGTTCTGGCAGGTGAGCCTCAGGGAGAACTCTCATGGGGCTGCCCAGTGGGATCCAGCAGCACCCAAGGTGGGGAGGGGTGAGTGTCATGGAAGGACAGGCCTGTCTAAATTTCACACTGAGTCCTCAGGCCCTGAGGAATCTCCATGGACAGATGGAGTAGTGGGCAGCTGGGGATGAGCACAGGGGTCCAGGAAGGGCCCCCAGGGTGCGAGGTGGGTCTGCAGTGTGGCCGTGCTGGTTCTGTGCCCTCTCCACCAGGCCTGGCCTATGTGGCTCCATGCCCGGCCCCCAGTGGCGCCAGCCTCCTGCAGCCTGGATGGGGAGCTGGGAGCAGAGGGGAGGAGGTGTGTTGGTGGCGGCACAGGGTTAAGATTATAGCTCTGAACTGGGATCCCCTTTCTTTAGCCCCTTGTGGGCTCCAGCTGTCCCTGCCACTCTTTGGGGAAGGGGGCAGGGGATACTGGAAGGGGAAGGAGACTGTGGCAAAATTCAAATAGGGTCAGTTTGTCTTCCACCTCCATCCTCCTCTCTTAATTCCAGTCTGCATCCCCGGCTCCCTGCCTCCCTGGACCAGCCTTTCCTATATTGCCCATGTCCACCCCACTCTCAGCACAACCACCTCCACCCTCAGCCCCTTTGGCCGCAGAGTCAGCAGGGGGGAAAGTACAGGAGATGAGGGGCAGACATCACTCCCAGGTTGGCTTGGCCATTTGCTGTGGGGTGACACAAATCTCTGGGCTTTATCAGTCTCATCTATAAAGTGGGTCCAATAATGTCTCTTCAGCAGGACTAACCAGAAGATCATGGGACATTATGGCTGTGAAAGTGCTTTGTAAACTGTAAAATGCTAGACAAATGTTATGTTATCCTTAAGCCCTGCCCCAGAGTCCCCAGGAAACCACGGCTGTGTTGCTTAGTTGAGCTGCTTCAGTGGCTCTGGTTAGCACTCAGGCCCCTAGAGTGCCCAGGGCCTCTCCCCCACTTTGAGGCCAGACCCCGAGGCCCAGAGTCCAGGGAATCCGGCTCTGGCTCCACTGACATCCCCACCCCTGCCTCCCTGCAGACATGGGCTATGGCAGCCCTTTCCTTGCTGGAGGCTTTTCTTTGATGGAGGACTACCTGGCTCTGGGCACCTACTCTGAGTTTGGGTCTGCCTGAGACACCTCTATGCCAGTCTGCCAAGCAGACTTTCCTCCTGCCAAGGGGAGACCTGGCCATGCTCCCAGATGGGGAGCCCAGCCCCTGCCTCTGGCCCTGCCAGCCCTCTATGATCCCTCTCCTGTCCCTTGGCTAGCCAGGCGCAACCTGGCCCTTCACCTGAGTCACTGTTTTGTGTTTGCCCAGCTCCAGGGCTTCTGGCAGCCTCCTTGGAGAGGCATGAGGCAGGCCCCGGCCTGATAGGCATGTGGTTCTCTCTGGGCACGTGCCCACCCATGTGTTACCCCAGGAGGGGCCAGGGGCGGGTGGGGCTCGGTGCCTGCGGCTGCCGAGGTGGCTTCTGCATGAACCTAATGTGGTTCTGGAAGCTTCTTCAGTCCTGCCCTGGCTTTTAGCCAGTCGTTTCCCCTGGGAGGGATGGGTGAGGGTCACATTGGCAGTGCCTAAGGGCTGCCTATTAAAATCTCAGAGAGGAGGCATGTTGACAGGGAACATAGGTGGTGGTTCTCCTGCAGGATCCACACCCATTTAGATTTTTAAGGCAACTTCCCTCCTCATTTCAGCTGAACTGTGAGTGCCTTGAGAACAAAGCACTGGCTCTTGCTAATTAATCCACCGCAGCAATGGCAGCCAGATGGGCGTGAGGGGGACTGAAGAAGGAGTTGGGGGCAGAGGGTAGGACTGGTTGGGACGACAAGAGGGCTGGGGCCCTGAGGACCAAAGCCGGTCGCCTTCAGCTGGGCCTTGGCTCTCGAGGCTGTGGACTTGGGCACAGAGGAACCGGGCTGGAGGAACGAGGCTTCGGAGTCCAAGGAGTACGGGGACGGCCCAGGATAGCCCAGGCCCTGACCACAGACATCACATCTTCTCCCCACAGGGAGAGCCGTGCCGCTCTCCTTCCCTTCTCAGCAAAGCTTCTGGATGGCAAATTATACAGGGGCATCTCCACTGTCTCACCTGCCATCCTCTCCTCCGACCACGGCCATCTGTCTCCAGCACCCTCCCAAGGCCCAATTCCAGGGCTCATCCCAGCCCTCCTGGGCCTTGCAGCGCTTGCATGGGGACCGCCTGCTGCCTCCTTCTGGAAAGTGCTCCTTCCCTCGGCTTCCTTGATGCTAAAATACGCTGGCCTCCCATCTGGCTGAGCGGCCCTTGTTGGTCATCTCTGCCCCCTCATTCTCTTCTGGTCACCTAAGCAAGCCTCACCCAAGGAAAGCATCTTGCGGCACGCGGGCCCTGAAACCTTCCACTCCAGCGTTGGTGGTTCCCTGAGCTCCTGACGTGTGTAACCAGATGCCTCCTGTGTTTCTGTCCTGAATGTCCCACAGGCTTCTTGAACTCCACATGAACACAAGATTTCTTCATCTCCTGTGAAAATCTGCTCCTCCCCCAGGCACCCGGCTCTAGGATAGCACCATCGTTCCCCCGGTTGTCAGAGCGGAATCTGGGAGGCACCTAGGCTCCTCTCTGCCACACTCTTTTCCCGTCGGATCTGCAGCCAAGTCCAGTTAATTCTGCCTTGTGAGCATGTCCTGAATTGCTTCCCTGAACTTCTCCGCACTGGCAGGTCCTGTGCCCGAAGCACCAGCGCCCAGCTCTCCAGGCCCGCCCGCCTCTCAGAACAGTCTCCTGCTCAGCCCACCTCCACAGCTCCCTGTCGGAGCCAGCATCCCCAGCCTGCACCGGAGGCCTTGCTGGCTCAGGCCCCATTTCTCACCTTGTTTTCCCTTACTATTTATGCTGGTCAAATTTAACTCTCGGCTCCCCCTTCTTCAGGTGCCTTTGCTTTGGCTGTTTTCCTTGGCCTCAACTATTCTCCCCAACCACTTTCCATCCCCACACGCGAAATCCTGTCCATCCTGCAAGGTGAGGATCAAATACTCCCCTTCAGGCCCTTGCTCAGGTCCCTCCAGCCACGGGGACTTCCCCACTCTTCCCAGCTCCAGTGCCTCCTGCATTCTCTTGTACCACAGTGTTTGTGTTGCCCAGAGATTCTTCTTACCAGAAATACGGAATTGGGTTTGGAGGCCAAGGAGCCTCGCTCAGGTCGCCTGGTGAAGAGGAAGGAGCTCAGGTACTGATCTAGGATGCAGGCTGGAGTGTACATTTGTTGTTTTGGGGAGCCCTCTTTTGGTAATAGTACCTCAGTTTCCCCCAGGCTTCAGTTGGGGCACCACCCCTGCCCCCTGCATGTGACCTCTGCCTTAGCCAGTCGGTGATCACATTCCCAGCCACAAGGCTGGCCAGTCAGGACTAAGGACGCCCTTGGAGACTCTTGCTGGGATTGCTACGACTGAGGCGCTGTCTCCCACGGACTTTAACCTGAAGCTGTGCAGCCATCTTGCCATCACAAGAGAGGGAAGAGCCTAGCTGAGGAAATGGAGGCAAGAGATGGAGAGAGAGAAACCTGGTCCTGGGGATGTTGTTTGAGCCTCTAAATCAAACGGTGCCGAGAGCCAGCCCTGCCCCTGGACATTTCAGTTATGGCATACAGGAAATTCCCTTAAACCATCCCAGGCTGGGCTTTCTCCCTTTTGCAACACAAATAATCCTAACTGGTATGCAGGGTGAGGACAGGGGAGCTCCCAGGTGGCCAGCTCCTGGGCTCTCACCATCATCTTCCAGGAGGTTGCGGTGTGACCCCCCTAGGCCCAAGGTTGATGAATGGAAATCTGACTGCCCTGTGCCCCTGGCCTGCACATCCGGTTCAGACTGCTGGCATCCAAGGTAGGAGCAGAATGAGAACCATCTGGACTGCTGATTGAAGCCTTAGGCCTTGGGGTAGGGCTGCAGTCCCGGATTTGGATGCTGAGCCCCAGTCCCAGGGCCTAGAGTGTTGAGGGCTCCTCAGGGGGCTTCAGGCTCCCACTGGATGACTCAGGACCCCCAGATTCTGAGTCATTAGAAATATGGGAGCATCCCCAGACTTTTTCAAAGGGCACAGTCCCTGCCCAGGAAGGAGACCCAATTCCACCTCTCCCAGGAGCCCTTTGGGAATGTTTCTGGAAGCAGCTGGGGAAGGGATTGAAGGGAAGGGAGAGCAAGGGTTGGGCAGTGCCCGGAAGGATGGGAGAGGAGAATTGGAATGTTCCTGAATGTGCTTCCATGATGGAGCCTTTGGGAAATGCTCCTGGCCTCACCTCTGGGATGGCTGAGGGGCTGGAATAGGTAGAATTGAGGCATGGAGATGGGATTTATTCTGGGAAGCAGTGGGGATGCAGAGGGGTGCTCAGGGTCTGCCTGGGGAAGAAGAATGTTGGATGTCCATCTGAATAGGGGTACTGGGCACTGAGAGCCAGCTGGGTGCTGAGAGCTGGTGATCTTTGAGGGAGCTGGAGAGTGATCTGGAGCCTGGGGCATGGCCTGGGGTAGGTGGATTGCTGAGGGGAGCCTGGAGTAGCTGGGAAGGGTCAGCCTGAGAGCAGGGATGTTGGGGGGACCCAGAGCGGGGGAGGCAGGAACCTGAAGAAGGAGCCCTCCTTGCCTCGGCTCTGCTATACCCAGATGCCTGGGGGCCTAGCCTTGTCCCCTGGCCTTCTGCCCACCAGCTGCCACAATGCTGGGGAGGGATCTGCTTTGCATTATCGAGAGAGCCACCTCCCCCAGACAGATGGTCAGCAGACCCCAGACCAGTGCATCATGGGAAATGTCTTCTCCTGACCCTAGCTCTAGCCCAGCCCCTCCTTTCCCTGCAGCATCAGGGCCGTGGTTTCGGTGCAGAGGCCTTTCACGTTGTTCCAAGTACAGCCACAGGCATCACTGCACTGGATGACAGACGGGAGGGAGGCCAGGATGTGTTAGAGGAGGAGCTGTGGCCCTGATGGGCGGCAAAGATGGAGGAATTCATCCTCTAGCCTAGAGAATGAAAGAGCCAGAGGGGCTCCAGGGTCTGAGCCCAGAGGAGAGGGGCTGGGAGGGAAGAGAAGCGGGCAGAACTATGGGCCTCAGACCCAGAGAGTGATGACAGAAGGAAGAAGCAAGGGAGCCCCTGTCCATCCTCTGAGCCCAAGGAAGGCAGAATGAGTCCCTACTCTGGGATGGTGTGGAAACCACAAGCCACCTGGGGGCTACTGGGCACTTGAAATGCAGCTAGTCCAGGTGAGATATGCTATATGAATAGAATACACACTGGATTTTGAAAGCTTTGTAGGAAAAAAATATAAAATATTTCATTAGTAATTTTAAAATATCAATTATATGTTGATAAAATATTTTGGATATATTGAGCTAAATAAAATATATTATTAAAATGTAGCTCACCTATTTCTTTTTACTTTTCAAAGAACATTTAAAATGACATATGTTGCTCGCATGATTATGCTTTAGAGCATATTTATTCATCTATTCAACAAATTTGTATTAAGTGCCAACTGTTTGCCAGGCAAGGTGCTGTGGATAAGAAGGTGAGCAAGGCCAGACCCTGTCTCTGGTTTCCTGGAGTTTACAGTAATCAAATAATCACTCAGAAAGGTGTCCAATTAAAATGAGAGATAAGTGGTCTGAAGTAAAGGAGAGGAACATGGTATTCTCTGAACCTGGAGTCAAGATGCCTGATTTGGGCCCAGAGTATGGTGATGGCTTTCCCAAAAAAGCACTGGACTTGGGAAAGAAAGGGAAAGGGTGTTCTAGATGGAAGGGACGATGCACGCTCTGTGACTAGAGAGAATGGGGAGCTTGAAGGCTTCAGAGAAGGCTGTTTTGAGGGAGCCAGGAGGAGGCTGGCTAGAGCAAGGCTGTGAGTCCAGAGGCGTTGGCAGGGCCTCACGCAGCCCTCCCAGGGCGTGATAAGGATGGGAAGAGGATGAAGCCCTTGAGGGTGAATTAGAGATGATGGGTCAAGGGTAGGCTGAAGGAGGGCACAGCTTTCTTCACATCATGTGTGGTGGGGGGAGGGGGTTGTGGAAGGAATCTCTGATGCAATGTCTTTAAGGTCCCCTGGGCCCCCAGGTGCCCTAGGCCAGTGCCAGCCACCTCTCTACCCCACCCAATCCTGCTGTGCTCTGAGCAGCTTTTTAGACTCCCCGGTGCCTCCATTCCCATGGACCCTCCTTCACTTCCAGCCACCAAAAACTTCACCTCCGCCCTCCGGTCTGCCTGTCTGTCCTCCTCCACCACCACCTCCACACTGCAGCCAGAGCTAGTCTATGCACACAGACCACCCAGTGTCCCCCACCCCCAGCTTAAAGGCCTAAAACCCCTCACGGGCTCTGCAGGGTTCCAAGAACATCAGCCAGCCCTTAGCATCTCCCCGCTCCCTGGCCAGGCTGCAGGCACAGGACCGTCTTCAGGCGCCCTGTGTGTGCTGCTCTCTGTCGCTTCAGGGCCTTTGCTCAAGCTAGTTCCTCTGCCAGGAATATTCTCCTTCCCCAGCTCGTTAGCCCCACTTATCCTTAGGGTCCCAGCTTAGATGTCCCTTCCCCAAGCCCTGACAGGGTTGGGTCTGGGTCGGGACCCCCCACTCACCTTACTGTGGCACTGTGCTCCATACAGGACCTGCCTGCTGGATCCCCTTCAGGAATGAAAGCTCTCTGAAGGGAGGGGCTGCGACCCCTTGTTCCCGTAAGACAGTGTCTGGCTCTCCCCCATCAGACAAGGCACAGACTGTAGTCCCCCATCAGAGTGGGGGCTGCCTTAGAACAGGGATTGTGCCTCCCCTGTCAGACTAGGGGTATCCTCAAGTCTGGGGCTATGTCTACCCCATCAGACAGGACAGAGGGTTCCCCAAGTACCAGGATCATTTCTTACCTACTCTGAAACTCCCCCTGGCCGCACAACCCTCAGTCAGGAGATGGGCAACCAAGAGCTTCCCCTCCACCGAGTGCCTAAATCTTGGCTGGGGCCCGGCTGGCCCCCCTCCCTGGATCCCGAGGTCAGGAAGTCTTGTTTGCTGTTCTTTCTGGGAAAAGCAAGCCTTCCTTGCCTTCTCCAAGGACCATATGCCAGCCCCACCAGAGGATCTACCCAAGCAACCGGCAGGGTCTGAGCAGCTTGGCCAGCCTCGGAGAAGGACACAGGCCTGGGGCTGGAGGCCCTACAGCCCTGGGAGTTCCCAGGCCTGGGCCAGGCAGGGCTCAAAGCAAGGCTGGCAGGAGCCTGCTTAGGACTCGCCTGGAAAAGCCTCAAGGGAGGGGCCTCCCTAACTCCAGGCCAGACCAGTCAGCCTCCTGCCTGGCCATCTGGAGCCAGATCCATTGTGTGTGTGTGTGTGCGTGTGTGTGTGCGCTCGCTCGCGTGTGTGCATGTGCGTCTCCCAAGCCATGTGGGTGGCTGGGAGCCCTGAGGTTATGACCTGGACCTCCTAGCAAGCCCCTGGCGCCCTGTGGTCAGTTTCTCTTCTGACATCTGGTCAAATTCACAGCTGGCCCACTTCCTGCATGGCCATTTTTTACTTTCCTTCTCCAAGATCTGGGGGCAAAGGGCCCCCCACTCCTTTCTCCATCTCACTGAAATTAACTCCGTGGCTGCACATGTGAATTTGCTGGATTTCTGTTAAAACTTCCCAATTGTGTGTGTGTGTGTGTGTGTAGGGGGAAAGTAGGATAGGAATTCAGTGAGTTGGAAATGATACCTGGGTCCCTTCCACACACATACACCCTCAACCAATTCAAGCCATGTGTACTTTTAGAAAATCTCTGCACTATTTTTCTTTCTTTGCTATTTAATGTTCATCATTTAGGTTTTATCTGTAGGTTTCAGGAGGACCCAAGAAATGATTACACAGGATGCAATGGGGATGCGTCAGAGGGTGACAAGGGTTCTGGAGCTCCCTGCCTCCAGCAGGGGGCCAAAGGGTTCCATCTCAGCCCAAAGGGAGGCAGGAGGGACCCGAGAACCAAACACATGCTAAAACATACTTTCAAACCCGCCCCCTCAACCCCCTTCCCATCCTCCCCAACCTCTGGGGAAGAAAATAAATACACTCAGACACTGTCCCGCTCCCCAGGTCCACAACTGAGGGGCCAGCGGGTGAGTCTCCTCCTCCAGTCACAGATTGAGGTCAAAGAAAGCCATCTACATACAAAGCTCCTAGTCCCTACACAGGGCTGGGGAGGGGAGAGGGTGGCTGTCAGCACACACCCTCCCCGGCTCATTCATGCTAAGGAGAGGGGGAGGCATCCTCATTCCAACATCACACTGAACGAGCAGGACGGGGGGTGGGGGTGGGGGGTGGGGGAGGGGAAGGCCACTGACACCTCAGGGCCCCTTTCTGGCACCAAGCTAGGGGCAAGCAAGCCTTCGTGGAGCCCTCTAGACTCTCTCAGGCCCTCTGGCTGCGTTCCCGCTCTTGTCCACTTTTCTTCATCTCAACCAGGATGAGCCTTCAGGCCCAGCCAAACCCCTGCTCGCAGGGAAGGGGGCGCGGATGGGGAGGGCATTCCTCCATGCGCAGGCCCTCGCAAGACAGACGCCAGCTCAAGCCTCAGCGGTCCTTGGCCAGCCAAACCCGGGGGCGAGGAAAGAGCACACAGAGCTCAATTCCCTCTGCTGCTTCTCTGGCAGCGGCCCTGGGCAGGATCCGGTCTCAGCCCCAAAGAAGGAACTGGTGGAGGAAAGCAAGATTTCTCATCCAGCATGTGGTGTTGTGCAGGACTCGGGATGGAGGGCTCCTGGTCACTGACCCCCAGGGCTGCTTCTATGGGAAGACGCTGCCTGTGTTGGACCTGGGGAAAGGCAGCACTGGTCCTTTCTGTGGCAGGGATGCCACGCCAACATGCCTGGGGGTGGGGGGATGCGCGCAGACGGAGGGAAACAGCACCCCTTTCCACAAGCCCCACGCCTGGCTCAGATCATGAGAGATTAACGGGCCAGGCCTTGGGTAAAGCATCCCATGACCACAGGGGTCTGGAGAAGCCTGGGATGGTGGAGGGCGGAACCGGCTTGCTTCGAGACATTTCCTGGGGAGTCCCCCTCCCCTGACCTTCAAACAAACCTGAGGTCTCAGCCCTCCTGCAGAGAGGAGGGTGCCAGCCCACCCTTGGCCTCCACATTGCCAGGTGGCTTTGGGCAAGTCACTGCCTTTCTGGGCCTCGCCGTCCTGTCTGTAAGGCGAAGGCGGTGGACTAGATTTCAGAATCCCCTTCCAGCTCCCATCCTCCTCTCAGGCCAGGGAGCGGGAGAAGGAGCTGTGGGATTTAGACCACTGTGATGTTCCCTTCTTCCCCAAGTTCACAGTTGAGAGTCCGCAGCTCTGGTTGCTCAGCCCCCCTGAGTCTCCCAGGCCTTGTCACCATCCCCCAACACCATCTCCGGTATCAGCCCCCAGTTATGACAGCTGGGAGGGGGCTGGTGTGGGAAGAAGGGAGCAGAAGGTCTGCGTGGTGAGGCGACAGGGGCGGGTGGGGGTTAGGCAGCGGGCACTGCTCTCCTCGAAGAGATAGTGTGACCCGAAGCGCAGGGACCACACGGGACGCACGAGGGCTGTGGTTTGGGGCCTGGGCTCCGGGCCTGGTGAGAGGAGCTCAGCTCTGGCGGGCCTGCCCCGGGGGGCGGGCTCTGCGGGGTTGGCTGGAGCGGCAGTTGTTGGAATGTGGGGGCAGGGCGGGGGCTCCCGGGTGGGCTCACACGGGGGACGTGGCCGTGGACTCGCTGCACAGGCTCTCGACGATGTCGGCTCGCTGGATGCGGCGCAGGGCAGCCAGGAGGGCGTCGAGCGTCGCGCTGTCCTGAGCGGCCCAGCTGGCAAGCAGGGCGCGGACCGGGCAGGCCTCGTGGGTGAAAGAGTCTATGTGCTCAGGCTGGTAGCCCAGCTCGCCCGCCAGGTGCCGCCAGGTGTCCCCTGCGGAGCCGTTGAGCAGCTTCTCCACCTCCTCCCGCTTGGCTGGGGGCAAGCTGCTGTACAGGCCTCCGTCACCCTTGAGGGCTGCTAAAAACCCAGAGGGGAGTCAGGCGCTACCTGCTGGACCCACCCCTACTGCACCTCCCCCGTACACACAGGGGGTGGGGCCTGGGCTAAGACCCAAAAGGGGCTGAGGCAGAGGGATGGCCAAGATGAGGTCCTGGATGGGGGGACATGGGTGGACAGGGCTGTGGAGGGGGATGCTGACTCACTGCCCTCATAGCTCCAGCGCTCTCACCACTACCCCTCCTCGCTCATAGCTCCAGCGCTCTCACCACTACCCCCTCTCCCCCAGCAATTACTCCTCAGAGGAGGAGACTGGGCTTCTCAGTCCCAGACTCAGATGCAGCAAGTGTCCTGGAGCCGGGCTCGTAATTAGGATACATAATTAACTACTTGTTCCCCAGAAGTCCAGGGCAGGAGGCTAATTGCAGCCACTTTGGGGAGTAATTAGCCCCAGGGGGGACAATTAGCTTGATGAGTCTGGTTGCTCCGACTTGTAAAAGCCTCCACATCCTAAATCATCCCACTGGGAAGGACCCTCCTGCCCATCCCCTCCCCCCTGCCTCTCCCATCCTTCCCCACAGGGCCCACCGTTAGCCAGCCCCTCTGGCAGGTCTTCCTGCAGTCTAACCATAGTCCCTCCATGTCTCCCGGCCTCCTCACCCTGGCCGGCGGCAGTCTGAGTGTGTGGCTGCTGGTCGTGCAGGCTCTGGCTGTCCACAGAGATGCCGCTGTCGCTGTGGAGTTTCTCTCCCTCGGGTGGGGGGGTCTGGTTCACAGGCCGGCTGTTGGCTCCTTGTTTGTTCTGCTTGCAGCTGTTCCACCTGGAGCCGGAGGACAGGCCCAGACCTGGGGTCATGGAGCTGAGCTGGCCAACCGGGCCAGGGGCATGGGAGGTGGCCAGTTATCACCCCAACCTATCTAAGGTTCTGTTTCCTCCTATATCTGCCCCAGGCCTACACTGAAAGCTCCCCGAGGGCAGAGGGGGCTTTCAAGGGTTGGTGCACACAGGGAAGGCAGTCAATAAGTGTTCATGGAATGAACAGAGTGCAAATAAACGGCTTCCTAGGAATTCCGCTTCTAGCAATCTACCCTTCTAAAATACTTCCACATGTGTGCAGAGACATATACAAGGATTTCCTCTGCAATGAGAAGCAACAAAAACTGAACACAAATCAAATGTCCATCAATAGGGACTGGTTAAATAAATTATGGCCCATCCATATTATTGAATGAGTGGCTACAGATAATCAGATAATCTATATGTCCGGAGGCAAGTTCTCCCGAGGGAGATGAAGTGAAAAAGTGAGTTGTAGAATATGTACAGTATGATGCTACAGATTAAACAACAACAACAACAAAAAAAACCCTGTGTGTTTATGTATAACTATAAAAAATGTATACATGTGTGTTTGGAAATGCACAAAAAACAGTTGGAAGGATCCATTCCAAACAGACTCCAGGGAGGAAATGGGGTAGGATTTGGGGAGGTGAAAGGGGACTTCTACTTTTTGCTTTACTGTTGGTCTTGTTTGCATTTTCCACAAGCATGTGTTACTTTGATGATTTTTAAAAAAATGAAAAATGCATTTAAAAATGTAAAACCCCTTCTGGGAATTCTTGCACGTCCTGGATTCCTGGGTGTGGGTGCCACGGGATCCCACGTGTGACATGGGGAGGGAAGGGGGAATGTCTACACACAGGTAATGGTGTGGGTGAGTGGGGTGCAGGGGATGGAGACCCAGGAGCTGGTGGAGAAGGCTATCTTATGGGCGCAGCTGGGGGCAGGGGCTGGGAGGGGAGCAGCCTGGGAGTGGGGAGGTGCTGGAGCAAAGCCTGGGCAGGGAGGACCCCCTTCCCTCACCTCCTGCTGACCTGCCAGGCCTTACGCGGCTGGGGAGTGAGGTGAGCTTGGTTTGGGGTTGAGTTAAAAGGGTGAGCATGTTCTCAGGTCAAGATCAGAGCAAATCCTTCCTTGAGAGTGAAGGTCCCACTCTCTGTCCCTGGCATCCCCTCCTTACCTCTTGAAGGCAATGTAGGCCATGAGGCCCACAACCACAGCGGCCAGGATGGAGCAGTAGACAGGGATGAGGTTGTCGGCGGTTCCTCGGGTCACCACGGGCTGGGAGCTGCCCATCACTGTGGTCACCACATCTGCCACCGTGCTGCTTATGACATCTGGCTCTGGAGGTCCTTCGGGCTCCTGGGTGCTGGGGGCTGGGCTATCTGAGCCCTCCGGGGGCGTGGCCCGTGTCATCCAACGGCCAGGGATCTCTGGGAGAAAGGGCCCCAGGAGTGAGGTCCCGCTCCACCCCACAGGTCCCTCCAGCACATCTTCCTGAGCTCCCACCCCTGGCTCCAGGTGCTTGTGTGCATGACGCCAAGATGGTGGAGGGAGTTGGGGGAACTTGGTTCCTGTTAGCCCAGTCTTGCTGTGTAATTCTGGACTAGTCCCCTCTCTCTCTGGGCCTCAATTTCCCCATCTATAGAATGGGAATATTCAGAGAACTGGCCTGTCGGCTCCCTTCCACCCTGGGCATGGTTGTGGTCCTAGAATTGTATTCTGTTTCTCTTGGGTAACCAGAAGACTGGCAAGGAGATGAACTCATGAAGAAGGGAGAGTGAGCCACAGGGAAACATCAAGGAGTCACTCTGGGGAAGTGTCACAACCTCACCGGCTGCAGATGACCCCAGAATGCCTTGTCCTAAGGAAGGATGGGGGTACCCAGGGCTGGTTAGAGAGGTACCTGCTCCCATACCCTTTCCTGAGAGCTGCCGCCCAGTCTCTGATGTTCCAGGCTCTAAGGGTGGGGTGAGTGGATGCCCAGCTGGCTTGCTGCCCTCTGTCCAGTTTTTAGTGCCCAGCCTGTTTCCTGCTCTGCCTGGCTTCCATACAGTCTGATCAGAACCTTCCTTGGGCACAAGCAGACCTCAGGTGGAAGGAGTACCTACAAAGCAGGTACTGTCGACTGCTTCAGGGGGAGGAGCCCATGCCTTGCCAACTACCTCGGCCCCCCTCATGCCAGCTGGGCATGGCCAGCCTCCCTGGCAGGGGACCCAGCACCTCCTGGCACCAGTGGGAGGGATTTTCCATTTTGCCACCCAGCTGGGGAGAGTGCCAGGGGTTGTGGGCTCTGGAGGGCCTTGGAGTACCTGTCTGGGCAAAGCGGCCCACCCCATCCATCCTCACTTCCCATGCCTGGGGCAGAGAGGGAAAGCAGACAGGACAAGAGAACTGGGTAAAGAGGAGGGCACCTTGCTTCCCAGCCCACAGTCTGCCTGCCCAAGTTGGAGTCGAAGCTGCCCACTGGTCTTTTGGGCCTCCTTGGCTCAAGATGCAGGCGCTTCAAAGGCTCCCATTTTCAGCACCTTCTGAGGGCTAAGACCCCCAGATGTGAATCTGGAATCCATCTGGCTGGCAGTGGGGAGGGGCTGTCATCTGCCACCCCACCTCACCCTCCTCCATCTCAGTCCTGGGAGGAGTGGACAGAGTGGGGCAGGAGATGGAGGAGACACAGCCCAGAAAGGGTGCTGGGCTGGGAGGGCTTCTCCTGCCCTGCTAGGGGACTGGGCAAGCTGAGAGGGCTGAAGATAATAGAGCTTAGCTCAGATGTAGCCCAGCCCAGAGGCTGAAGGCGTGTGTGTGTGTGTGTGTGTGTGGAGGGTGTGTGTGCAGGGTGTGTGTGTGGGGGGGTATCGTGCCACCATGGAGATTAGGGAGCAGTGGGGAAGGGCTGAGGGAGGGCGGGAAGAAGGTAGAGAGGCTGAAGACAGCGCTGTCCAGGGCACTTTCTCCTCATCTTTCCAATCCCCACTGATGGGGGCAGGAGGACGAGATCCAGATGTGGCCATGTCCACCAGCATTCCAACCCGCTAAGCCCTTGGCTGGTCCTGACAGTCTTTTCCGGAATGGGAGCTGTTAGACTTGGGAGTGGAAGGAAGAACCAGGTCACCCCTCCTAAACCCACATTTCACTGGGGCAAGGGGGTAGCCCTTCTCCTCAAGGGTGGGTGAGTCGCCATGTTGACATTTGAAATGTATAAGCAGGAAAGTATGGAATGGGGCGGGGGTGCAGGCAACTGAACCAAGAATCAAATTCCATTTCCTGAAATGGTCCCTCTGCCCTCCCTCTCCAGCTGACATTTAACCCTTCAGAGGCTGGAGCTGAAAGGGGAAGGGGTACCCTCCTCCCTCAGGGTGGCAGGGGGGATGGGGTGGTATCTGGGAGGAATCTGTGAATGTTCCCAAAGGCACATCCCACCCCTTCCCCAGCCCCGCCCTTCTTTGCTCTAACCGTGCCCCTAAGGCCCCCCACCAACTGGTCCAGACTTGCCCATGGATCTGGAGCAGGGCTGCTGGCTACTGAACACCCTCCCTGTTCTGCCTGGTGACTGGCACGGCTTGCCTATCTCCCAGTCCAGGGCAATTGCCACCGGAACCAACACTTTCTATCCCCCCACCCTCCCAAGCTTCACACACAGACCTGGCCTCGGCCCAGCCTAATAGCCCTCTCCACCAAGAGCTACCTGAGCCAGAGACCGTGGGTGGTGGGAAGCAAGGCATGGGTGTGCCGGAGCTGGAGGCTCCCCAAGTGCTGGGGATGTATTTCCCCCATCAGGTGGGGACTGGCTGAAGGCAGAGGCTGTGCTGCTTCCATCAGAATAGGGGTTCCCCAAAGTGGGGCTGTGCCCTCCCTCAGCTGGGGACCAAGTGCTGTAGCCATGTCTCCCTCATCAGACTGGCTCCCCGAGGGCAGAGGATGTCTTTCTCCCATCAAACTGGGGGCTCCCTGAAGGAGGGGCTATGCTGCCTGCTCAGACTGAGGGCACCCTAAAGGTTAGGTCCCCAAAGGCAAATAGTTAACTGGGCACATGACCACAGGTGATGGATGCCCCCCCCTCCCTGAGACAGGCCTTACCAATCAGAGACCAAACAGCTCTACCCTGGCACAGGGCCCCCCTGGAGATTCCTCCCCCAACCCTGGGAACTACTCCATCTCCTTGGGATCCTGTGCCTGGCTAAGGTGGGTACCCCCCACCCCCTTCCCTGCAGAACCCGAGCCCTCCATACATTCCTCACCCCATTCTTGGGCTTCCCAGCCCCTTCTTCCTCTGCCCCAAAGCCCCTCCTCCCACCTACCTCCTAGGGGTCCCTGTGTCCAACTTCATCTTTCACTAGATTGTCACAATGACTGCCAACCCTTCCCCAGATACCACACTTTGAAGCAGACCAGCCACCTCCCCTAAACCACAACAGGCCTGCTGACCACAGGACCAGTGAGGAAACAGGTCCGAGAGAGGGTGACCCCCCAACACCACTCAGATGGATTCCACCCCAGATCCCACAGAGCAGGTGAGTCCAGAACCACAAACCACCAGACCTAGCCCAGGCCTCAGAGCCAAAGGGTCCCAACTCCTGAGGGTCCTCAAGCACCTTCTCCAGGTCAGAAAGCTGCCTCCTCTTTGCTCTAGGCAAAAGTACCCCAGGCCAGGGCTGCTGCCTGCCAGCTGTTGATCTCCTGCCTATCAAATCGCCAGCTGGCAGCCACAGACAATTAAAGCCCTGGAGAATGAGTTCCAGTGTAGTAACCCACAGTCTGGGAGCATGATAAAGGCTTTCAAAACAGCCCAAAGAGGGACATACTGAACCAAGTCCTTTGGAGATAAAAGGATGGGGAACCACCTCCTCCCTCAGTTTACCCAGGAACAGACGTTTCAGGGAGGGTGCTCACTGGCTCAAGGTCACTGAGGCCAGGAGGGGCTCTTCTCCACCCCCAGGGGTGCCTTTCCTCACGAGCCCAGCCCCCGCGGTGCCCGGTGCCCTGCATCCCAGCCGCGCTCACCCTCGCACTCGGCGTCTGCCCAGCGCGTACACTCGCGCAGCTGGCGCTCGGTGTCCTCGCACACGGTACAGGGCAGGCACGGGTCCACGTGGTTGGCCTCGTCGGAGTACGTGCCGTCTGGGCACTCCTCGCACACGGTGTTCTGCTTGTCCTGGCAGGAGAACACGAGGCCCGAGCCTGCCTCGCACACGCGACACGCCTCGCAGCGCCCGGTTGTCTCGTCCTGGTAGTAGCCGTAGGCGCAGCGGCACACGGCGTCGTCCGCCTCCACGCAGGGCGCTGACATGCTCTGCAGGCCCACGCACTCGGTGCACGGCTTGCACGGCTCGGTGGCGCTCACCACGTCGGAGAATGTCACGCCTGAGGGGCAGAGGGACGGCAGGGGAGCAGCAGGCCCAGAATTCAGCCTCCAGCCCACTGGGCACTCTACCACGGCCCGCAAGTCCGCCGTATTCATTAGGATCCCGATCCCGGGCCTATGAAGGCTCCGGAACCCCATCTTCCTGGTGGCAGGGGCCCTGAGGCTCCGTGGAATAGCCCAGCTGCCGCAGGTAAATTTCCTGGCAAATTCCTTAGAGAGTTCCCAGCCGCTGCACCCTTGTTCCCAGCATGATTAAGGAATAATCTGAGTGTGGTTTCCCGCCCCCCCTCCCCGCAGGCCAGAGCTGGGCCGTGAACCCAGCCCAGGCATCGCAGGCCTTCTGCTGGCCTCGCCACCTCAGCTGCCTGGCTCTTCTCCCAGCAGAGGTGGGGGCTCAGGTGTGGCCTGAATGGCATGACTGGGGCTGGACAGCAGAACTTCCCACCCATGGTGCTACCCTAACCTACTTGGGCTTGACTCTTGAGGGTGGGGGTGGGACTCCAGGCAAGAAAGTTCAGGTGTAGCAGGAGGGATTGAAGCTAGACAGCAAGAAGGACTTGCCAAGATAGTCCTCTGCCCTTTCAACTGGCATAAAGGGAAGATTTTCAAGCTCACTCTTGACTCATGCTCTCTTAATTGATGGATGCGAGCCCCAGAATAAGGGAGGAGGCTGTGTGTGTGTGTGTGTGTGTGTGTGCGCGCGCGCGTGCAGTGAGGGGGCAGGCAGAGAGCCAGGTCTTCTTCACCTTTTCCAGCCGAATGTGGTGAACTCTATGTGCCAGCCTGAGCCCGAGCAGAATGGTCCTTGCTCTGAGGACAGGAAGAGCATGGGTTTAGGAACCCAACAACCAGAGAAGGCAGGATTGCTCAGAAGGTGGAAACAGAAGTAGAGACTACAGTCCCATTGGAGGGAAACTGAGGCCTGCCATGGAGTCCAAGCTCAACATTCACTAAAGGCATAAAGAGCTACGATGGAGCTCAGGGTCCTTATCTTGGGGAGGGGAGGGAAGCAAACAAGGAAAAGAGAAGTGAAAAGGGCAGAAATTGGGGGAAGAGAAAAAAGGACATTGGGAAAAGGGCCTGGAAAGACACTTCAGGTTCCTGAGCAAGTTTTCCTAGGGAGATGACAGGTTTGGATTCAAAACCTGGTTTCATTACTTATTAGCTGCATGACTCAGGATGTTTTACTTGACCTCTCTGAGCGTCATTTTCTTTCTCTGTCAAATAGGAAATAATATATCTCCATATCTCCACGCCCAGGGTTGTGGTGAGAAAGACATGAAATTCAGCATGTCAGGCACTCACCGCACAGCAGGGATTCTGTAAAGGTTTGACCCCATGGGCTGGGCAGTGATAAACACAGGCACACTTCAATGGTAGAGAGAGTCAGCAGAAAGGACTAGCAGACAGAAACAGCTGAGACGGGATGTCCAAGCTATACAAACAAGAGTGTCCTATCCATCCGGCACAGTGTAGGCAGGGGGGTGGCTCCAGGCACACGTGGAGGGGAAGGTGGGAGCCCTGCCCATGGGAAAATGCAGAAAATTAGCAGAAAACTCCTGGGAGACAGTTTTAGGGGGTGTGAAAAATGTGGTCTTTTTTGGCAGAGAATGAAGGCAGGAGCTTAATGGGTTTCCTTGTGGAAACATTTTGAGGATGGAGAGAAAGTCCACTGGGGTCTCCACCCCATAAAGCAGGCTCGTAAAGGCATCCTGTTAATGCAGCTGGAGGAGTGAGGGGAAGGGAGATCTGCATCTGCCTCTGCCCCCACCTCCCCTCCTCTTCTGCAGGGCTCCCCCACCCTACCTGAGGACCCTTGGAGATTTAGGTTCCAAGAGGAGAGGCCCTGAGCTCAAGCCCATGAAATGAGAGAGGCTGATGGCGGACGGGCCAGGATGGCCTCTGGTTGGCTAACCCTGTCCTGGGCTGGACACCCTGTTAGCCCTGGGGCAGGGCAAACGGCTCGATGGCAAGGTGGCAAAGGCTCTGTAGCATGTCCAGCCTCCCTGCCCAAGCTCAGGAGGCCTTCTGCTGGGGGAGGACAGGGATGGAGCTATAGGATCCACAGGTGGGAAAACTGGCTTTGGGAAGCACCAAGGAGTTAGGGTTGCCTGAAGTATAGAAAGGCTGTGTGTGTATATGTGGAGATTGAGAGGCAAGACTAGGCAGGCAGGTGAATTGAGAATTGCCAGTCCTGTACTCTTGTCCCCAGCATGGTTAGAGCATAACCTGATCATGGATTCCCCCCCAGAACTCCAGGTGGGCATTGAATGCCAGGTAAAAGGAAGGCCCTAAGCCAAAGGTTTCTGAGGACTGGGAGCATCCAGTAGAGACAGAAACACCTGACCCCAAAATGCAGAGAATTCAGACCCCAGATAAGGCTGGGGGCAGGGAGCCCACACCTGCCATGACACCAGCCCTGTAACAGTTTCTCTCTCTAGGAATAAAATCTCAGGCAGGAATGGCCACAGCTCCCCTCCTCCACAACTTGACATCACCCCACAGGAAGGACCTCCTCACCCTGCTCCAACCCCCAATCCAGCTGCGGCCATGAAAGCTTTGCTTCCTGGGTCAAAGCTGGAGAACAGCGGGCCTGGGGGGCAGGGTAGCCACACCTCCCCCAGGATCCCGCAAGGTCAGTCTCCAGGGCAGCCAGGATTTGATCCTCCTCCCCCTTCCCCCAAACAGGGTAAGTGGCAGCCATTGATTTTGCAGTGCAGATATTTTTAGCTGGTCTTAGCATCAGCTACTCCCCCTTGCCTGGCCACACTCTTCTACATGGCTTCTCTGCTTGGGGCCTGGGAAGGGGCATCCCTTGGGGATACCCCATCAGGTCCCTTTCCTCCCTCTGCATAGGTCTTTCATCCATGCTCAGCTTCTCCTTTCTGCCTTCTATTCCGGGGCCATGCAGTGGTGGGCAGGGGACTGCCAGGTGGCAGAGCACATGCAAGGTCCTCCCCAGTTGGCCCTTCCCTCTCCTCGCCTGACACCCCATACTCACTGTCCAAGCAGGGCTCACACACGGTCTGGTTGGCTCCGCAAGGCTGGGCCACACCCTCGCCCAGGTTGCAAGCTTTGCAGCACTCACCGCTGTGGGTGTACAGGCTCGTGGGGCATGCCTCCTTGGCACCACTGAGGGACACCTGGGGGGGATCAGAGGGTCAGACTGGTAGGAGGAAGTCGGGGGGGGTGTCTTCTGAGTGATCAAACGCCCCCTCCTAATGCCTTCTATTGGAACCACCTGGATTGGGATGAGCTCACCAGGGAGGCATTAGACACATCAAAGCTGGCAGGGAAGAAACACAGTGGGGGGACAGTGCACCCCTGCAGGCTATTGGGGGCTTGAGGTCAGAGCCTTAGATGCTGACCTTTGGCAAGTTCATCTTGGGATTACAGCAACTCCTGGATTCCCAAGGATACACCACATGGAGGAGGGGCCTGAGGTCCAAAAGAGGACCTTGGGGCAGGGATGTCATGAATGGTTGGACAGGTTGCAGCACGCACAGGGCTCCCAGCCAAGGGGGTGACTACGAGCTGAAATCCAGCCCATGCTCCACTTGCTAAGCAGCGCACCTGCAGGGCTGCATCTGCCCAGAGGGCTGCCTTCTTCTTACTTACACAAAGGCTGGCAGGACCCTACTCCTGGGTCCTAACACCACCAGGTTAAATACCAAGTGGGAGGTGTCTGAAGCCAAGAGCAGATGGCAGAAGGTGGAGGCTTGGGTTCGAATCCTGACTCTGCACTTGGGTTCTGGCCTATCCTGCCTTGGAGTTTATGTCTTGCCATACAGATTGAGATGGTGTCAGCTCGGTGCCAGGGCAAAGGACCAGCCAATCGGCAAGAGTCTGGTGCCAGCAGAGGAAGAAAGGGATGCCTGTTACCAATGACAAGAAAGTGGCTGCTCTCACCATTCAGCAGCCCTGCTCCACCAGGGTTTGATCTCCAGCCACCAGTCCTCCTCTCTCACCCTGCCCGCCCCCACAGCCGCTGGGACCAGGGGAAGGGGAGTCAGATTCCTGCCGCTGAAGCATCTTTGCTCAAGGATGGAACGATTTAGCACCAGATTGCCTAGAGGGAGGGGCTGCTGAAGGCTTGCTTTTGGTTTCTGTTCCTTAAAAAAAATCCTAATGTCTAATAAAACACCAAAGCCTGCTTTCCTGGCCCCAAACCATGCATCCCCTCATTTAATGGTGAGAGGAAGTGTGGGCTCTGGGTTGTGGAATCAGAAGGGAGCTTTCCAAGGTCATTTTGGGCATGCCTCTGCTTACACACTGGACAGGTTATGTCCAAGTGGCTTGTTCCCTCCTGTCCTTTGTTTTTGAGGTCTGGATCAGCCTTAGAGGTGGCCTTGTGGTCCTCACAAAGTGTGCGGAGAGGGTCCAGGCGGGGCAGGAGGAGGGAAGTGGGTGTCACCACCACCCCCTCCCAGGTGGCAGCAGCACACAGTGCTGGGAACTTCTTCAGCCCAGGAGCCTGGAAGCTCCCAGGTGCAGGCTTTCCCCCAGGACGTGGGATTCCAGAGGGGTGTACTCTGATTTCTTTTCATCCTTTAGGGCTATACTTAAATGTCACTATCTCAGGGAAATGGTCCTGTCGCCCCCACCCCTCCCAGATGAGGCTGAACTGCGTGGTGAGAGGCTCTCTCTGCCCACTGTTCTGGTTTGGCCTGATACTTTACTGACTCTGCTAGATAGTCAGCTCTCTAAGGGCAGAGTCTGACACGGTACCTGGTGCATAGTAGGGACATGGTAGGGACCCAACATCTATGCTATGGAATTTAAGACCACGAAAATACTCTATGACCTCAACTAACCAGAACTCTAGAGGAATGGCTCTTTCTGGATAGCTGAGTTTCCAAAGAGTCAAGAAATTGCTCCTCTAATCATCAAATGTCCATTTTAACCATGGCAGCTGCACCTTTCTCTGTCTCCAAAACATATCTTCACAATTTCCCCATGACTCAGGGTTTACACCAGCGATTATTCTCGGCTGCAATGCAGCTCTTGTGTTCTTTCTCCCAAATGACCACACTTTAATCTGTGAGTCCTCCTGTCAGCTTTTTAAATGGTTTTTCTGTCCCTCCCTTCCTGTCTAGATATCAGTTGTCAATTTTTGCTGCTACCAGAGTGTGACCTGAATCTGCTCCTCCCCCACCATTCTCATTGATTAGATCTAATTGAATCTCTAGAAAGGAGGTAACTAGCCTTGTTACAAAGGTGAGTGTAAATAGGGTCTGGACCCGGAAGGGGCAACTCTCTGAGTAAAACCTGTGAGCTACGCTGGTGCCTCCCTCCTCAGCAACCTCTGTCACTCTGAATTCTGGCTCAGCACTTGGGAGCTGAGTGACCTGGGACAGGTTTTGAACTTCTCTGTGCCTGGGTTTCCTCCTCATTAGGTAATAACGATGTGCCGGCCTCAAAGAGTAGCTGAGGAAGGTGCTTTAGGAGCCCTCTCTTCTCTTCTCCAAGGTCTTACTCATTTCCTCTGCATCTCTTCATTGTGTTCCACTTATTTGTGGTTGGTAAAGACCTGGACTCTGAGAGCTGGGGGTCTGTCTGTGGCAGTCCTGGATGGGGTGACAGCATTGTGCAAGCCCCTCTTATGGAAGCCTGCTCTCCCAGCAGCAGCCCACAGTCCTCTCTCTTCTCCCAAGTCTTGTGTTTGGAGGATTTGGGGCCACATAATTAATAATCACTTGTGATGGGAAGTGGCTGTGGCTTAAGCAATTGAGCTCCCGTTTACCATACAGAGGACCCAGGTTCAATCCCCAGGACCTGCTGGTAAAAAAAGAAAGAAGGTGTCCCAGACCTGCGTGGAGAGGTACAGGCCCTCTTGGCAGGGAGAGGCCCAGGCCCCCGCGTGAAGCAACGCACCAAAAAGATGATGATGCAATCAGATAGAAAATATAATCATCATCATCATCATCATCATCACTTGTTTCCTGTAATTGTTTTATTTTTCTTATTTCATAAAATCTCAAATCTGCTATTGAACAGTATGTTACTTTGGGTAAATTAATCTCTCTAAACCTCAGTTTTTTCACCTAAAACTATTGGGTTGGTAATCCCCACCTCATAGACTTGCTGAGAATGAAATGAAATAATTGATGCAGATATGATCGATATATAGGCCAATACATGTTAGTTATCAAAGAAGTGTCTTGTTTAGGGACAGTGAGCTGTTTATCAGGGGTAAGAGGTAGTGAAAGGGGAGAGTTTAGCCATCCCCAAAGAGAGGAAACCACCTGAGAGCAGGGGGCGGGAGAGATATCAAGAGATACTTACCTTTCAGGAAGAATCTGAAGAGGGTGTGGGGACCAAAGAAAGATGGGAAATTGCTATTGTTAAAATGTACTGACTCAACAACTATTTGCTAAGAGTTCTGATGAGATGTGGCCCCTGATCTGTGTGTGAGGAGGTCACAGTCCCATGAGGGAGAGAGACATGTCACCCCAAACAACTGCACCAGAGGCCAAGATGCTGAGGGGGATAGACTTAAGGAATTGCCTTCATCCCTCTCTGGCAGATGAAGAAACAGGCCCAGAGAGGTCACTCAGCCCAGTGGCCTGATGTGCAGCCCCTGCTACATCCTCCGCCGGTCCGAGGCTGAGCAATCTCTGGAGGCAGGGCAGGGTGACTAGGGTACAGGCCAACTGCCCCAAAATCAGATCCCAAATGATCACTTTACCAAAATGATAGAAACATTTGCCTAAAATTTGTATTTATCACACTTATGTAAAATTTGATAGAATTTCATCCCATTTTCAAAAATGTTTTCTACTATTTGTTTCTACTTTTCAGTCTTTTAAGGCTTTTTAAGGAACTAAGGTGGAAATGCCCTTAGCTGAATTGACCTTTAAGAATGTTTAAAACATTTTAAAAATGGGGCAAAATAGAAAAACACACCAAAACAGCTGAAAGTGTTTGAGAAGTACTATCCGAACACTTCAGTGTGATGAGAGGGGCTCACTCACAACAGCTTCAGCAAAGGGTTCCTTAGGCAAACAGAACCACAGCCACTTCAATGGGCTGGAGGGTTTTTCAAATATCTAGAGCAGGGGTTCTTAACCTTTTTTGTTCCATAGTCCCCTTTGCCAGTCAGGTGAAAACCACAGACCCCTTACTAAGCCCACACTGTACTGTGTATTATTTAATAAATATATCACACCGGCACCAATACATCCCCACAAGAATGTTTTTTCAAATCTAAATTCAAGCTCAATGACCCCTTGTTAAGCACCCCTGATCTAGAGGGTCTTTTGAGGCTATTGCAAAACCATTCGGCATATGTCCCCCCATTTGGGTAGTGTTGAGTTGGGGGGTGGGAGAGTGGAGTTAATGACCCGGGATGATACTGCATGGATACCTGATGGGAGGTGGGGGCTCTGCGTGAAGGCCAGGGGAATCAGGCTCCAAATTTGTGGAACCAAGGAGTGAAGCATGGATCCAATTTGCCAGGTTGGTGTGGGTTCAGGGCCACGCATCCCGGTGATCTAGAAGGGAGATGCTGCCCTGCCATAGGAGGAAAGAGTGGATTCCAAGCCGAGCACCCTGGGTTCCAACAAGGGGCCACCACTTAGTAACCGGGGGAGCCTGGTCTCCTGCCTAAAAGCGCGGGAGGACCAGCTTCCTCCCCTGTAAAATGGGAATAACTCTGCTGGGATTTTATAAGGATTAAATGATGCAAGAGAAATTACCCAGGACGTGCGTGGCACTTAGTAGGCATTCAACGAATTGTATTATTTCTGCCTGCCCACCCCCACCCCCTGGGAAGAAACGAGGCGGGTGAAACAGGCTGGGCTGGTACAGCCGGGTGGGGGCCCCTTCCTTCCACCCCCCCACCCCCCAAACCCGGCCTCTCCCGCCCGCGCTTTTGCTGCCTTAGCTGCATCCCTATTAGGCGCATTAGCCTTCCCCGCGGCTCCGGTTACAGACGTCTGAATGACAAAGTGCCTCCATTACCGGCGCGTCCCGCCAGCCGACCCGCCGGGACGCGCTCAGCCGACCCGCCGGGAAGCGCTCTGGTTTCAGCGCTCTCTCGCCGCGGCCCAGGAAGAAACCCGGACCAAGGCGATGCGCAGAGGCGGCCCAAACATAGCAGCCCCCGCGTCAAGGCTGCAGGCGGTAGATTGTGCGCTGGGATCACCTTCCCGAGCCTCCAGGCTCTAAAGCCCAGCTGCCTTCACTCCTCGTCTCTTCTCTGCTCAGGGGACACTCTCCTGGCCTGATCCGGAGCTCACCGCCCCCCTACTCCGCTCTCCCGGATCCACACTACTGGTCGCCCCAGTCCCCGTCCCCCCTCCCCGCCCCTCGAGAAGCAGCTTCTCCGGAAAGCGTTAGTCAGCAAACGTGCCCGCAGTCTCGAGATGAAGCCACAGGTACTGACAGCTCCAGGGGACCCGGGCTGAGATTCAAGAATGGGGCCCGAACCCGGAGAGAGTCTCTGCCCACTGCACCCCTATATTCCACCGCGGATATGACTTTGGGGATGGTGTCAACCCGGCCCCCGCCGTGAAACGCAGCTCCTATCCTGGGCTGGGACGCCGGCAGCCCCTTAAGGGATGCGGGATTGGACGGGCAATCAAGTGATAGGGCGTCTAGCTATGACTCTGTCCCAACTTGCTTGTGGGATCCTGACCAAGTCGTTTAAATCCTTAAAGCCTCCGTTTCCTCATCTATAAAACGGGAATTTGGGGCCGCGATGTTCCGATGAGAGATGAAGATGGCAGCGAGAGTGAGAACGCCTTCTCCATTGCCAAACCTTCCAGGGCGCTCAGTTTATAGCCACCCACCAGGTCACATCTCCTGAAAATCTTGTCGGAACTCCTGGGAAGACTCAGACGTTTCGAGGACCCGCCGTCTTTTGCCGAATCGGTGCTTAAGGACACCGCCAAAAAACCGAGGCGTCCGGGCGCCCCCATCTCTCTCGGTGCCCAGCTGCTTCCACCCAAAGCTGGGCGGGGCGCGGGTGGGATCCCAGGGCGGGATCCCCACCCTCCTAAGCGCAGGAGCGTAGCGAGCCGCTGGCGCCGCACTCCAGTCACCAAACTTGGGGGCGGCGTGCAGTCCTAGGAGCGGACGCAACTCGGGGTGGCACAGCCCTCGTGCCACAGCACCCCCTGCAGGCCGCCGGCCGTCTCCGCGGCCCGCGACTGCGCGTTGCTCCGACGGTCCCCACCTAGTGCTCCCCGCGCTCTGCACCCCAAGGCATGGCTCTGGTCAGGCCGTGTCGGGTGACGCCCGCTACAAACCCCCTGGTGGGCAACACTGCTTCACACCGCTGGATCACGCGCGACGTTGGAGCCCGCCGGCCGTGGGGGAATCCGGAGTGCTAATTCGCCCCCGCGAAGTGGGCGCTCCCCTGCCAGCCCCGGCTCCCCAGACGCAATTCCCAGACTAGGCAAAGCCCTGGAGAAAGCGCGGGAGACATGCGGGGAACGTGCCCAGGGCTCCTCGGCGTCCATGCCTCCGCTGTCCCTCCTTGCCCCCCCCATCCCTCGGCCGGCAGGCAGGACCCCGACCGCTTTAGTGTCGGCACCCTGTTCTCGGTCCCTTCCACCTCTCTACTCCCTTCGCCACCGTCCCTTTTCTGCCCTCCGCAACCCTAAACTGCCTTCCCGCTCTGCGAACCTCTCCCTCCAACACCTCATCCCCCATTGTCTGGCCGGTCCCCATTGTCCGATGCCCGGTCCCCTCTGCCTCCAGTCCCTTCAACCTCTTCCCTCATTGTTCCATCTCCGCGTCTCGGGTTCCCCGCCCAAGCCCCGCTCGCCCCTCGCATCTACAGTCCCCGTCCCCCTGCCTCTCCTTATCTCGCTTCAGTTCCGTCCCACCACTCTGTAGTTCCCTCGAGATCCCGACGTTCAAAGCCCTCTTCCGAAGAACTCAGGCATCCAAGAGCCCCATGACACCCTCCTGAGACACCCCTCTCAGCTCCTCTCGCATCCTCCCGCCATACCCGAAGACCGACATCCGTGCGCCTTCTTGTCGGCATTTCTAGCCTGGGACCCAGGGTCGCCTTGGCGCTCGGATAACCCTAGATGCTTCTTTAAGGACCCGGCATCGGAGTCCCTCTTCAGCCACCCACCTCCAGCATCTGGGACCCCGATACTCTATTCTTTTTCTAGGGTGGCGGCGCCCTGCGCCCGGCTCCCCTCGGAATTCCGATTCCTGGGAAGGAAGCGGGCTCCCCTCCGGCTAACACTCACCCCCAGGAGCAGCAGCAGCAGCAGCAGCAGCAGCAGGCGTGGCCCGTCCATGGCGCGGCCGGTGGCACCTGCCCCCATCATCCGCCTCCCGCTGCAGCGCGCGTCTTCCAGCTCTGTCCGCTCGGCGGACAGATAGGGCTGCGCTGCGCTCCAGCGCCCGCCGGCCGGAGGTGGCCGAGGCTCCACTCGCTCTGACTGCGGGCGGGCGGGGCTGGGTGAAGCCAGTGCGGCGGCCCCGCCTCTCCCCGCCTAGCCCGCCCACCCCCGGAACCATGCCCGCCCGCCCTGCCGCCTCCCGGAGGGGAGCGAAGGGGAGCGGAGGGGAGGGCGCGCGGAGAGCCGCGCCCGGCCGCCGTGCTGCCGCTTCTCCGCGCCTTTGGGCCGTAGAGCCTCTCACCCACGCCGCCCGGGTACCCTGGGCCCGGCCCGCGCAGCTGCGCGTGGGTCCCGATGCTGCTCCCGGGCCAGGGCATCCCCATAGCGGCTCACGTTCCTCTCCCGCTGCGGCCCGCCACAGGGTTCAGTGTCTTAACCATCTTCCTCCGCCTCTGGCTTCAGCTTCTCCGCGGTGCCTTTGCTCCCTATCCAGCCGTTAGCAGTAAGAGTGCCCACTGCCCGCCCGGCCCCGTGCAGTGTTCTCTGTGCAAAGACCTGGGGGGAAGGAGGGGTAGCAGGTGGCCTGACCCTGTGTGTGTGTGTGTGTGTGTGTACGCGCAGCGGGGACATTCAGGAGGGAGTCCACCCGACATCATGTGAATTCTCAGATGATGGGTTTGAAGAGGTTACAGGTAGGTGTGCACACAAAACACAGGAATACACACAAATACACTCAGGAGTGCATGTCTAATATGTGCCCCTGCACTCACATATGCCCGCAGCATCCTCTTGCACACATGTACACCTGCACATTCTACACATATGGCAGTTGGGAAACCATGAGCATGCATGTGCCTTTCCCCATGTTTGCACATGTGCACACTCATCACTCATGTGGACATAGCATTCAAACACACATGCTCGCCTATCATCACATGCATATGTATACTGTCACATCTACACAGTCACATCCACACCAGATCTCACATGTGGTCTCTCACACACGTGCATACTCACATTCATGAAGACACCATACACAAACACAGGTACATCCTTAACAATACAGTCCTCACTGGACTGTTTCCATTAGATCATAAGCTCCTGGCAGGCAGCACATTGCCTTCTTGTCTGAATGTCTGGTACATAGTAGATGTTCAATAAAGTTCTGCAGGATGGAAGAAATGGGTAAGTGGTTGGATAGACTTGCAGACAGATGCTCTCTCTCTGTCCACTCATCCTCGTACTATTTAGGCGCTGGATGAGGGCAGGAGTCTCCAAGCAGAGACCGACTCACTCCTCAGGACCACACTCACGAGCCCCCAGAAAGTGCTACAAGTCCAAAGTAAAGGCCTCTCCAGGTCAGGGAATGTCCTCATCCTTTCCTGGTCTCCAGATCTGAGGGCCCAGGAGGACAGAGCTGTGAGGAGCAAGTTGGCAAAACCCACCCATCCTATAAAATCTTGATCTTGGCCATGCCTGGACCTCAGTTTCTTCTTTGGAAAAGAACGGGAAGGAGGAGAGATGAAGAGCACTGGTAAAGGGGGCATGCTATGACTAAGTGAAGTCTTAGCTCAGCTGAAGCTCATTCATTCATTCAAGGAAAAACAAAATTTGCTCTCTGAATTTCCTTCTCGAATAACTAACAAAGTCTGTTGAGGTGCTGAGCCGCTGTCTCCCCACTGGGCATAAGCGGCCGGGCAGCAAGTGCCTCTTCAGAAGCCCCTGAGGATTTGCTCCTCCTGGACAGAGACCGTCTCTAAGATGTCTCCTCCTCCCGCCACTTTTATGGCCCTGCCTTTCCTCTCGGTGGAATTCGTGGAAAGCAGGAAGGGGCAGCATTAGCACTAACAACAGCATCAAGCCGCCAACTACCAAGGGCATCGGCAGCGTGGCATTAATTTAAATACTCCTGTTATTAATTTATGACCGGTTACTATTATTGCCAAGGTTATCCATCTCAACACGATTTAATACGACCCACAGTACCATGGCTGGGCCTGGCTTATTAATAATTTCCATCGCCTTGATCATTTAAGCCTTACTCGAACAATCACAAAGAGCAATTGTTACTATTATTAGCAGTATTTGTATGAGTAAGCCTGAGCACAAGACCACGACGTAATGCTGAGAGCTGGGGAGCCAGGCCGTGAGGTGTGTGGAGGAAAGAACACTAGGCTGGAATTCCGCCTGCTTGCCCCTGTGTGGTCTGGAGCAGGTTGCTTCACCTCTCTCAGCCTCCGTTTCCTCATCTAGAAAATGGGAATTTAAAAAAGCTCCCATCTTGAAGGGACATAATGAGAAGTAAATGAGGTGACAGAGTGTTTATCACAAGACACTCAACCCCCTTGTAGTCATTCAACACTTATTTATTGAACACCTACTAGGGGAGGCGGCTGTGGCTCAATCAGTAGGGCTCCCGTTTGCCATGTGGGGGGCCCCGGGTTCGGTTCCCGGGGCCTCCTGGTGGGGGCGGGCCCGCCCGAGCGGCGTGGTTGGCTGACCCGGCGAGCGCGGGCAGCGGGGGGTGGATGAGTGGATAAATAGAATCTTTAAGGGAAAAAAAAAAAAAAAAAAAAAATGAACACCTACTAGCTGCCACGCTCCGTTCTGGGCACTAGGGATTCAGTGGTAGACGACAGCAGTTGCCTACATGGAGCTAATGTTCTAGTGTGTTCATTATTGGATGTGAAGGGTTATTTTATAATGTGACACCTTGGCCTGGCCATACGATAGACAGCATGGCTCTGATTAGGAAATTCCTTTTCTGGGACCCCCACCATCACCCTGACGACCACCACAACCATCTACACCAACACCAGTCCTACCATCACCCTGACCACCCCACAACCATCACCACCATCACTCCCAGCCACACCATCTTCAGCAGCCTCACGGTGATCAGCCCCACCACGACTGCCACAGCCATGGCCGCCCCCACCACCAATCTTTCCATATCTGCCCACCACAAGCAGCAGGATTCCTGTTCCTAATGAGAGTGGGCTCTTTCTGGGTGCTTGGGTCCATCCCTTTTCCTAGGAACCATCCTGGAGGCCCCATGGAGCCTTTGCCTGCCCAAGCCTAGCTCCCTGGGGGTCTGAACTCCTGGCTCCAAACATGAGCACACTTCAAACATCTTTCCCTGGCCCTGCAAGCTCCATGCTCTCCCCAGGCTCCTTTTCCCCAAACTTCAGCACTTGCAGCCACAGCCCTGGGCTGGGGCACAGAGAGAGGATCTTAGGAGCTGGCCAGAAAGTGTGCCCAGACAGGCAGCACCAAGGAGGAGGAGTAAAGCTGCATGTATAGAGGATCCTCTCCTCTCCCAGACCCACCCCCCATGCTTCCAGAGCCCAAGAGTGACTCTAAGGCAAAAGGGTTGAGAATATTAATGCAATTCTGCCTGGAGCTAGGAGTGGGAGTGGTGGATCATCAGGTGTCCAGGTGGGAGGGGCTGGCCACTCCCCTATTCACCTCACCACCCTGCCTTCACCCTGCCCCTGCAGGGAGGCAAGCTCCTTCACACACACCACCTGTTGTCCCATGCCATTCAGACCCTCACCTCGGCCCCTTCTCCCCCATGCCCTCTGTCCGTAGCAGTCATTGGGGAACCAGCTTTTAGTCCCAACCTATTTCCAAGCAGAAATGAGAGCTCACGTGTATGGAGTGCTCCTATGAGCCAGGAGATCCACACAGTTATCTTCCTTAACCCCATGAAAGAAGGACTGGGGCTTGAAGCGGCTCAGCCACTTGCCCAAGAACCCTCAGCAGGCAGCAGCATCGCCACTGCTGCCAGATGCCGCTGTGCCACACAAGGCCTGCCCCGTCACTGTCTTGCCATTGACCCCCTATTTCCAGGTCACTCCTCCCCTCCATCCTGGCCCCTCAGCCTTTGCCCCAGCTGGGTGGGTGGGGCAGATAGGACCTCCCTCTCAGAGGTGGTGAACTCTGCCCTGGCAGCTACCTCTCAGGTGCCCCTCCTGACATGCATTCATAGAATGTGGGTTTCAGGGCCTGGGTAGGAAGGTTGGGGCCAAGCCAGGGGTGTGGGCTATCTTTTCAGCGAAGGCATGACTTCCACACTCTCTTAGTGAACTCTCACTCTTCCTGATTTGGGGGAAATCACTGCCCCTACCCCCCACCTCCATTGTCCAGCCAGAAAAGGAATGAAGGGATGTGGACAAGGAGGCAATTTCAGACGGAGAGAGAGGAGGGAGGGAAGGAGGTGGTGCCAGGTCTCCCCAGCTGCATCCAATCTGCCCTGGGCAGGTGGCCAGGGCAAGGTAAGTGAAACCCGCTGCCCCCCATTAGGTGCTGGCTTGGTGGCTTTGAAGCGTGATGCAGTGATTCCTGGGCCGCAAGGGGGCCTGTCCAATGAGGGGGTAGGGCGAGGCTGGGGGACTGGTTTGGGGTCAGTGTGGTTTAGTCTGGAGCTGAATTAGTAGTGAGAGGGGTGGGGGAAATTAGTCAATTTTGCAGTCCAGTTAGATAAACTCAAGCGTTAAAGTGAGCCAGTTCCGCAGGGCCCAGCCCCACCGCCTGCTCCAGCTTCAGAGCCTCTGCTGCCTTCCCACCTCCACCCTCTCCTGCAAGGAATCCAGTCTGACCCGCATTTGCCAGCTTCTCCCAGCTCTAAGCTTTTGCATGGACCATACCCCCATGACAGCTGGCTTCTCTCCCAGTAGAGTTGGTCAAAGGCTTCCATCTCCCTCTTCTGCAGTCTTCTCTCTTCCTTCAAAAGCCACCCTTCTTCCACCCCTGTCCCCCTCTGCACCCACACCTCTTGTCAGGGACTTAGTTTCCCCCAGGACTTTGTTTTGCAGAACGGGTGCCCAGTGAGGGCAACGCCATGCCCAGAGGAATGCCCTTGGATGGGAGGACTCCAGGCACTGTGGGAAGGGCACAGGGGAAGCAGTCAGGTATGCCCTGCCGCGGGCAACCATCTTTGCTGACTTCAGGGCCACCCCCGCCCCTGCCTTTCCA
This sequence comes from Tolypeutes matacus, assembly GCA_026826555.1. NCBI lineage: Eukaryota > Metazoa > Chordata > Mammalia > Cingulata > Chlamyphoridae > Tolypeutes > Tolypeutes matacus. The sequence goes on along the minus strand of JAKSZT010054055.1, from coordinate 3,503,570 downwards.
TCCCGCCTCCCCTCTCCTCTTCTCTGCAGCACACTTCCTCTTCTAGAAGCCTTCATCAAGGAAGTTCCTCTAGACTCGCAACTTTGGTCCTTCCCAACCCTGAAGGATCATGGAGCTGCCCTGCATTTCTGAAGCATTCGTTCTCTTTCACACTTTTTAACTTGCATCCAGGGATAGAATAGAGATGCTGTGAAGAAAAAAAATAATAAGTAGGGTTACAGCATCGCAGAGGTAGTGTGATGTCATCCAGTTGAAAGACAGGAGGGTGAGACCTAGTTGCTAGTCTACCATTTATTTGCTGTGTAGTCTTGAGTCAGTCCCTTCCTTGCTCTGAGCCTCAGTTTCCTCATCTGCAAAACAGGCATAAGCCACCAGTCTCAAAGAGCTGCTGTGGGGAGTCAAGGAGCTATTGGGGGTGAATGAGCTGTGAAAGCGAGAGGGGCTGGGGAGAGGTCAGTCAGTTTTCTTCCATTTGCTGCTGATTCTGCGGGTGACTTCCGGCCTGCAGAGGGGAGAGATGACATTTCAGCACTGGGAGGTTGGGGCTTGGGGTCCTTCCTGTGGCAGATAAGAGCCAGAGCTATAGCAGGCCCCCGGCTCAGGCACAATTCCCACGGGAATCACTGGGGGAGGAAACGTCCCAGCCCTAGACTTATCTCCACTCTGGCGCGCCTGGGAAGTGGGGTCAAGTGCAATTGTCTGGGTGCAGTTCCAGCCAGGGAGGATAAAGGGTAACACAGTCCAGGCTTAAATGCCCCAAAGGCAGGCCCCCCAAGGCTCAGGAAGTGGGAGGGGGCTGGAGAAGGAGGATCAGTTCCCAGTCCTGTCCTTCCCAAGCCCTGGCCTGCTGGATGAAGGACCTGAGATGGGCTGAACATCTAAGAAGAGAAAAGCCCAAGGCCCCAGTTCTGCCTGCACTTCTGTCCCACCGGCTCCACTCAGGTGCTGAATGCCCTCCTCAGAGGAGGAAGATCCAGCCCTACCCAGGGGGAAACTCCTGTCTGAGGGGGGAGACAGTTCTTGCCCTGGAAGTCCCCTAGTCTGAGGTGGGAGACACAGCTCTTGCCCTCTAAGTCCCCTAGCCTGATGGGGGACAGACAGCCTTCGCTGTGGAAGTCCCCTCGTCTAAGAGAGACAGGGCCTCTGGGCTGCAGTCCCTCTCCCTCAGGAGCAGAGAGGAACTTCAAAGGCAACCCTCCTCTCTCACCTCCCCAGAGGGAAGCTCAGCCTCCAGGGTGAAAGGGAAGACACAGCCCAGGGCCTCGGCGGTCTTGGTCTCCTAGTCTAAGGGGTTCCCCCGTAAACAGGCGAGTTTCACAGCTGGGACAGGGGCACAAAGGGTTCCCAGTGACACAATCTAGGCCAGGACTTGGGTCTCAGAAGTGGAAAGTACCCTGGAGATGTGCACATGTTCCAAGGCACACGGTGGGCAGGCGGCAGGGGAGGCAATTATAGAGCAGTTTCCACAGGGTGTGAAGGGGGCTGAGAGGCAGGAGACCTGGCTTCTCCGGTCAGCGTTGCCCCAACTCCCTGCATGACTCGAGACCACTCACGGCACCTTTGCCAACATGTCTGTCCCAGGCTGCACCCTGCTCCTGCCTGCCCTCCACTCCCAGGTTCTGGTCCAGCCTCCCCCCCTGCCCAACCCACAGGGTGCCTGGGGGAGGGGAGCCAGCGAGGCCGAGAAAAGTGCTGAGCCGGCACTCAGAGCCCCGGCCACCTCCCCTCCGCTCCTGTTCCATTATTCATCCCAGTAAGAGGCTCTCCCTCCTCTTTCCCGACCCAGACCCAGTCTCAAGAAATGCCTTTGCTCCCCTCTACCACTAATACCCACCCCACCCCACCCCCAGCTGGAAACTCTTAAGCAAAAAGGTCGTCAAGATGATTAAATGCGAACAGATTTTCAGCTCTTTTTCCACTTTAATTAAAAATGTGCTCTCCATTTGGAGGAAGCTGGAGATAGAATAGTGGCTCCCCAAAGGCCCTTAGGCTGGAAAGTGAGGGGAAAGCCCTCAGAGGTGCCTGAGGGTTGGCCCCTGGCAGCTTGGGGTCAGGAGCCCTGCCCAGAGCCAGCAGCTGGGGCCTGGAGGCAGCCAGCAACAGGAACGGGGCAAGAACAGGCTGGCGGTGGGCGGGTCGGCACCCAGGACCTGGGGGGCTCCATAGCCACTGACCCTTACCCCTGGGGAGCCCCCCAGTCTGAGGGAGGAGACTTGGGCCTTATGGTCAGGGAGCACAGGTCATGTATTCAAGAAGGGCTGGGCTCTGACATGGGGAATTAAGGATGGAAATGAGAAATGGATTGATTCCTTCCCCATCTAGAAGCCAACAGGGCAGCCCAGTGTACCTTCAAGTAGAGAATGGAGAGTGAAAGAAGGGTGGCAGCGTGGGAGGTGGGGGGCAGTGGGCTCAGCCTCGGCCTCCGCCGGCTTTCTGCAGCAGGACTTCAGAACAAACAGAGGAGCGATGAGTGGGCAGGTTGGGGGCTGGGGGCAGGGGCAGCCCAGCTGGGGACCAGAGGCAGCAGGTTTTGTGGAAGAGGTGGAGGGATATGGGGCAGGGAGAAGCCATCAGGGGAAGAAGGGCTCTCCCCTTTTCTTCTCCCTCCATAGCAGGGAGCAGGAGCCAGGAGAGGAGGGCGAGCAGCGGCAGGGGAAGGGATTAGGTCAGGACACCTGAGAACATCCGCAGCGGGAGGAGGGAGGAGGGGAGGGCGGGGGAGCTGGCACAGGCTGCAGGAACCACAGGAGCCCACGGTCCTTGGTCTCCAACCCCATTTCCGGTCTGGCCCCAGCCCTTGGCAAGCCTGGGAGTCCAGCTTCCCTGAGAGTGTAAGAGAGGACAGTTGTGTTTGAAGTTCATCCCTGCGTTCCAGACCGCCTCTGCGCTCTGGTGGGAGAGGAGACTGCAGAAGGCGCCCTCAGGGCCCAGAGAAAGGCCTCCCACTACTTCCTGTACCTGCTGGGGTGGTCCCACCTGCCCTGCACTCAGGGGTGGGGCCTGGTCCCTTCCTGGTGAACCACCCTGGTGTTCAGCAGCCCAGAGCCCAGCTCACTGCCCGGCTCCCAGGCCGAGGAAGCAGTTCCCTGTCACCTCCAGAGAAAGGGTCGAGCTCCTTAGGGGGGCCATGAGGGCCCCACAGAGGCAAGACCCCATGTCTTTCCACTCTGTTGCTACCACCATGAATTCCACCAGACGTTGGAGGGGGAAGCCATCACCTCAGCCAGGCTCCCAGAGGTGGTACCCTGGGCGCTGGGCCTGGAATGATGGTAGAACTCACCGGGTGAGGGAGGGGAGGGCATTCTGAGAAGGGCAGACTGCTCGAGCAAGGGGGAGGGGCATGGAAGGGAGAGGGGTGTGTGGAGATAATGAGGGAGCAGTTTGAGGGCTGTGGAGGGGATGGTGAGGGTGTAAATGGATTGAGATGGAGCTGGCCAGGCACACTGGGGGCAAAGCCTGAAGACCCCTTTTCTTTGTGGGTGATGGAGCACTGTTCTTTCCTTGAATTACCCTCTCTGGCCCCGGGGGGAGGCAGCAGGCTCCGAGGAAAAACCTGCTGCTCAGAGACTCTCTCCCCAGTTCACCTCCTCTCTCCTTTCCAACCTGGTGGCTCCGGTCTGGCTGTCCCTGGCTCCTGTCACCCTGGCCAGTCCAGCTCCTCTTTCCCCGCCTGCTTTAGTGGAATGGGCCTCTGTGCCCACATCTTGTCCCACTCACCCGGTCCTGTGGGTCGCCACTGCAGGTGCTGCCCAGACCAGCAGCCTGGTAACTGTTTCTCTCTGAAGGAAATTTGGGCAGGAGAGGGCAGGAGAGGGGAGGGGTGCTGCCGGGCAGTAGATGGATGCGAGCCCCGAGCCCTGGAGCTGACAGCCTGAGTTCCCTACTTCTCAGAAGCAGATACTCACCCAAGGGGCCCTGGTGCCTTTCACCTTCCCTCCTTCGTTCTACTTTTAGGAAAGCCAGGGACTCCGCACCAGGGAGTAGCCTATTTTGACAGAGTCCAAATGGAGCTGTGTGGGGAGAGGGAGCCGACGGGCGGGAAGCCTGTCTCTGTTGGCGGCACGGCATTGCCGGGAACTCGCTTTTCCTCCCCAGTGTTAATTATCAAAATTAACCGAACACTATAAATAACCCAACTCAGAGACTTGAAGAGCCTCACTTCTAATTAATTCATTTCCAATCAAGACACTTCTACGCCCCCCTACCCTAGAATCTGAGAGATGGGAACCTCATTGTGCAGCTTTTCAAATATCGAATCTGACTGTCCCCCTCACTCCTGAGCTGTGAAAACACAAACAGAAAAGAGAGTGAGGAGGAGAAAAACCCACTGTGCTTTCTTGGAAGGGTAGCCTATAAATAACCCCAAACTGGTGCATTTGATGGACGACATTTGTGTCTAGGTTGGCTTTTGTTGGGACGAGGAGAGGGAGGGGTGGGGGCGGGGTGGTGGAGACTTCCATCTGCCGCCTCCTTTACTAGGCAATAAATTTTAAAGCAAGACTCTGAGCACCATCCAAGGCCTCTGTGTTGGCTAGAGCTGGGGAGACTGATCGATAGAAGAGGAGGAAGGGGGAAGAGAGTGAGAAAGAGAGAGAAATGCAAGCTCTAGGTGAAGTACAGGGAGGGGGAGAGAATGAGAAGGGGAGAGGAGAAAGAAAGAGAAGGAGAGCAAGAGGAGGAGAATGAAAAAAAGGAAGGAGGAAGAAAGATACGAAGGGAGAAGGGCAGGAAGAGAAAAGGGAGGAGAGAGGAGGGAGGGGGAGGAGCATTTTCATCTCCACCTTGCCCCGTGGCCCTTCTAGGAGGCCCAGTGACCTGCTCAACTGCCTCATGTCCAGCTGCCTCACGTAGAGATCCAACCCTGTCTCCTCCCCCGGCGCTGGTGGCTTCCCTTGAGAAGTCATGTGCCCCACCCAAGTGGCCCTGGCAGCTCCCCAGCAGACAGGCCTGTCTCACCAACTGGCTCCCTGGGGGAAGGGACCAGGCCAAGAGCATGTGGCCTCTCATGGGTCTGCTTGGGGCCTTCCTGGACCACAGCCTCTCAAGTGCCCGGCAGGAGGGTGGGTGCTGGGTGGGGACAATGGCTGGCAGAGACTGAGAGGGAGGAGAAGAGAGGAAGGAGACACTAGAAAAGGAGAAAGAAGGAGAGACAATGAGCAAGAAGGAGAAAGGGAGACAGAGACAGAAAAGAGGAGAGGAAGACAGACACTGAGTGAGAAAGGAGAAAGGAGAGGGGAGAGAGACAGAAAGGAGTGAGAAAGGCAGGAGGGAGGGAGAGAGACCCAGGGCTCCCCGCAGGGCCAGGACTTAGCCCTGCCTTACCCTATCTCTGGGCAGATCTGGGGGACCACAGAGGGCACTGGCTCAGGCTCAGTGGGTCCTGGACCCTCTGTGTACAAGGGACAGGGCCATCTGGAGCTGAGGCTGGGAGACTCCAGCAGCCCCCTTTGTGCCTGAGCCTTCAAGGGACCTGTGCTTGGGGGTGGGGAGGTTCCATCCAGCACTGTGGCCCTGGCCAAGTGACCTCCTTTGAGCCTTGGCTTCCCTGTCTGTAAAAGGGTGGTCATGCCAGCGTTTCCTCCTCCAAAGGTTGCCGTGATGATTAAATGAGGCTAAACGGGTACAACACTCTTATTGAAAGTCTGGCATGAAATGAATGTTCAATTCAAGATTGCTGTTATTATACGAATACTAGAAGTACTAGAGGTAGTAGTAGTAGTACCAGTTTTATCCCCTGTATCTCACGCTTCCAGGAGGACAGCATTGCCTTCTCCCCCACCGCCCGTTTCCAGGACCTTTGCAGCAGCCACCTCACTCATCAGACTGGGCTCCCCGAGAGCAGGTGGGGCCTGGGGCCCCCACCCCAGACTGGGGCTTCCTGGATTGGGTCTCTGCCATTGGGCTGAGAATTCCCTGGAAGTGCAGTTCAGGTTTTCTTCCTTTAGGGGGTGCTCGTCCTGGCCTTCGCGGTCAGAGAGCTGATGGCTGCCCGATGGGGAGCCCAAGGCCCCGGGAGCAGCTCTCGCCTGCTCTGACTCTCCTCCCTGCCTCTGGCTACTTCCTGTTTGATAGGGTCCACCTGGTCCTCCTCCTCCAGCTGAGATTAAGGGATGGACCATGTGGGGAGAGTGGCCCTTTCCTGACTACATCCTGTCCCCGGGCTTCTCCTTTCAGCACTTGGGGAGGGGGCTGCTGGGAGCCAGCCCCCGGGCAATCTGCTCTCCATTAGCCCCTTCTCTGGTTCTCATTACAGCAGCCCAGGCGGCTTCGGAAATGTGTAATTTTCCCAGCGGCTTTTCTCTCCTTCCTCTGCCTTTTGAGGTCCCTCTCCCATCCCTGTCCTCCTTGAAGTCCTCTCTTCCAGTGGGCCAGCCGTGGGGTACAGAGTCACTCTTTAGGGGGTCCTATGGTGTGACCCGCAATCTCAGCCCAGCCACAGAACTTGGGGGGCAGAATGCTGCCTTTTCTCCTAAATAAAGAATCTCCCCTCTCTCATCCCTTCCCTCCCCTAGAACCCACTCTCTTCATATACCCCCCAAACCCAGCATATAGCCCCAGTGTCTGAGAGGGGGCTGCTCTGCTTCACTGGCTTCCAACAAAGATCCCCGCTGGGCCACGCAGGGCCCAGCCCTGTGCCTGGCACTGACAGAGGCAAGTAGGAATGAATGAGCTGCAGGAGGGAGTGAGCAACAGGTGAGCAAAGAAGTGCCAGCAGGGGAGGGGCGAGAACTCAGCCAAAGCGCTCTAAGCCAGAGATATTCACTACCCCCACCCCCATCTCCACCCCCCACCCCCATTCTCCAACCTCCTTGCCCACCAACGTCTCCTTTGAGGACTGTCTCAGCCCCTCTTACTCACCTTCACAATTTGGCACAGGCAACACCTCCTCCAGGAAGCCCTCCGTTTGGCCCCAGCCAGAGCAACCAGCACCTCGGGCACCCATGCTTCCCTCCCTGTCTCCAGCACACTGCAGTATGGTGAGTGATCTCCTTTTCTCCCTTCCTGGATGCTGAGCTCCTTGGGGAGGGGCATGGCCTCTGAGCACAGGCCTGAGTAGTGGGTCCTCAAGAGTTATGGGTGAATGAATGCATGGATAAAGGAACAGCTGCCTAGACAGCCACTTGAGAGGAACAGGGACGTAAAAGAAAGTGTGGCCCCTCTATGGACTTATGCAGCCATTAAAAACTATAATTAGGAAGGAAGAGACAGCACAGCGAGAATAATGAGTAGAAAAAAGTGGGATTGCAATTCTGTCAAAACTCATTATGCCATGTGCTCAAGGACTGTAAGGGAACAATTGACTGGGTTGTTTTTTCCTTTTAACAAGCCTTCTTTTTATGCCCGGTTATTGTTTATAATCCATAAGTGACTTTTTAAAGGACATGCTGATGCTGGTGGGACAAGAGGAATCTTCAGGTGAGCAGGAGAGACCATCTCCTTCCCACGTCCTTCACTCCTTTTTGCTCTGACCCTCTCCCTTGTGACTGGACAGTGGCCTTACCTAGCCCAGATCTGCTGGGCGAGGGAGACAGCACCCTGCTTGCAGGGCAGGGCAGCTGCAGAGCCCAAACAGCCTTGATTAAGTGTCTAAATGGACAGGCCTGGGCAGTGGCCAGATGGAACGTTGCAGACATTGTCCCTGCCCTCTGGGGCCTCCGGGATGATCCAGACACACAGATGGGAGACAGACATGGATGAGCAGCCAGGAATGAGAATAAAAATGGAATGTGAAATCAATGTCTGAGTACACATGCATATAAGGTGTCCCTCTCTCGCCTCTGCCTAGTGAACTCCTATTCACCCTTCAAGGCCCAATTCATTTATCCAATCATTCAGGTTTTCATTTGACATGGACATTTGTAGCCCAGTACCACTTTACCCTTCTTTTGTTTATGGGAAATCTCCTCTTTCCAACTCCTTTGTGGCGAGCAGCTTATCTTCGCTCCACTTTTACCCCTCTGCCTGCTCCAGGGATGGTCATGTCACCAAGGCCTGGTGAATTAGTATATAAAAATACCCTTGGCCATGTGACTGGTTCAAGGATGGGAACATCACTAAATCTTCCCAATGAGGGTCAGCCTTTGGGCTTTCCCTGGGAATATGGGGAAAGAGATGCTCTCTTTTTGCTGGAATACTGTAAGCCCTCTTCCACCCCTTGGGGAGAACCTGGCTGAGACCGAAACCAACACAGAAGAAACCTTTTTAGCACCTGCACCTAGCTTTGTCTGGACTTGACCCTAATCCTACCCCATGAAATTTCAGTGGTGCTGAATTAGAAATTCCCTTTTCTGCTTAAGCCAGTTTGAGTGAGCTTTCTATCACCGGCCACCCAGAAGCTCCTGACTAATACATCGTTCATTTGTCACTTACCATGCTCCTACCCTGTGCCAGACACTGTGCTGGGTGGTGGAATTCAAGGATGACTAGAGCAACAGGCCCTGCCTAAGAAGAGCTTTCGCATTCTCTGAGCCTCTCCTGAACGCTGCCCCTCTGTAACCGCATGGCCAGCTCCCACAGACAGTGAGGCCTCCTCGGCAGTCTGTCCACCCTATTCCTTCAACAAATCTTCATCGACCACCTACTACGTGTCAGGCTGTGCAGAGCCTCTTACTGTCACAGACCGTCTCCGTCTGCCTCTGCCTGTGGACTGTGAGCTCTTGATGATGGGCACCATGGTAGTGAAGCCCTGGGGCCTAGGGCAGCCCCTGACGCCTGCAAACTGCTTGGTTTTTGAGTGAGTAAATGAGTGTGTGCATCTCTATGTGTTTCTGTGGGTCCAGTGAGGGGATGGACAGCCAGGGGGAAGGATTATATGATGTGAGCCCACAGTAGTGGAGGGTCATAGATCCTGCTGGGGACTGGCCAGAAAAGCCAGCCCCTGCTCTGATCAGCCCAATGAGCCTTCCTGCAGAAGCATTCCATTCATTTGCACCCATCTCTGAGCCAATCTGGAAAGCCTGCCTCTGGAATTCCACCCCTTCCCCAAGCCCTGGCCACTACCTGGACCTGTGTGAGGGGTCAACACAGCCTCCCCCTCCCAGTCCTGGGTGCAGCGAGGGACTGATGGACCCACTTTCCACAGCGTCCACCCACAGACCTGGGGACGAGGCCCCCTCAGGGCTGTGGAGGATCAGGAAGCCAGAGGCTGAGCACCAGGCCTCAGGGGAGTGGAAACGTCCAGATTCCTCCAGCTTTTCTGCCACCCTCAAAATAAACACCGAGATCCTCCAACAGTGTTGCAGAATGAGCGCTGTGCTGGGTTCTGATCCCACTCCTGCCTCTAACTCACTGGGTGATCTTGGAAACATCCTTTCCCCCAGCCTGGGCCTCTGGTTCCCATCTGAAAACTGAGGGGCAGAACTGGCTAATCTGACGCTCCTTCCAGCTCCCAGACAATGCCATTCAAATGCCACAGTATTCCTGGGAGATGCCAAGGAAGAGGGATCCTTCCCTGTCTTATAGATGGAAGCTGGGAGGATGGCATCAGCTGGCTCGAGCTCCTCAGCACAGATTCTGCAGATGCCCAGAGGCCTTCTAGACAAGCCTCACCTTTCCTAGCCTGGGGCACCTGCCACCTTAAAGAAGGGTGATTAATAGTCAAGCATCCAGCCCTCTGGCCTGGAGAGGACACTCCTCTCTCTCCCTCTGGCAGCAAGACCCCAGCCCATTCCCTCCTTCACTGTCTATGTGCCCCTGAGGGGGCTGGGAGCCAGTGACCTGGGTCTCTCGTCTTGCAGAGACCATTCCTCCTGGGCAGCCAGCCCCACCCCTCTCAGTTCCCTCCCTCTCCTCCCTCTCCCTGCTTCTTGTGTCTCACTGTCTCTGCTTTTTGCTACTCTCCGTTTTTTTTCTCTGAGACCCTCTTTCCCTGGTACTTCCTCTGAATTTTCCCTTATTCTCTCCTAAATTGCTTCCTTCTTGTACCCATGTTTCCCTCCTCTCCATTCCTTCCCTAAACACCATTCCTCCTTCGCTCTCTTCATGTGTCCCCCTCCCCGGTCTCTTTCCATTCCTCCTCCTTCTCCATCCTTCTCCCTTCTCTCCATCAATTTCTCCAGCTCTCCCATCTTCCCCCTGGGCCAGTCTTCCCAGTCTGGGTCTGCAGCTGGGTCAATTTCTGTAAACAATTACGTTTGTAATAAATTCAATTGTATTACATCCTCATTAGAAGCTTATAGCATTTGGGAAGAGGGATGCCGGCGGCTAAGAGGCTGAAATTCTCTCTGATGGCTAAGGGCCTGAAGTGGAGTGCTCCCATTTTCAAATTAACTTGAGCTCCACATATTTCATTATCTCCCCACATTTCCCCCTCTCAAATGATCCCTCTTTCCTTCCTCTCTGCCTGAGAGAGTTTCTCCTCCCCTACCTTCCTCCAGTCCCAGGAGACATGCTCTTACAGCAGGAAGCACACAGGCTATACAGCAAAAAGGACTTCCCAGTTAATAGCACATTAAAAGAATTCTTGGATAGAATGAGGGAAAGGGAGGGAGGTGAGAGAGGCTCTGTCAGTAGAGGGTGGGGTCATGGTGGGAGCAGTGGGGAAGAGGGGAGGCTAGCCTCCTTGGCACCAAACCTGGGCACATGGGACCCACAGAGCAGCTGGCATGGGTCTCCAAACCTAGACCCTGGGTGGTGGGTGGGGAGTGGGAGAAAACAGCTGCACACAACTGGAAGACGCTTGCCCAGCTCCATTAGCCCAGGCACCAGCCGGGCCCTGTTTGATGTCTGATCTTGCCCTCAGCATAGCAAGGAAGCCAATGAGATGGCAGAGACTGCTTAGGGAGACAGCCCCTGCCACCAGCCCAGATCCCCTCCCCAGCTCCCCTGACAGCCCAAACTAACTTCCAAGGCATAAATGAAATGCCAGAAAACCAAACACTGACTCCCACCCCACCCCCATCCGCACAACAGTGGAGCCAAAGCCAGTTCCCCATGGGGTGGGGGTGGGATGCTGGAGCCTCCTGCCACCGTCACCCCTCCCCATGACTTTCTTGTCTGTCCTGGGCCCCAGGACAGAGGCTGAGTGCCAGACCACAGTCACGCCTCATTTTGGCTCTTTTTGCAGAGGGCAGGTAATTGATGGAGATTTTTTTTTGGAGGGGTGGGGAGTGAATCCTGAAGACCTATCTGTGGATAGCAAGAAAAAGCAGCAAACTGCTGTTAAGTAGGACTGGAATGCACAGCAGGGAAAGTAAATCTAATGTGCGTTTGTTGAGTGCCTGCCACATGCGCTAGGGATAGAGAGGAGAATAAGATGGGCCGTTGGGGGAGGTAGACACATAAGAAGGCAATTACAAGCTGAGTGACAAGGACAGTAAAGGCATCTATAGAGCAGATGGAAGTCTAATTTTGCCAGGGGGAGAAGCAGAGGGTTTCATGGAGTCAATGACACTTGAGCTGGGCTAAGAAGGATGAATAGGAGGAAGCCAGGCAGAGGTGAAAGGAGCAGCAGAAATAGAATGAACAAAAACTTGGGCTGTAACAGGGCATGGTGTTTTGAGGAGACCTAACACAGACCCTCTGGAGTGCAGCAGAGTGAGTGAGCGCGTGGCGGTGGGGGTAGAGGAGAGCCGGTGCTGGAAAAGGCCCGTGTCTACCAGCACCTCATATTTATATGGCGCTTTACAATCTGGCAAGTGTGTTTCAACGTCATGATCTCATCTGACCTTCACTACAACCCATGGCAGGCAGGTTTCCATTGCAAGAACAAGGAAACTGAGGCTAAAAAATCAAATGAGGGACCCAAAGTCACACAGCTCCTCCTGGGGCTGCAGCTGAAGTGATCAGTTCTTGTGCAGAATCTCTGGTCCTTGTGGAGCCTTTAGTCTGGGGTGGGTGGGGGCAGGAGGGGGCACCCAGACAGATGTACTTGGGACTCCAGCCTAGACCCAGCATTGGAGAAGCTGGGGCAAAAATGAAGGGGGCAGCTCAGGCAGGCTTCCTGGCAGAGGGGGCCATAGGGTTTAGGATATAGAGGAGGGGTGGGGGCTGGAAACAACAGATGTGAAACTTGTGAAGGAGGTGACTGGGAGACAGGGAGTTGTAAGATGGTGTACTGTACTGAATTGAGTAAAAGTGGAATGAACTGGGGATGGCAGTGCAAGAAGAGTCTGAAGGTAGTCCTGGGGAGACACCAGACACAGCAGGTGAGGGCTGCTTCAGGTGGAGAAGGGGTGGGGATGTGGTTAACAGTGGGCTTTGGAGTGGGAAAGAGCTGGGTTCAAATTCTGGCTTACAGCTTTCCAGCACGGACCACCTCAGAGGAGTGAGAATTAAACACACAAATGCTTAGCACAGTCCCTGGTATGTGGCTTAGTTCATTATGTGGTGTCCCATTAGAAGATGAGAGTGGAAATAGAGATTTTTTGGGGAAAAGGTATTTATTGAATAACTGCTATGTGCTAGGAACTATATAAGAAGCTTCCACACAGGTTAAAGTTTTCCCAAGTTGCTCAGTCAAAAGACTCACTGGGATGCCTCACCCTTTAGAGAGACTGTTGTTTTATTTTTATTCATTTATTTATTATTTTTTTGAGGAGGTACCAGGAGTTGAAGTGGGACTCGTTCATGGGAAACAAGTGCTCAACCACTAAGCTACACCCACTCCCCAAAAGACTATGTATTTTTTAAAGAAGGGTCCTCGGTGATTGCTAAACTCAGGCAAGTGTGGGAAACACTAAGAGGTGATAAAAACTAAAGAGGGCTGGTTCTAGCATTGAAAAGGTGGAAAGAATGGGATAGAGGGACCAGAGACCTATAGACCAGGAAGGCAGCTTCTGGTGTATTCCAAACCAGAAGGATTAGGGACTGTTGGGGTAAATTAGTTATCTCCTGCTGCATAACAAATTACCCCCCAAACTTAAGAGGCCTAAAACAATTTTGACCATTTATTATCTCACAGAGTTTCTGAGAGTTAAGAATCTGGGAGTGGCGAAGGTGAGCAGTTCTGGCTAGAGGTCTCTCAAGAGGTTGCAGTCTGATGTCACCTGGGACAGCAGTCATCTGAAGGCTTGACTGGAGCTGGAGGATCCACTTCCCGCTCGGCTCCTTTGCATGGCTGCCTATTTGATGCTGGCTGTTGGCTGGATGTCTTCTGTCCTTGGCTCACAAGCTTCCCCACAGGGCTGCTTGAGTATCCTCACAACATGGCAGCTGGTTTCCCCCAGAGCAAGTGATCCAGGAGAGCAGGAAGAAGCCACTGGCCTAGCCCCAGGAGTCACACATTGTCATTTCTGCAATATTCTATGGTGATATATGCCATTTAATGTGGGAGGGGACACAGAGCATGAGTACCTGGAGGTGAGTTTCCCTGGGGCTGTGTGGGAGGCTGGCTACCACCGGGAGACCTGATCACCTCCACTTTGCAGATGGAGAAAACTAAGACTTGCTCGGAGTTACTCCAGATCTCTTCCAAAGCAGGGGCTGGAACCCTGATTTCCCGCTTCTCTGAACCCAGCAACTTTCCACACACCAACCCCCAAGCTCCTGGGGGAAGAAACCACTGGCGCTGAAGCCCAGAGCTGCGTGCCCCCAGCTGGGAGGAGGGGAGGGGTGATAATCCGGCCTCCCAGGCCTGCGAAATAAATATAATCACATGTTTGCCTCAGCAGAAAGCAAGCTCCCAGGCGGGTAGGGAAGGGAGGGGCTCCCTTCATCCAAACATGCTCTTGCCCTGATGGGCTGTGTTTTCCATTTAAAACCACACCAGGGATGGCTGAGAAAATATGCTGGATCCTGGTGCATTCTTTGGAAATTTCAACCTGTTGGGTTTTTTGCCCCTTTCCTGGTGCCCCTGAGAATGGAGAAAAGCGGAGCAGCTCATCCACCCCTCCCAGCCTTGGTGGCTTACTCACAGGGTGGTCTCACACTTGGGTCTCACCCTCTCTGAGCCCCCAGGAAGTGGGGCGACTGCCAAGTCTCTCTTGGTGTTAGAGAAATGAGTCCGTGCCTTGACGTCAGTAGACTGTGCAAGAGTTACCTAGGCCAGGGAGCCCTCTGCTTTCAAAAGGGCCTGAGCCTCCCCCATCAGATGCGGGCTACTTAAAGGACAGGGCCTACGTCTCTCCACAAAAGTAGCCCCCAGAGAGGGGCCATGCTTCCTTCCTCCGTCAACAGCAGGAAGGAGAGTGCTGGTCAATGGCTGATTGGCTAGAGTGGGACAGGGAGGTGTCTGGGGGTCCTCCCACTGCTCCTGACGCTTTCCTCCATGGCCCTCTCCCCAGTTTTCCTTCTCCCAGTTACAGGGCTGGGCCTGGGGAAGAAGAGGGTTGGTAGAGAAATGAAATGAAGAGGACCAGGGAGTGGCGCCAGTGATAGAGCTCAGAATGGCGCTGCAGTCTGCACTTGCATTCCCCTTTGTGGGCACTGCCCGGTCCCTTGGATGTGGCTGAACCCCAACTCCCATCCCCCAGTTATATGGACTTCATAGAACAAAAAGCTGCAAAGCTGGAAGGGACCCTTGGGCTCCCCATGTAAATGGAGAAACTGAGGCTCATAAATGCCCATTGAGTCAGGGAAGCACCTCCCACAGGAGTGGGCACCTGCCGAGGCAGCAGTGGCCACCAGCAGGGTCAAAGGTCACCACATTCCTTTAGGAAGTCCAGCCTTCCTGAGGAGAGAAAGGAGGAGAGAGAGGATGAGGCACAGGGAACATGGGAAACCTCAGGGGCTCTCCTTGGGGCGGAAGGGTCTGCAGTGAAAACTTGATAAAATTAGAGCCTCCTGGGGAAGGGGATGGGCAAGAACAGCAGGACAAACCTGATACCCAGGTGGCTTAAGACAGGAAGAATCACCCCTGGAGGCCTCAGTTTTTCCTCTGGAAAATGGGGATTTGACCCCTTAGTCTGGCCCCACTTGCAGTTGTAGATCAGAGCCTTTCCCTTTTGGCCTTGGCCTGCAAGCACCAAGGACATGAACTTGGCCTCCTCTCTCCTGACCCCTGACCTCAGTTTCCTCTGTGGTGCGGTGGGGAGAAGGGAAATAAATCCTCTGGGAGCTGAGGGTCACTCAGGTCACTCAGGCGCACAAATTGCATCTGAGTGGCTGGTTGCTAGGTGACAAGGACTTCCTGGTCTAGTGGGCAGTGTCCTGTAAGGCGGGGCCACCCCCCAGCTGGGGGTGGGGGTGGGGTGGGAATCCCACTCCTTCTCATTGGGGGCAGGGGATGGAGGTGGTGGTATGGAGAGAGCTAGGCTCCAGAACACAGCTGTGATGCTCCCCCAAACCCCCAAACACATCTCCACCAACCCTCAAGCCCCCAGTCCCATTACAAAACCATAGAGACCCTGAGCAGGAGGGGGCCACTCTTCTGTGACCACCCAGCCTCCCTAGATCTGGCCCTAGGTTTCTGCTTGGGAGAGGCAGTGGGGTGGGGTGGGATGGGGGAGAAGGTGGCGGTAGAGAGGACTGACCAGTCATGGCACAGGGCCAGCTGTCCAACTGTGAGGGGAGGGCCGAGGGAAGACAAACATGTCAAAAAAACAAAAAAGAAAAAGAAACCTTCCATTAGGGAAAGCTGGTGACAAGGTCAGCCTGCTGAGTCCTTACAGTCAACCCTCAGACTGCTGGGTGAGACACCCCTGCCTGGGAAAAGGCACGGGAAACAGGCCCTGCGCTGGGGCAGTCTCAGCCTGTTGAAGGAAAAGCAGCTTCTGGCCTCAAGGGCTCTCAGGTCTGATGGGAGAAGAACAGCTGCTGGCCTCAGCAATGACAAAGGGCATAGGACACATGCTGAGGAGTAACCTCTGGCCACTGTGTTGAGTCTGGGGGTGGGAGGACTTCCTTGAGGAGGAAATGCAGGAGTAATGAGGAAAGGTGGGGGGCATCACCAACTGTGGTGGGAAACATAATGGCCCCTCAAAGACGTCCACCTCCAAATCTTGGAACCTGTGACTCTTCTACTTTGCGTGGCAAAGGGACTTTGCAGATATGACGGAGATGGTGAGATGATCCAGGATTCCCAGGTGGGCCCAGTGCACTCACAAGGTTTTTTAGAAAAGAACCTGAGAAGGAGTTGTGACAATGAGAAGCAGAGAGAGAGAGATCTGAAGATGTTATGCTGCTGGCTTTGAATACGAGGGATGGACCACGAGCCAAGGAGCCTAGGTGGCTTTTAGAAGTTAGAAAAGGCAAGGAATGGATCCTCCAGAGTCCTGCTGATGCCTTGATTTTAGCCCATAATGGCCCATTTTAGACTCTGGACCTCCAGAACTATAAGATAAGGCATTTGTATTGTTTTAAGCCACTAACTTTGTGGTAATTTGTTATAGGAGCAAAAGGAAACTAACACACAATTACACCAACCCTTCAGAACCCCCCCCCCCAGTGCAACGTGTATGGGTTTTCATCATTCACCCAACAAATGTGTTCTGAGTACCTGCTATGGGTGGGCCCTATTCTAAATGGTGGGATACAGCAATGAAAAAGACAGACTTACATCCTCTGTGTGTGTGTGTGTGTGTGTGTGTAGGGGGGCAGATTTTTAAACAAATAAATGAGAATTTGTCAGAGAATCTTAAGGGTTTGAAGACAATAAAACAGGCTGGTGAGATATAGAGTGCCTGGGGATTGCTTCAGATAGGGAGGTCATGGAGGGCCTCTCTGAGGAGGTGACATTTGAGCTGACACCTGAAGGACAAGGAGGAGCCAGGCATGTGCAGAACTGTGGGGACAAACACTCCAGGCAGAAGGAAGAGCAGGTGCAAAAGCTCTGAAGTGGGAATGAGCCTGGGGAATTTCGAGCCAGAGCAAGAAAGCCCCACTGGCTGGAGGTGGGGTCAGGGCAGCAGCTGGGCTGGATCACAAAGGGCCTTGTAAGGCAAGGCAAGGAGGTTGAGTTTGCTGCTCAATATGTGTGAAAGCTGGAAGAGGTTTTGAGCGGGGGGGGGGGGGGGGGCGGGGGGGGGACGCGCCATCCTGATTTACATCTTTGGAGGATCCTTCTGGCTGCTGCGTGGAGAACTGACTGTAGGGGCCAGAATGGAGGTCGCCGGGCCAGACGGGTGCTGTCGCAGTGTCCCACCAAGAGCCGCTGGTGGCAGTGGAGTCAGGGAGAAGAGCGTGATTCCGGGGCTGGTTCCGGGCCCTGCTGACAACTGGACGTGGCTGAGGTCAAGGGGAGGAGTGGAGACGGTGCCTGGGTTTTTGGCTGGAGAAGCGGAGAGGCTGGTGGTGCTGCTTGCTGAGGACTGTGTTCTCCATTCATCTCCCGCCGCTGCGAGCCTGGGAGGCTTCAGGACAGTTGTTCATTCATGGATTCCAGCAGGAGGCATTTCTTGAGCTCTAGCCAGGCCTCGGTCAGCCTCCAGGCCTCCCCGCCCAACGCCTGCCCTGTTTCTGATAGTCGGGGTAGACAGCTGCCTGCCCCAGCCTCAGCCCAGATGTGGGGTAGCGGCATTAGGGGCCTTGGAGGGCTGGAGAATCCCTGTGTGCTGAGATGCTCTAGGGGAGGCCAGGGGTGGGGGGTCTTGGCCAGCGAGGGAGCCCCCACCCATCCTTGTGTCCCTGGGGGGCAGGCACAGTGGCACCTTTTGTAGTGAATGACAGATCACACCTGCTGGGGAACTGCATGCCCCCAGAGGCACTGCCAGAGGAGGGTCCCTAAGAGCACCTAGCTTGGTGGGGGGTTCTCTTCCACGAAAGGCCTGAGCCCGGGAGGCTCAGACTGGTTAAGGGACTCAAACAAAGTCTCAGGTCTCTTTTGTCTTGTTCTGGGCACCTTAAGATGAAGCTTCAGAGTACTATGCTCCCCGACTCACTGCTCTTATCTCTCACAATTTTCTGCTCCCTTTGAGCCTGGCGGTCTCTTGCTTCCAAGCTTTGCCTTTCCTCCTGTCCCCCGATGCCCTTACCAGCTCCCCAGTGTCGCTCCCTAGGACCCAGCCCAGACCCCGGCTGCCCTCGGGGCCCTGTGCCGCCCCTCGGGGCCCGGGGTGCCCGGTGGGGTCCGTAGCATGCGATGGCAGCTCCGTGTCGGCGTCCCCGCCCCCACCCCGGAGCCGCAGGCTGTCAGCAGTGATGGATGCCGGGCAGCGGTCCCTTGGAACGTCTCCTAGATCTAAAAGCCTCACGCAGTCAGCCTGGGCGGGAGGCGGGGGAGAAACACGGGGGTCCCCCAGAGCCCGGCTCCCTGCCATGAATCAGTCCGCCGGCAGAGCCAATTAACGCAGGCAAGAGCCGGGCGATGAATCACAAGCCCATTAGCCCGGCTTGCCCCTCCCCACCCCACCCAAGTGGGGTCCTAGCCCTGCGGGGAAGGGGTCCTTCCTCCCTTTGATTGGCCTCCTTCTCCGGGGCCCCTCCCCCTCAGATCTGATGCGAAGACTCACATCGGAAGCTGCTGTGGGCGGGGCAGTACTCAGATTATCTGCATGTCATTTGAATGCCACCAGTGCCCTGGTGGGTCCCTGACTCACCCCCCAGCCCCACCCAGCCAGACTGGCCCAGCTTGAGCAAAGACCTGGCGGCTGACCCCTGGGCCTGCCCAAGCAGCAGGGCAGCCTTTTCCCTGGAGGGTGGGGGGCTAGGGTTTATGAAATGTGAGCCCGGGACCAGGCTCCAGGGGTCACCTAAGCCAAGCCCTGTCATCCAACCTGGCCCCTCTTTTAACAGAGGAGGGAGGTGACATCCACAGAAGGGGTCTATCAGAGACCTATCTCAGCCAGATGGTGGCTGAACTCCCAGGCAGGGCACAACCCAAGCCAGCGGCTCCCCTGGAGTCTTTGGGGGTCTGTAATGATTATGTCCCCAGCAGGCTGAAGCCCCAAAGCTGGACTCTGGTGGCTGGACAATGTTGGCATCCAGCCCATTTGGGGCAGTAGCAAAGTCTTTGTCTGGGCTCTCTTTATACAGGATCAGGGTTGGAGAACTAGAGGTGGCAATGGAGAGTCAGAGAAGATGGAGCTTTGGATGCTGTGTGACAAGTGCTCGCCCATGACTTTATCTCATCTGATCTTCACTACTTCACGTGCTTTATAAGGTTTGGAGAGGTTAAGGGTCTGCAAGACCTCAAAGCAAGAACACAGGGTTAAATTTGAACCCAAATCTGTCTAACTTCAGCGCTGGAGCTGACAACCTCTGAGCCACACAGCTGAATCTGTCCTGAACTCATCCTCATTTATCCAAATGCCTACTTGACATCTCCAACCAGCTGTCCCACAGGGGCCTCTTACTCAATGTGTTAAAATCTGAGCTCATTATCCCTCCCTCCCCAGCCCACTCCTCTGCAAAAGGTATCTCCAGCCACCGATTGCCCAAGCCAGCAACACAGGGGCAGTCCTCCCTCCTCACTTTCCTCCTCCACGTCCCACTGGGCATGCAGGCGTGGAGTCTGGTCAGGTCCACCTGTGAGTGGGCCCCATCTTGGGCCCCTACTCTTCAGCTGTGTGGCAGGGGCGTGGCTCAGCCCTGGGCCTCTCTAACCTGAACAATTCAGGACTCTCCAGTGGGTCTCTAGGATTCCCCACTCAATTCCTTCTTACCTTAAACATGTTGGCTCCCCATTGCTTTCAAGATAAAGCAATAAAGTCCCCACAGGTGGGCCCAGCATTTTTTTCCAAACCCACCCCTGGCCACTTCCCTCTTAACATCCAGCTAGCTCCTGGACACCTGGGATTGCTCCCCTTGCCCAGAACGTACCCAGGCTTTTCACTCCTCTTAGCCTTTGCTCTGCCAGGAATGCCCTTTCCCTATCTTCACCTGGTAAACTTGTACTCCTCCTTCCAAGCCCACTGAAGCTTCCCCTGCCCTGCCCAGGCAGGTTGAATCGCTCCCTCCATAGTGCTCTCACAAGCACTTTGCTCAAACTGCCAGCCTAGCATTTCCACATGCAGCAGTGCAGTTAGTGGGGTTTGTATCTGCCCCCCTCCCACCTTTCCTGAGAGGTCTGGGAGCTGGGGCTGTGACTTGCTCAACTCCGCTCTCCAGATAGGGCCTGGAACATTAGAGATGTTCAATAAACGTTGATGGATGAGTGGCCTGCCCTCTCTCCCCTCCTCTTTCTCCTCCAACTTCCTCTTCTTCTGGCCTCTCTTCCAAGTTTTAACTATCCAGTTAAAGGAGTCTTGCTAGAAAGGAATCCTGGGAGTTGGGCATGGTCTACGTGACCCCTGGAATTGCAGGAACCTGATCTGGACAGCCACATGGACCTGCCACGTGGGAAGAACAGATCAGAATCTGGACTTCAGTTTCCTTTTCTGTTTAATGAGAGTTTGCATAGAGAGTGGAAGGCACTTCGAAGGTCCCTTCTAGCTCTGATTTTATGAATGTATTGCTTTAAGATTCCGTGGCCTGCGGAGGGCTCTGTACAGTTGGCATGGTATGTGAATGAGAAGCAAGAGCTGTATCTTGGGGGTGGGATGACTACGGCAGACAAGCAGCTCTCTGAGAGTGGCTCCCAGGAGAATGAGGGACCAGCCAGGGTGGGCACACACTGAGAGGAAGGCTGTAAGCTCTTGTGATTCAGTTAATTGTGAAAATCAATGGTCTGGCTGGAGGCAGGAGACAGGAAAAGCCTGGGAGGAGACTCTACCAGGGAATGAAGGGTGAGGCATGGCATCCTTTCTGCATCCTCTCCCAGAGTTGGCCTAGGGCTTATATAGACAAAGCAAGGTCCAGGAGGGGTGAGGTTCAGGGAAAGAGCAATAGAGGGGGGGAAAGCCAAGGTGAGGAACCCTGGCATTAGAATCTTGGGGAGAAGGACAGAGAAATTTTGGGGTGCAATGAAAATATATGTGATATGCAAATTAAAGAGCACCTTATTGCCACCTGTTTTGATGGGCACATTGTGTTGAAGACAAAGCTCCTCCTGACCCCCAAATCCAGACCTGGGCCCTGGTCCTAACTCTGCCACTGATTTGTGGTTGTGTGACTTTGAGCAAGTCTCCGTTTACCTTGGAGCTTCTCTTTCTCCATCTGTAAAATAAGGGCTTGTTCCTGGCCATCTCTGGGCTGTGAGCCTTGCACATTAAGTGAGGCTCCCGCCAACGGTCCTGGCAGTCTTAGCACCCCCCTCCCATGTTTACTGGCTCTGACCGCTCTACCCAGGTGTCAGCCTCCAGGACGGGGCTTGCCATGCCTTGCTGGTTTCCTCTGGGCTCCTCCTCAGAGCAGCCTCTGCCTCCTTCTACTTCCCTCCTTATCTCATTGGGTTGACCTGGCTGGCCTGGGAGCCTCTGCACGGTGCTCGTTTAGGCAGCACGGGCTGGTGGGAGCCAGCCCAGATCCCGACCCTTTCCACTCCTCAGGCCTCCCAGCTGATCCCACCCCAATCCTCACTCACTCCACAGAGGGAAAGGGACAACTGGCGGGTGCATGGGTGTCCCTGGAGAGGGGAAGACCAAGAGGACTCTGGTGATAGGGGTGGGACGAGGGGCAGGCCGCCTCCTAGTATAAAATGGTGGGGCACACATTATGCTAAGTGAAAGAAATCAGACACAAACTATTACATATTGTAAAAAAAAAAAAAAAAAAAAAAATGGTGGGGCACAGAGGGGGTGCCAGAGGTGACCCAGACCTGGAAGGAGCTGTTGCCTTGGCACCGAGCCCCCAGCCCACCCTTTGATCACCCCTCGCCTGCTCCCTAAGAGGCTGTTAACATCCTTCTTTACGGGGCTGGGGACGCAGCCAATATTCTCACCTATTCTGGGGGCCCCAGGAGGCTGCCTTTGTACTTTTCCCCATGCCCAGTGCCTGCCATGGATGGGGGTCCAACCTGGCCCCCCTCCACAAGGACTGCAAGTGAGTAGTCCCCAAACTTGGACTGGTTAGGTGATCTGATGGCAGTAGCAGTCTGAGCTCATAGGAGGCTCCCAGTCTGATAGAGAGGGTAGGACACACACCTCACCAGACAGATGAGGGGACAGATGGTTCAGCAGGACAGAGCATTGGGCAGGCTTCCTGGAGGAGGAGGCATGGAGAGGACAGAGAAGGAGCAAGGCCAAGGAAAAGGAGGGAAGGGCCTCTGGTGAGACTGGGAGAGGGAGCAGGCAGTATCAGAGAAGGGGGAGTGTGGGTTTGTCCATCTGAAGTGGAAGGCCCAAGTCAGAGTGTGGTAGGAGTGGTAAAAGAGGTGGGGCGGGAATGTGGGCCATCTCCAAAATGAGATGGGGGCACAGGGTCTCAGTTGCCTCATCTGTAAAAACAGGCGCATGAACCCAGACCCAGTGTATAAAGGACCAGGCCTGAGGTCTTACCCCCTCAGAGGTCATATCCTGTCCTTCCTTCCCCCCCTCCCCCCAAGCCCAGAGGGGCCAGCCCATCTCTGTTTCTCAGCATCTGGCCTCATCTAGAAACATCTACCTCTTCTGCACGAGGTCCCATTTAAGGCTCTGAAGGAAGAGCGGGCAGAGGCCAGGCCTGGGGCGGCGGGGGGCGGCCGGATGGAAGGAGTAGGGAGGCGCATCTTCCTGGCCCCTGCCTCCCCCGGGCCTCGTTCAACACAGATTTGCCATTAATCTCCTTGTGTTCCCTCACTTTGGCTCCCCCCAACACACACCTGTTTTCTCTCTCAGCTCCTCAGTGTGGCCCCTCCAAGACCCCTAGTAGAGGCCCCTGCTCTACTTCCTTTGGCTTTTCCTTCACAGGCTGCCCCGTGATGGATTCTCCAGTATTGTTTCAAAAGTTCTGTCCAATTTCATATTGTACTCCATAAAATACCCATGTCATTTCAATAGGGAAATATTTTTAGTCAGTTAAATTACCAAGCTTTTCCTTGAATAACCTTCGAGTAAGAAGCAGTGCCATTTTCACCCTTTGACATTGCCCACTGAAGGCACCAGACAAGGACTCAGGGGTCCCCATGTCCCCATCTGAGCCAGCTGTTATGCCCAGCGCCTTTGTGTCAGGACCAGCAGGACTCTGGCCCAGTGGGGATTTATGGGCCATCGTCACGGTTAAAGTGGGGCTTGGAGTGGGCCGGTGCTGCCTTCTGTGGTCTGACCTCTTTCCCACCTGCATCAGGAGTAGAATCCTGGGCTTGTAGAATGTTCTCCAAGAAGACTTTTGGGGGTGCTATAGTTCCATCACTCCAAATACAGAGGTGGAAACTGAGGCCAGACAGGGGTCTTTCTTCTTCCCCAATTGACCCATTCTTAGTTTCCAGGGTGTGGTAGACAGAATAATGCCCACCCTCCAACCCCTGGAACCTGTGAATATGTTACCTGACATGGCAGAGTTAAGGATCTTGAGTCGGAGAAGGGGGCCCTGCCCTCCCCAGGTGAGCTCAGTTCAGTCACAAGGGTCCTGATAAGGGAAAGAGGGAGGCAGGAGAGCCAGAGGAAGAGATGCGATGAGGGACGCACAGGGCGGGTGATGTGAGGGAGGGGCCAGGAGCCAAGGAAAGTGGGTGCCTTCCAGAAGCTGGAAAAGGTAAGGAAATGGATTCTCTCCTAGAGGCCCCAGGAGGACCCAGCCCCACCGACCCACGGCAGAACTTCTGACCTCCAGAGCCGTGAGGATAAATGTGTGTTTTTAAGGCACTACATTTGTGGTAATTTGTTACAGCAGAGGACACTAATACACAAGGCTTTGGGGCGAGAGGCTAGTTAGCTCCAGTGGGGACTCCCACGAGCCTTCCCCTCGCATTCTCCTGTCCTCACTCCTCCAGCGTTAATCAAGCACCTCTTAAATGTGAGGCAGATCCCACGTTAGTCATCGCGTCCCCTGCCTTCTAGGAGCTCACGGTCTAGTGGGACCACAGACATGCAAGCACGAGAGAGCGTGCTAAGCATCGGGGTCCCTCCTGGGGGTGTGGACAAGCCGCGGTCTGCTGGGAACCAGGCCTGAGGTGGGGCCAGAAAGAAGGCAGCTGCTCAGCCCTGGACCAGGGGCACGTTGCTCCCTCTGCACACCTCAGTCCCCTCACCTAAAGTGGGAAGAGCAATAACGCCCACCCCAGGGGCACTAGGTGGATAGTGCAGGTGGAGTGCTTGGCACTGAGCCTATACCGTCAGCACTCGGTAAACAGGCAAGGCGTCGAGAGGAGATAGAATCTGAGCCTAGACTTGGAGGCCAAGTGGGGATTTGTCGGGTGAGCAAGCAGGAGGAAGCTACTCCAGGCAGAAAGACGAGCGCGTGTGAGGCCCGGCCCCCTCCAGTTCAGGACGCTGGAGCCTAAAGCTGCCCAGAAGCAGGAGGAGGGGCCTCGAGCCAGATCACCAAGGGCTTGTTAGGGTTTATGGTGAAGGGAGGGCTCGACCAGATCTTATGGTGGAAAATGCACCTGTCTCCTGGGCTGGTTCTGTAAGAGGAGAGACCAGCAAGGAGATACCAGGCAAGTCCAGCCTGCAGGGACAGGCAGCAGGACGAGCTTCCACTGCCCCCCTGTGCGACCCCAGAGAAGAGCTCTGGTGAAAAGGGAGCTTCAGGACCACCTCAGGTCAGGGGAGTAGATCCAGATACCCGTTGTCCATAGGAGGAAATTGAGGCCCAGGGAGGTCACACAGATAGTGAAGGAGGCAGGACCAGATCCCAGGTTTCCCTCTAGGGAACCAGGGCAGCCACCACAGCTGGGTGAATAGCAAAGCTGGAAAGGAGAGACTTCTGCAGAACCGACAGTCTCCCACAATGGACTCTTTGAAGGGATGGTGAAGGGGGTCTCCAGTTGCCTAGTTTTCCGGGACCCTGGTTGGGGCCTGCTCAGTCTGGGGAGGTGGTGGAGCATGCCACACCAGCCCATTTCCCCGGGAACTGGAGCTGCAGAGCGGTTGTCGGCAGAGAGGCTGGGCTTGGGGGGCGCAGGTATTCACAGGTATCTCTGGTCTCTTGCCCCCCAGCCTGGCCGAATCTAAGCTGTCCTCAATGCCAAGAGACTAGAGCTTTGACAAGGTGGTAGACTAAAAATAAGGTTAGGCATTCCACTTATTACAGCCAAGTCTCCCCATTTGATTTACAATGCCCCAGTGAGGTGGTAGGCTGACCCCACGCTCCTTTTGGAAATGAATGCTGAGACCATCAATCCCATCAATGAAGACCCAAAACAACAAAGGACCACCTGACTTAATCTCAAATCATTTATTGATTCCTAAAAAGAGAAATGAGAGGAAGTCTGCCAAAGCCATGGGGTACCAGTTAAACGAGTTATGGGGTGTCTTCTTGGATCGGAGATGCAGTTCAATTCACAGCACTTTGTTCTTCTGCCTTGGAAAAGAGTTCCTGGTGGGTCCCCAGCCTTCCCCACTGCACTGTAAATTCACTGAGGATGGAACCCCTGGCTAGTGGGCGGTCTCTGCTCCTCCTTCCCAGTGTTGATTTTGTCTCCTAATGTGTTCTCCCTGCCTCTGGGGTGGATCTTCCAGTCCACCCAGCAGCCTCCCTAAAACACTGATCAGATCCTCTCGCTCTCAAATGCCTTCAGGGACTCCCCACAGCCACAGCAATATTTCACCAAATACGTCCCGGGGCACATTAGTCCCAAGAGATGCTCCTGAAGGAATGGTTTTGTTGCCAGATAACTTTGGGAAATGCTGTTTACCAGAGTCCCTGGCTCCTTGGATAGTCACAATGCATGAGCATAATCAAGGCTCTGAGAAGTCCTGCAGGTCAGCTTGCAGCCAGGTTAGCATGTTTGACACAGCTTTCCCAAATGCATTCCATCACACAGCCATTTTTGTAAGCAACACCAATAAACAGTCCAAGAAGCAGTCCCACGGAGCATGCTTTGGGAAGCAGTGAACTGAATGGTAACGCCTGAAATCTATGTGGAGACCCTGCCGGGGGGGAGCGTGGTCTGTGGGAGCACTTGGGGAGCAGTGCTGGCTGTGGGTGGATACGCCAGGGACCTGTGGGTCAAGAGGCTCCACCCCCAGCTCTCCTCTCTGGGCTCAATTTCCTCATCTGAATGTGATCAGTACAAGTTTGTAGTTTCTGGATCTGGCACATCCTGAAGGGATCATGGCCTCTCATTGTACCCAGGAACTCAGAACTGGAGAATCACTGAGAAGTTGCCAATTATGAGATCCACCCTCCCCCAAAGAATATTCCAGCTTATCATATTAGTTAAGTTGTGGCCAAATTGAATCATGATGGGACTTAATCCATATGACTAGGGGCCTTATAAAGTCAGGAAATTCAGAAGCCATTAGAAGAAACCAGAATAAGCCAGAAGTCAGTAGAAACGAGGAGAAAAGGCATGGAGAGAGAGAGCATCACGTGATGGAAGATTGCTGGAAAGCTATCACCAGGATGCTACTGACTCCGGGAGAGTGCAAGCTCTGCCAACACTTGGATGTTAGACTTCTGGCCTCCAAAACCCCTTGTGTGGAATTTGTCAGAGGTTCTGGCAAACTAAGACACTTAATAGGAGCTATGTGGCCTTAGGTGTATCATTCAATCCCTCTGAGCCTGTTTCTTCATCTGTAAAATGGGCTAATAGAAACTGTTTCCAGGGTTGTTGGTAGAATCAGAACTCAAACTGAGTTCTTGCTGCTCCCAAAGCTAGTTTTGTTTATTGCCCTGTGCTTTAAGTCTTATCATCCCCTAAGTTCCAGAAGTTCCCCAAGGGGAACTTTTTTTCATTTAATCATTCATTCATTCAGTCTAAATATTGAGCTCCTATAATGTGCCAGGCACAGTGCAAACAATGCTGAGAAGAAAAAAAACAAAAACAAAAAAAACTGGCTGGATCTTCACCTACATGGAGCTCCCACCATCGGATAGGAAGTGTGTCATTCATTCATTCACTCATTCAATACTCAGCAGCCACTATAGCCATCCACTGTTCTGGGCACATGTTCCATGTTTACAAAGCACCTTCACCATCATCATTTCATTTTCTCCTCACAAAAATCTGATGAGATAGGAAGTACGGGATTATTACTCTGTTTTGTAGATAAGCAACTAGAGGTTCAGAAAAATCAAGTGGGAAAACTGAACCAGGAACCCCAAATTCTCTTTCCTCAACAGGTGTCCAGCTGGGAAACGGGCCAAGCACTGTGTTCACAGTGAGGAGCAATGCCCCGTCCTGCCCGCCTGGAGCTGACAGCCACCTGCTTGTCTGGCTGTGGTAGTGGCCCCTGTTCTCGGAGGCTTCCACATGACAGGGTACAACAGGGTGCACATGAATCAACTCCTCAAAACCCAGCACCCTCAGCCACCCTTTGCAGCCCAGGAAATCCTTCCTGCACTTGAATGTCCACACTTTGCATTATAGGTCAGGGCTGTTCCCTCTGGGGGGCGCCCTGTGGGTGGAGCGATGCTCAGGGAAGGCCAGTGTGATTCAGTCCCTCCCCAAATGCTACCACTTGTGCCAAGGGTGCAGCAGGCCCTGGACTGCTGACCAAGGGGGTGCTCGCTGTGGGGCTGCCTGGGGCTGGGGAGAGGAGCAGTATGGGAGCAGGGAGGTGAGCATGCAGATCTTCCGGAGGCAGTGGGGCCAGAGGCTGGCGTAGGAGAGGAGGAAAGAGGCCTGGGGAACAGAGGGATGAGCCCACCATGATTTTATCGGGGGCCTGAAAGCTGATGACCAGATGGTTCCTGGAGGGGGGCTGCATGGTGGGCAGTATCACTCAACACCCAACTTGCTGTTAGTTTAAACGAGCTTATCCCAGCTGAGCCAGAGAGGAGAGGGCTGACGAATCCAGCATCCCTCAAACCCCTTCTGAGCATCCCTTCCTCTTCCTCCAGGAAGACTTCTCAGATCAACTCCACCCTACTGGAGTAGCTCACTGTGGGTCTGCCTAGCTCCCATGCCACACCCTGGACACTCGGTCTCTGCTTCCTGAGTGTGTTCTCTCCCCTTAAAGAGGGGTTCTGGAGGGAGGGCCAACACGTGTCATACTGCAGAGGTTCGGGGACAGCATCCCTTCTGCTGGTGCCGGGTATGGAATTGCTTTTTTTCTTTTTTTTAAGATTTTATTTATTTATTTATTTACCACCACCACCACCACCACCACCCCCTTGCTGCTTGTGCTTGCTATGTCCATTTGCTGTGCGTTTTTCTTTGTCTGCTTGTTTCCCTTTGTTGGGTCGTCCTGCTGCGTCAGTTCACCGCGCCGCACGGGCTGGCTTGTCTTCACCAGGAGGCCCCGGGAATCGAACCCGGGGTCTCCCATATGGTAAACGGGAGCCCTATCGATTGAGCCATATCCGCTTCCCTGGAATTGCTTTTGAAGCTCCCTCCGCCCGGGCTCTCCCGCCTCCTGAGCTGCCCTCGCCCGCTTCAAAGACGACCCCATGGGCTGCACCAGATCCTCAACTGTTCTGGGAGGTGTTTACAGCTTCTCTCCCGTGCTCCTGGCATGTGGCCCTCTGCCTGGATCCTGGATCTTCTTTCATCCCCTTCCCCTGGTTTCTCCCAGCATTATTCCCCCAGCCCTCCTGGCCGCAGACAGTCTAATCTAAATCCTGCTTGCTGCAGTTTTGGGTGCACATCTTCTTGTCTTCCAGGCTCAGCAGGGGCATGGATGAGCCTGGCTGGGGGCAGTAAGCCATGCTATTCTTATAGCTTACTCTAATGCCTTCCCAAGGAGGAAAACTTCTGTCATTCATTCATTTATAGCCAGGAGAAAAGAGAACTGCTGCATTCTTCTTTACAGGTGGGAAACCCTGCAGGCAGGAATCCAGGTGTCCTCCTTGACGCCACCTTCCTCCCCTTATCTAATCCTCTTCCAAGTCCTAGTTCAAGCCAGCATCAACTCTTGCCTCGACCACTGCCAGCACGTCCTGACAGATCTCCCCTCCTCTGCTCTTGTGCCCCCCAATCTACAGCCAACTTGAAGTAATCATGTCATCCTTCCCACAGCAAGACCTCAAAACCCTAAGTGGCTTGCCTCAGCTCTTAGAGCAAAGATCAAGGTTTTTAACAGGACCACGGAGGCCCCCCAAGGTCAGTTCCTGCCCACCCCTCCTCCCACTCGTGCCACCTTGCTCTCTGCACTCCCACCACATCTGCCTTCTTGCACACTCTTGTATGTGCTCCCTCCTGCCATGGGGCCTTTGCATATACTGTTCCCTCTGCCTGGACTGTTCTTCTATCCCTTCGTGTCTCAGCTCAGGTGTCACCTCATTGGGGAAGTCCCTCGGCTTCCGTGGATGGCCAGATTCCCTGCCTATGCTCTCAGGGTGTCGTGTTCCTCCTCTTCCTTGCACTGACCCCGGCTGTCATTTCACCTATATTGGTGTGGCTGTTTAATTGATGTCTGCTCTCCTCTCTAAACTGCAGCCTCTGAGAGGTCAGGGACCAAGCCTGCTTTGCTCTCTCTGTATCCTCAGGGCCAACACTGGGTTTGAATGCGGGAGGCCCAGGTGGTAATGCATCTGGTGGAAAGTCACCCAGCAAGGCCTTAACCAAGCTGGGACTAGGAGCTCCAAGCTCTTGGCTTCCAGCCCAGGCTGGGAAGATGGTTAACTCCCAGGGGCTGGCTGGTGAAGCAGCTTTCCCAGGCCCTCCTAGAGGAGGATGCCGCCATCTCACTGCTCGAGCCAGCAATTAGCCACTATTTGAAAACAGTGTTTGCTCCCTAACAAGCAGTCCCCCAGGGCCTGGCTGCAGAGGGGGGGCCCAGTTAGAGTACAGAATCCCACCACAGCTTCACGGCTGTGGCTCCCTCTCAGAGGTCAGGGCCTTGAGCTTTGGGAGCCCAGTGCTTCCTACACCTTTACCTCAAAATGCTCCTCATCAGGTCCATCCCAGAGAAGAAAAATGGGAGTCTTCATTCACCTTACCTGGTGGAAAGGAGAAGGATGAAGAAGAAGGAAATGGAAGACCTAAGTGTCCATGAAAAAGTCAGGGTGGCGGGAGAAAGACATGTTGGCCATTTGGGGGGCCATGTTGGGTAAGGGACTCACCCTCTCTGATCCTTGGCTTCCCTCAAGGGCATTATAATCTGCCTCCCTAATATCCTTCCAATGGGAAGGGAAGAAAGAAAAGAACATCTACTGCCCAGCCTGGCTGGGCTCCCCTGAACACTCCTGGAGGGCTTCCTGGAGTAGAGGAACTTTATAGAAGCTACAGGCAGCCTGGGAGGGGGATAGTCCAGGCCCAGGGTTACAGGGAAGGAAGACTGTGCCCCAGGGTAACTGAGAAGAAGGAACCAGCAGGGCAAGGAAAGGCCATGTGGCCTGTTAGAGGGGAGTGTGGAAGGGGGAGGGGAGGGGAGGGGAGGGGAGGAGGGGAGGGGAGGGAGGCAGGAGCCACCATGTTGCATTAATATGTCCAGGCAGGTCACTATATTCAAAACCCTCTAGAGACTCCCCATCTCCCCCAGGGGAGACCTTCCTCCCCACCCTCATCTCCTCCCCAGTCCCCCCGCTCCCCTGCTCCAGCCACACTGGCCTCCTCCCTGGTCCTCTTTAGCTGCTCCCTCTGCCTGGAGCAGTCTTCCTTAGCCCCACAGCTTCCTCCCTCCCTCCTTCAAAGCTCTGCTCAAAGTCTTTGGATGAAGCCTCCCTTGTTGGTGCTATTGCACACCCTCCCCAGACCCATTCTGGGCATCCCTCGCTTCCCTTACCACGTCTGTTTCTCCTCCCCCCTAGCACTCACGACCTCCTAACATGATCTACAACCCACTTATTCTCTCCCATGAGAAAGCAGCTCCACGGAGCAGGACTAAGGGTCAGTGGGTTTGCAGAGGTATCTTCAGCACCCAGCACAGTGCTGGCACATGGTAGCTGCTCAGTACCTATTGGTTGAATAACTAAGAGAGGTGGAGGGTGGAAGGGGAGCTGGGAGCCTGGGAATTGAGAAGAAAGTCCTTTTTCTGGGCTCTTTGGTCAGCTGGGGGAAAGGAGGCCCAGAGTGGGTGGTCAGCTCCCAAGTAGCCAGCCAGCAAGCCAGGAACAGGACTGCCCACTGTCACATCTGTCCCAGCTCTCCCTCTCCCTCCTCACACCTCCCTTCAGAGTCCTCTCTGGGTGACTCTGTGCTCCTGGCATCTGGCATCCATCAGCCCCATTCAGAAGTTGCTGTGAAACAAGCAGGGCGGCCAAAGTGATCCCCAGATTGGGAACAGGAGGGAGTGTGTGGGCGAGCAGCCCCTGGCCCCAACCCCCCAGCCCTGCCCAAAGCTACAGACCCCACTGGCTCCACCACCCCATGCGCTGTGGGCCTGGGGAGGTTGTTACCAACCACAAACAACTCCTGGCTGCGGATTTGAGGGAAGAGGAGGGGAGCTGGCAGGAGGCAACAGGCAAGCAAATGGGACCTGACAGGGACCAGGCACCTCTAGCAAAGAATGTAAATAAAGATCAGTAAATATTTAAGGGAAGTACAGTGGGAAACAGGAACGGAGGTGAGGGGGAGGGGACGTGTTGGATTTCCAACAACATCTGGAGGGCAGTCCCCTCTGCTCCATCCCCCACGCCCCATCCTACCCCACGTGGGGGCTTGCAGTGTGAGAGAGGGTGTGTGTGTGTGTGTGTGTGTGTGTGTCTGGAGCTGGGTGTGCAAGGGCGAGTTTTATGATCTCAGGGTATTTGGCCAGGTGCGCACAAAGCCAGTCTCACTAGGTCCCAAACTGAGCGCAGCCCTCTGTACCATTCACGTCCTTCCTCAGCCAGTCAGTGGGAATCTAGGAAGAAAGGACAGGGGGCCCGTCCTCAAGGTGCTTCCAAGTGAAAGGATGAGGACAACATATGAGGGGGGCCTTGGCAGAAGGCAGCTCAGGGGGCTGAGAGCCCAGGTCAAGGGGCAGTGGAATGACCTGGAGGCCAAGGAGGGCTTCCTGGAGGAGGAGGATAATGAAAACTCAGGAAGACACTGATGAGAAAGGAACACAGTGGGGTGTTTTTTTAGGGAGAGGTAAGAGTATGGCATGTCCATGGGTGCAGTGACAAAGGAGGATGGGAAGCAGGGACGAAGAGGGTTGAAACTTTGTCGGCCCCAGAAGGAAGTCTGGGCCAAGAGCCCATCAGTGCAGCTTAGGGCTCAAGAGAGGACTCTGCAGATGGGCCAGGCTCCTTTTGTCATCCTTCTCTTCCATAAGTTCCTGGTGGACCATTTCCTGGACCTCCCTCGTTCTCTGTAGTGCCCCCTCTAGCCTGGCAGCCCGCACTGGACTCTGTCCCCAGCCTCTGTCTGACCCTAGGAGCTCAGAATCCTTGAGCCTAAGGGCCTCATTAGTACACCTCCATCAATTTTACAGGGAAGGAAACTGAGGCTCAAGGAGGGTACTTGACCCACCCCAGGGCCCATGGCAGTGAGCAGCAGAGCCAAGACTAGAATCTGGGCCTCCGAACCACCCAGCAGAAAGTGGGAATGGGTGGAGAGACCTCATTGTTCTGTGCCCGTTTCAGGCTCTGCTTTGGACAGGTGATCTGTGCCCGGGTTG
The DNA here is from genome assembly GCA_026826555.1 of Tolypeutes matacus. Classification (NCBI taxonomy): domain Eukaryota; kingdom Metazoa; phylum Chordata; class Mammalia; order Cingulata; family Chlamyphoridae; genus Tolypeutes; species Tolypeutes matacus. Next base: position 3,471,309 of record JAKSZT010054055.1, on the reverse strand, counting down.
TTAGCAGATCATGTGTGATAACCAGCACCCAGCTGACCCCTGCACCCTTGCCTCCAAGCTGCTTGCTATGTGGACAACACCACTGATGCCCTTTGCTGTGGCTCTTTCCACCTGGGGAAGTAGGGTAGCTCTGCTGTAGGTCACCAGGGAGCCTCTGAACTGGGGTTGGACACCCCAGGCCTTCAATTATGCCTAGAGCAGAGGGGAAGCAGAAGCCCCAGCCCGGGCCCTTAGGAGAACGGAATATGGAACCTCCCAGCATGTATGAGAGGGGTTGAAGACACCCATTCATTTATTCAACAGCTAGATTTCAAGCACCTGTGGGGGGCCTGGCCCACTCTGGATGCCTGGGGAGCAGCAAGGAACAAAGCCATCTTCCAGGTTTGTTCTGTGGTCTTCCCGTGTGCCTCTCTTAGATTCTGCTGTGGGGAGGGTGGGATGAGGGATGGGGAAATGGCTTGAGGAGGCCTCCACATCCCACCTTGCCACTCTCACCACCTCAACCAAAGTAGCTTTCACTTCCACCTGCTTTACTGATCAGACTTTTAGGAAGAAGTCCTTTAAAGGGTCCCAGTATTATTTATTCTACATTGAAAACCGCTGCCCTCACAGGGAATAGGAGAAATGATTTTCCCCCCAAACAGAGGCCACTGATGAAAAAAAAAAAAAAAGCAGAGAGGGCCTGCCTCTACTCCAGAGCAGTGGGCTTGAGCATTCCCAAGTTGAGGTTAGACTGTAGAAGGGACTTCCTGACAGGTACTTCAAGCTTTTCTCTTGCAGCTGGAGTTGGGTCAGCCACTCTCCAGGCAGGCCCTCCTCACTGCACTGGTTGCCCACCCTTGCTGACGCTGCATCTGTCATAAGTGCAGGGTCTCTAAAGAGGGTCTGAGGGATTTGAGTATTGTCCTCCCACCTCCTGCTTCCAGGCTGGGGAACAATTGGACCCTTTGTCCAGCAGAAGGATGCCCACGGGGTGAGGTCACCCCCAACATGACTCTCTTTGTCCCAGAGCCAGGGAGATACCAAGGCTCTCCAGGCACCCTCCCTCTATGCCCTGTCCCCAAGCTCCTGGGCACCCCCAACCCCATGAAGGGCTTCCCCAGGGTCACAGGAGGAAACACTGCAAGGGAAGGATGCTGGTGCAGCAGGCAATGGTGGAGGGGAGGAAGGCTGAATATGGGTGTAAAGCAGGAGAAAAAAGCCCAGCTTAGCAGTGACCCTTCCCAGTGGGGATTTCTAGATACTCATGTGGCTTGGCCTACAAAATTGGTTCCAAACCCCAAAAGAAAAACTTAAGGGTCTGAGCCTAGCAGCCCCAACAGTTTACCTCATCTTTAGCCCAAGAGGCCTTTGAGAGATGTGCATGAGCTGAAAGTTCCCACTGGTCCAGTCATAGGGAGGGCTGCCTCATCCTAGAGGGAGAGAGGGAGAGTCTGGGGCCCAGGAGACCAGAAGGGCTGGAGTGTTGAAGGCAGAGAAGAGAGGTGTCTGTGGCCTGGAAGAGCAATGGAGCCAGAGTCCAAGCAGAGAGTCTCTGAGGAGATGAGGCCCTTCAGGAGGTCTGTCCTCAGGATGGGGCTGAGGGGCCAAGAGGGGCAGGCCCGAGGAAGGGTGGCCTAAATGGAGTTCGGACCTGCTGCTGTGGTGCCGCTGAGCGCTAGACTAGGAATCAGGGCACTGGGTTCTAGTCCTGGCTCTGCCTCTAACTCACCAAATAACCCCAGGCTTGTTCTCTCTGTGTACCTCAGTTTCCCCCACTGCACATTGAGGCCCTTCCAGAGCCAATGTTCAAAGAGTCTGGACAAAGAAGTTTCAGGCGGCAGGGGCAGGAGTGCAGAAGAACAGCACGGGATGAGGGGACTCTCACAGTCACCCAGGCTTGGTGAGGCCCCACCGGGCTGGGCGGGAAGGGGCCATCCTGGGAAGTGCAGCTACTGGAGTCCCTGCCTATGGGGAGGGCGGGGGCAAAGCTCCCAGACTGGCCAGCTAGGGAAGACAGTGTCATTGGTGGAGAGTGTAGCTGTCCAGAGGCCACCAACATTGGGATCATGGAAGGGTGACTCTACAGAAGGGGCTGAATGGGCAGCCAGAGAGGGCCAAGGGGGATGCTGGGAGCAGGGGCCAGTGACTGGGTGCAGAGTGGTCTGACCAGGTCAGCCTCTAAACATGGATTCTCAGACTTTGGGGTGCTCCAGTACCAATACCCTCCTCCCTACCCCCGCTGACATTCACTGGGGCCCAGGCCCCACCCTGCCTTGGTAGAATGTTTTGAAAGCTGAGACTAGCCACTGCTGGGGTCAAGGAAGGGAGGGTCACCAGGGACTAATTGCCCTAAATAAATGAGCAATTAAGGCTGTTACAGGAAGTATCCAGACCCCCAGCTCGACTGCCACCCAGAAAGATCACCACAGCAACCATTGTCGGCTCTGCCCCAGGAAAGGTTGATCCACTCGGTTGGTCCACATGGCTGTCTCTCAGACAGTGGAGGTAGAAGGGGTGGCTTCAGTCAAGGAAAACAGAAAGGATAGAGGAAGAGACTGCACCGAAGGGGAGGCAGAGGGATGACAAGGGTGACCTTCTGGCTGAGGATTCTGGGTGATTCCCTGTCAGATGGCGGGGGAAAAAGGGGGGCATAACCTTCCATGGCTGCCTCATCCAGTCCCAGCAGCCTGCAGGGAGCAGCCCAGTGGTAGGGCCTGGGGACTCCTGGGGACGAGGTGTTGCCAAGAGAAGCAGATCTTGCCAGGTCCCCATCTCCTCTCAGCACCCGGGCCCCTCCCTCTACACTTCCTGTAATGGCGTCTCCAATGGGGAGGCCATTAGTCCTGCTCAGAGCAGCTCCTAAGTACTGTGGCTGATAAATATAACATGAGCCCATCGATTAGAATCCTCTGCGTCCTGCAGCCACTCAGCTCCCTAATGGCTCCCCCGCCCCTCCACACACTGACTTTTCCCCCAGCCCCCATCGGGGCTGTGAGGCAGACGTTGTATGAGGAGCAGAAGGAGGTGATGGAGGCAACACCCAGGGCCCAGCTGGAGGGGCTGCTACCTGGAGGCGGCTGGACAGGTCTGGGCAAGTGTGAGCCCTAGGGTGGCCTGGAAACCCCAAGTAGTTAGGGAGAGTGAGAGTGGGAACTGCCCAGTCCAGGGCCCTCCGCGCTCCATGCCCTCGAGAGCCCCCATTATGAGGCAGAAGACAGCTCCTGCCTTTGAGGAAGCTCCTGATGACTCTTACAGGAAGGCGGCAGTGAAACCAGCGCATACCTGTCCTCACACCCTCTTCTCCTCTGGCCCCTCCAGCCCTCCTGCATCTGTCCCTGGCCCAGCCGAGCAGCCCCCTCCCTGTCTTCCCCCACCCCGATGCTCCCCCTCTTCACTGCACCCATCTCTGGGGGTGTCCAGACCCCTGAGGCCCCTGAGGTCGGGGCTATGACTCTCCCATCAGCCTGAACCCCTGAGGGTACAAGACTGCCTTCCTCAGAGTGGGGACCCTGGAAGGCATGAGCTGCCTTCCCCACACTCCCAAATCTGGACTGGGGACTGCCCCCTCCATAAGGTAATCAGACCCCCACGCTGGGAGCTGAGACAATTCACACACCTTTCCCACCCTGACCTGAGCCCCCTCGAGGCTCACAGATATCTGGAAGGGCCTTGGCAGGAGGTACAGGCACATCTCCTGCCTGGGCGCCAGAGGGGGCTCGGGTGGGTGGCTGGGGCCCCAGGCCTGTGAGGTGGGCTGCGGTTTTGCAGAGCCGTGTCCCTGGGCGGATGCTGCCCACAGAATCTTCTAACAGGAAGGCTGAGCCAGGCTGGCTGCAGCCGGGAAGTTAAGCCTTAATGCGCCCCTGGCCTAGCTGCTGCTGCGCAGACTCACCGCTTAAACACGCGGCAGGCCGGGCTGGGAGCAGCCGCAGCGCCCGCACTCCTCCGGGTGGGGTTTGGTGCCACGGCAGGCTGTGTGCCCGGGATCCCGTGGGTCCTGCTGGAGCGGGGGGTTGCCCACCCGACTGGCACTGCATGAGAGGAGTGGATGGCAGGAGGCCAGGGCGGGTCAGGCCCGTTGTCTGGGGGGGGGCCCCACCCCGTCATCTCTTAAGTCTCTGGTAGGCACTCCAATAAAGGATTGCTTTTGTGGGTTGGAGGTTTGAGCACCACTCTTCTTAGCTACGTGTCCAGCTGTGTAGAGATGGTGGTTAGGGTGCAAGACCTACCTCAGGTGCACTGAGTGGATGGTGAGAGTGAACATGTTTTAGGGAAGAGAAGAGTTCCCATTTGAAGAAGTTTCTGGAAGGGTAGTTGACTCTAGGAGAAATGGGTGGGAACATGGTAAGGGGATGGGCAGGTTAAGCTGCCAAAATGATGAATATCTCTTCTTTTCTCCCACATTGCAGCCAGAAGATGAGCTAGCTCAAATTCCCTCTCACCAAGCAAACTCTCTCCCAGCCCCTGCCTACCTCCTGGGAAGGCCCACCCAGCCTCCCCTCATCCTCTCTTCCCAACCTCCTCTTCCATAGCCGCTCTGTGCACTCTGAGGCTGGGGCAGGGCAAATCAGAGGCCTGATGCCTCAATAGCCTGAATTCAGCCCCCAGCCCGGGCTATATTTAGCAGCTGCCTGGAACACTGGACAAAGCCACTTCCAAGGGGCAGAGTTGAGAGGGGGCTGCCCTTCCCACCCCTTCCCCTTCCTGATACGGATAGCCCTTAGTTGCCCTTCTGGGGTGACCAGGAGTGTTGCTGTTGGGGGGATAGGACTTGGTGTGACTTGCATTCTATTTATGGATCACCCACCGGGCAGGGAGTTCTGAGCCCCCTGCCCTCCAGGCTGAATGGACACATTCTGGCATAGTTTTGTGTTTTTTGTGTTTTTTTTTTTTTTTTTTTTGCATCCTCACCGAGCCTCAGAGTCAACTGGGGAACTTTTAAAACTATGGATGTGCAGGCCCCACCCCCTAAAAATTCTGATTTGATTGGTCTGGGGCGAGGCCCTGAGAGACACATTGGCTTCCCTGAGTTGGTTTTTTCATTTGTTTTGCTTTGTTGTTTGTTTTTTTCAGAAGGCACTGAGAACTGAACCCAGGACCTCCCATGTGGGAGGCAGGTACTCAACCGCGTGAGCCACATCTGCTCTTTTTTTTTTTTCCAATCTCCCCAGTTGACTCTAGTTCTCCCCAGCAACTCTAATCTGCAGCCAGGATGATGAACCAGCCTTCCAGATCCTCACTGCTCAAAGGGTCGCTCCAGCAGCATCCTCTGGGCTTATTGAAAATGCAGACTCCAAGGGCTTACCCCAGGATACTGAACCCTCAGGGGATTGCAGTGCAGGCTTAGGTTTGAGAATCTCTGGTGTAGGGCCTTCTACTTTAGAGTGCTGCCCTCCAGAGCTGTGCTCCCAAGAAGTTTAGCTAGCAAAGGGTTCTGTTCAAGCTGGAGAAGCATAAGGTTCAAGTGCTCACCCTCCCTGTCTCTGCTTTCTTCTTAGGAGCAGGTTCTGGTTTCTTAGATTCATAGCTTTTGAAGGAATGACTGGACCCACCTCTCCCAGGTCCAAGTTGTGGACTCAGAGTGGGATCTAGATCTGCCCTCTGTGCCCCCATGTGTGCTCACATGCACACCCCAGATCTCAGTACCTACAGGCCACTTCAGTGAGAGGTCCAGGGGTGTGTCTTGAGTCTTATGACTAAACTCCCAGCCTTTCAGGAGCAAATGTACATCTTCAGATCTCATTTCCATCAAAGAACTGCCCACCTGGTCCTTCAGCCTCAACAGAAGGCTCTCCTCTTTCCTCCGAAAGATTCCCAAGTTTCCTCAATCCTCAGAAATCCTCACATTGAACCTAAATTCTCAGCATCTACTTGACTGAGAGTGTCTTATATGTCATTCAAGTCCTATCTTTACCTAAAACCCTTTGCTGGCTCCCCACTGTCTCTAAGACAAGATACAAACTCCTTAGAGGACATCTGCCACGTACAGAGCCTCAGCACCTGCCACTTTCCCCACCCCGCACTCCCTGGCTCCCTTGCTGTTACTCCTTTTGCACCTTGCTCTTCCCTCCACTGGATGGCTTTTAGCTCTTCTCTCCCTGTCTGCCCACAGGCTCCTATTCATCTTTCAAGTCTCAGATAAGGTCACCTCTTCTGGGAAGCCTTCCTAACTCCTCCAGGCACAGTAAATGTCTCCATGGCTGCTGGTAGAGGCCCCTCTCATGGCACCTATTACATAGTGTCTGTGCCTGTCCATGTCTGTCTCTTCTTCTAGTTTCTGAAAGGGAAGAGGCAGTCATTTTCATCTTTGTTACTCTGGCACCTCAACCAAGCACCTGACAAAGAGTAGAAGTAATAATAATAGCTCTCACTTAGGTGTTCACTCAGTGCGAGGCACTGTACAAACCACTTCCTATGTATCATATCATATCATACCAACTTAGGAGTTAGGTGCTTTTATTATCCCCCAATTTTATTGATGAGGAATCTGAGGCTCAGAGAGGTGAAGCAACTTACCCAAGGTCATGGCGGAGTTGAGGTCTGAACTCAGTCTGTCAGCTTCCAGAGCTCATGCTTCTATCCATATCGGACGGAGATATCACTTTATCTTTATCACTGCACTCTAGGGCCCCCGATTGAGCTTGATAGGTGAATGATGGAATTAATGAATGAACAACTTAATGACTCCTAGGTAGGAATTTCCGAGAATCCCCTCTTCATCAACACATTCTTCGTCACTGGTATCAATCTCAGCTTTTCTATCCTCCTGTAGCAGTTTGAGATTGTTTTTGAATTAAAAAAATAGATATTGGATTATGTTTGTGAACTGGTCTGAGCATATTATATTGAATTGGATTCAGAGGTTTCACTTTTACTTGATTAAAAAATGATTGGGGCTTTGATTGGGCCACGTCAGTAGAACGTTGAGTCCATACCCCCTTGGTGGGTGGGGACTCACAGAGAAAATGACATGGCACAAGAGTTAGTTGGAGTTTTGAACTGGAGGCCGGGAAGTAAGCACACAGAGGAGCAGAGCAGCTGAGCCTGGAGAGAATGGAGCATCAGGGAGAGAGACAGAGCTGGTCGCCTGATAGTCTACAGCTGGCCTTTTGGAGAGAACAGGGCAGCTAAGCCCTGGTAGAGGCCCCTCTACCAGGAAGAAAGGAACCCAGGAAGCCTGAACTCTTGGAAGATGTCAGCAGCCATCTTGCTCCAACACGTGGCAACAGACTTTGGTGAGGGAAGTAATTTATGCTTTATGGCCTGGTAACTGTAAGCTTCTACCCCAAATAAATACCCTTTATAAAAGCCAACAGATTTCTGGTATTTTGCATCAGCACCCCTTTGGTTGACTAATACACCTCCTTATTACCTTCCTCAGCAACAATTCTTTGTAAGAGTCAAGCAACTGATTGGTCCTGGCACAGTTGGTACAAGCTTCATCAGACTCTCTCCCCTGGATGGCTGTCTGCCCAGACCTCTGCCTCACCCAGCAGCACTGTGGGTGCTGTATCCAAGCCTGGAGGTGATTCCTCACCACAACCCAGCCTCATGCCATCCCTGGCCCTGGGACCTTGTTGGCACCGTTCCCCGGGTAGGCACTGAGAGAATTGAGCTCAGGAAGAGGGGACCTTTGTCCAAGCCTCCACTGACCATTGCTCTCTCTCTTCATCCTTCCTTGCACCATGAGGAATGTGTCCGTGGAGGTCGGCTCTGGTTCACAGAGGGGGCTGTGTCCTGCCACCCGAGACCCTCTGAAGCTCCCATTGTTGGGGGGCAGGGGGACAAGCTAGGAGCATGTCTCAAAGGCCTGAATGTTCTCAGAGGTGGGAAGGCCAAGTGGCTTCCTGGAAGAACTAGGCCATGGGACACCTGTCTCTTCTCCTCTCCGCTCTGAGCCCCGGCTCCCAGGAAGTGGGACAGTTACAGGGGCATCCTCTGCACTTGCCTGCCTTGGGCCAGGCTGTTCCCTAAACCTGGCAGAAAGGCTAGGGACGATTAAAAAGCAAAAGTCGGAACACAAGCAGACAGTGAAAACAATCAAAGCTAACCTGGTAAATTTCTTACTGAGGGCCAGGCATCCTGCTATGGATTCATGCCTCATTCAATCCTCGCAGCCCACCCTGAAGCAGATGTGATTTTTATCGTCACCCCTAGATTACAGCTAAGAATTGAGGCACACAGCTGTTAGGTAACCTGCCAAAGGTGACACAGGCAGTAAGTGGCAGAGGTGGTTGAACCCAGAAAGGTTAATTGCAGAGCCCATGTCTCCAATGATTATGGCAAACCAGGGACATAAGAAGAATGCTTTCAGGGAAGACTAAGGCAGGTGGTGGCCACCCTGTGCCCCTTAGCCATCCCTGAGGCACCTCTAAGGACCCCTCAGTTCTCCTGAACACGGTTGATGAAAACAGGGTTCCAAATTTTCCCCCAGGGTCTTGGCCTCAGTGGGGTCTCCAACCCATGGCTCTTTGATTTCTTTAATCTGGGGCCCACTTGGGGTCAAAAGACGATGGACTCATCTGTTCCCCCCTCCCCCCTGACTGCAGCGCCACTGGCTTCTACCAAAGGCCTCCTAGGCTGTGTGAAAAGTGCTGGGGTTTTTCCCCGAGGCAGGTGGCCAGCACGGCTGGAGAAAATGAAGGCCCTGAAAGGAAAGCACACGATGTCACTGATGGTTTTGATAAATGCACCAGGACTCACTCATGTAGTCCTTTTCAAAGTAATCTTCCTAGGAGCCCCCTAACTTTTTGGGAAACTCCTGCCCTGGGCCAACCTCAGAGCTGAGGGCTTAGGCTTTTGGCTCTTGGGGACAAAGTCAAAGCTCCCTGCTATGAGGAGTGAATCTGAGTTTGTGGGACTGCCATGAGCCAGTTGGCCCAGGGTGGTGACCAAGAGGGGTCTCCTCCACTCAGGGAGGCAAGCTCCATTCAGCACACGGTCATGGAGGGCCCAGTGCCAGGCTGTGCCAGGAGTGGGGGAGGCCCAAGATGACCTCCAAATTCCCAGAGGGGTTCAGGACACTCGCCGTTCAGTGGGGAGGAAAAGGCCAGACTCAGAGCCGCCCAAGCCAGTGAGTGCACCACATGGGGGCCCTCCTGCTGCGCAGGGGCCATGAAATCCAGGATGGCTTACTGGAGGTGATAGGTTTTGCCCTGGACCTAACAGGATGGGTGGAATTTTGACAGGTGAAGAGGAAGGGGATTCCAGCTAGAGGGGACAAGTTGGTTGGTGTTGTTTTGCTTAAAATAATAAATAAATGAAACAAACCCAGGCCCAGCAGTGTCCTTATAAGAGAAAGGGAGGTTCTCCAAATCATGCTTTATGCTGGCTGAGAAGCTAGATCTTCCTCGGGTGAGGAAGTGAAGCTCTCCTAGCCCCTCATTTCGTTTCCTCATCTGAAAAGTGAGGATAATCATAATGGCTTCCTCCAGGGCTCTTTGAGGATGGAACAAGATAAGTTCTGAGAAGCTGGTTGATTGGGTGTCTCGTCCATAGTAAGGACCCAGCCAATGCCAGTGCTTGTGAAGATAGCACCATTTCCTTCAGAGGCTCCTAAAAGGATCAAAAGTGTTAGTTCTCAAAAAGCAGTCTCCAAACTATTGTAAGCCATGGGAGACGTGTGAGGAAGGACATGGACTCTTTGTGGTTGTCTCCTTGAAGTCTCCATCATCCCAGCATTGGCATGTGGTCACCAGGGACGGCTCCTGCTGGTTCTTCTTCTAAGATAATTTCCCCACCTTTCCCCTCCTCTATATCTCCAGTGGCAAAGTAGCAATGCCGCCCCCTCCCACAGGAGCAGATGTAGCTCAAGCCATTGCGCACCTGCTTCCCACCTGGGAGGTCCAGGGTTCAATTCCCAGTGCCTCCTAGAAAAAAAAAAAAACAAACAAACAATAAGCAACAAGCAAAACAAACGAGGGGAGCTGATGTAGCTCAGTGGTTTGAGTGCTGGCTTCCCACATACGGGGTCCTGGGTTCAATCCCTGGCCCTCGTACCTCAAAACAACAACAACAAACAAACAAACAAACAAGAAAACCAACACTCAGGGGAGCCAGTGTCACTCAGTGGTTGAGGACTGGCTTTCCACATACAAGGTCCTGGGTTCAATCCCCGCCCCCACCCTGGGTACCTCAAACACACACACACACAGACACACACACAAAAACAACAGAAGTAGCAGCCCCCTAATGCTGGTCCGGGTCTCCCTCTTCACCTCATCTTCCCCATGACTCCCAGAGTGACCCACCCAGCGGATGAGATCGCGCCTCTCCCCAGCACAAACACCTTCCATGGCTTCCACTGCCTGGACAGTGAAACCCAACACCTCAGCCTGGGACCCAAAGCCAGCCAGTCCCCTACTCTCTGGCCCCCACCTACCTCTCCAGCCTCCATTCCAACCACCCTCTTGCCAGACCCTCCAGCCACACTGAGCTCCAGTTCCCTGAAAAGCCTTTGTACAGCCCTGCCTTGGAGCTGCTTTTACAAACAGCTCTGCCTTTCCCTCTGCCTGGAATGTCCTTTCTCCCTTTTCTGATGACTAAATCCTAGACATGCTTCAAGGTCCAGCTCAGACACCTCCTCCTCCCTGCAGCCCTCCCAGATTCTACTTCCCACCCGGGACCATGGCATCCTTATGACTGCCTCTTTCTATAGCTGAGTGTGGAGTATGCATGGATTCTGGGGCCGCAGTCTGTAGCTGCCCAGAAGGACTGTCAGATACCACTCTCAGGGCAGAGATCACCCCATAGCACCCTGGAAGAGAAAAGGGTGGGGCTGCAGAGACCTCCACAGAGCCTGGCATGGCTGCCAGCAGCCCGGATAGAGCCCAGGCAGCTGTGTTGGCACCGCTCCGCTGCCGGAGATGAGGGTGAGACAAACAGCAATTAGCCAAGCACAGGCTGGGCTCTGGAGGCTAATTACCAATTAGATGGGGCCGGGTGATCAGCGACATGAAAGAGACAGTCAGCAAATAGTCACTGGTGTGACAGGAGTGGGAGGCCCAGCCTCCTAGTGGTCAGTGCAGTGCTGGTATGGGGAAGAGGGCTCCAGCAGTGAGGGGGCTGGAAAGGGGGCTGAGCATCCTAGGGGTTACAGGGAGTTGGGTAAATTTTGTCTTCTTCCTTTTGATTCCCAGAATGACCTTCCAAGTGGGGCTCAGCAGCCTCTGCTTCTAGGTGGTGTGGGGTGATGAGCAGTGAGTGCTCTGACACTCTTGGAGGGTGAGCTCAGCAGGGTCTCGGAGCAGTTCAGAGCCTCCCTGCCAGACACCCAATGGGATGCATTTGTGTCTGGAGCTTTGCCTGGCCTGGCCGGGCTGTGGGGAGGGAGATGGTGGGGGGGGTGGCTGATAACTTCCTTCCATCTCTTGGCTCAGCACTTCTTCACTATCTCCCTCTCCCGCCCTCCCCCTCTTCCTCACTTCCTTCTGCTTCTCTTTTTCTTTCTCTCTTGCTCCCTCCCTGAACTCCACATCCCACAGTGCTTACTTTTGCTTAGGGTGGGGCCTCCACTACTGCAGAAAGAACTGAGATGGGCAGATGCCACGACTTCCTGACAAGCAGGGCAGAGCCACTCCAGGGTAAAATGTCTCTGGGGTGGAGAGGGTGGCAGTGGGGAATGGGCCTCTCCCTTTAGGAAGCTTGTGAGGGAAATAGTGATGTTATGGGAATGATGCAGCCAGGAGACCAGACTGTAGGACTCCACATCAGATAGATTCAGGCCGAAATCAAGTTTAACTCTGGAGTTTGGTGACTTGTCCACACCCTCCCTATTCACTTCTCTCCAATCCCTTGTCTCCTGGACCTCCTCTGCCCACACCGCTAATCAGGTGAGCCTTCCCAGGCGGGCCCTGTGTGGTGGTGGTGATGATGGGTGCACAGCACATGTAGCTGGGGAAACGGGCATGGGCAGCCCAGGGCAACTGCCTCAGCTGCCATCTGGGGCCCACAGAAATCAGAGGGAAAGCATGTAGTTCTCCCAGAGAAGGGAGGAGGTTCTGTGAGGGGTGGGGCTCAGGAAAGGGAGGTTTCCAGGAGGAGGAGAATTCCCTGAGGAAAGGGGCTCAGTAAAGGCCATGAAGAGGAGCTGGTGCCATGAGTGGAGGGGCTCAGAGAGCAAAAGGAGCTCAGTGTGGGGAGAGGGTTCCATAAGCTAAGGCCCTCAGAGAAGGGAGGCCCTCAGGGAGGGGAGGGGTCTGTAGGGGAAGAGGAGGGCTCAGATCTAGAAGCAACCTTAGGAATGAAAGACTGGGTCTCTGTTAATCTGGGAAGCCCCCACCACAAGTGCCCCCATACAAGAGCTCAAAGCCCTCCAGGCTCTCTTTCCAGGGTGAGCCAAGCCAGGGGTGCCCCTGCCCCCAGGGACAGGTGCCACATCCCTGCTTCCCCCGCAGCCGCTATGTCCGGAGGCCCCCTCCCCCCAGGTGGAGAAGGAAAGAATGCAGCGTCTGCCCGCAGCATTGCGGAAGAAGGGGAGGAGGGGCTGACGTCGGTTTGTCTGCCAGGCTGGCCGTGAGGGCTGCGTGCGTGGGGGTGGGTTGGGGAGCGTGGGAAGTGTCTGTCTGGGCTGATGGCCCTGTGTGTGCAGTCATGTGTGTGTGCGGTTGTGTGTGCACGCCCCTCCGCCCCACAAGCGGCCAGGATCTTCCCTGACACTGACCCCCTGCGGTCAGGAAGCCGGTGACCAACCCAGTGGTCGACATCTCTGGGCTCTGAACTCACCCCTCAGCTATGCCCCGGGACAATGGAGCTCTTTCTGCCCAAGATGGGCATGTGGGACCCTGTCATGGACTTGTGACCTGAGGGACAGGGCTGCCTCACCACACATCCCTGCCCTGGCCACGCTTATGGACACTGGCAGGCCTTGAGCAGGGTGAGCCAAAGAGAAAAAGAGGCTCTCCTTCCTGCCTGTCCCCGGAAGGCTCCCTGGAGGAGGGGGTTGGTGCTTTCCACAAGCTCCCTGACCCACTGACACTTGGGGCTCTGGAGGGCACTCAGAAGCCTGAATGGCAGGTTGACTGGTCTCCCCAAGTGCCTTATGGGTGAACACCAAGCAGAGGACTGGGAGATTTAGCAGAAGAATCAAATCCTGGTCTGATGGGAGAGACACGGCCCTGCCCTCAGCAAGCCGGAGTCTGGGGAAGGAGACATATCCCTTACCTTCAGGGAGCCGCTAATCTAATGAGAGACACAACCCCTGCTTCCTCCCTCACTAGGTCCCCTACCCCTCACAGAGCCCCCGACACCTCACTGAAAGAAGGGTCAGTCTGATGGCGGAGTTTGTGTGCACACACGCGCGCGCACACACACACACACGCACACACACACAAGCATGCCCAGGACCAAGATGAGGCAACCTAGGGAGCTAAGTGTGTCTGAATAGCCTCTAAAGGCTAAGGGCCTGAAGCGGCATCTGAGGAGAAAGCCCTTCCCATGCAAAGAAGACTAGGGGGGTTTCCTGGGGTGGGAAGCGAGGAGGGGTTATAGGCTCAGGCAAGGATTGTCTGGGCCTAGGGAAATGCCTGTAGGGGATCAGAGGATGGTGAGGGTACCAGGAAGAGCTTCTGGGGGTGAAACCCTTGCTGTTATAAGGAGCTTCCTAAAGACTGGAACAGAGAGGCCAGTGTCAGCTCCAAGGTAGCACAGCACAGGGACAGAGAAGACGCGGGATTTTAGTCCAGGTTTCTGACTTGTGCCCAAAGCCCTTTCACATCCTCAGCCCCCTTCTCCTGCAGGCTACACCCCCGAGAAGCCCAGAGAGATCAGTGGGGGGCAGGAAGCTCGATCCCAGCCTCTGTGTGCCCTCAGCAGGCCGGACAGCTGTTCTGCGCAGCTGCTGGGGGCTCTGGGGGCTGCGGCGGATTTGATTTGATTCAGGCCCCAAAATAGCAATCTTAGCAGGAAGCAGCCCTCTCCCCTAACCCCCCAGGACTGTCCATCCGGGGGCTGAGTTGACACCTTAGAGGCTCTGTCCTCTCCTCTGCACTCACCCTCATGTCTCCTGAGACCCACTCTGTTCTTTTTTCTCCTCTTAGCTCTTTACACCCCTTCCTCTACAGCCATTCTCCTCCTCTCCCTCTGTCCAGACTCCCTTCCTCCACGAAGCCGGCCCTGGTCACACACACAACTCCCCTTACTGTGCCTGCACCAGCTCCTGGCCCACATACAATTGCCACCCCTCCCCCACCCAGCCCTACTCTTTGGGGCCTGTTTGGGGGTATGTCTAGGGCTGGGGGCCTGTGGCCAGGCACGGGCAGGCTGCGGAGGGCACACAAAGACGCAGGCTGCTCTGGCCTTTGATGAGTAATCGCTGTTCCCTGGAGCCACGATTCCATTCGGCCGCCTTGGCCCCCTGCCCCCACCCCACTCCAGCTCCTCAAATAAGACTAGTTTTTGTTCTGAGGACACAATGCGAGAAAATGTCACCCAGGGGGCGTGCCCCCTGGCCCCAGCCCTGACAACCGGAGCTCTTAATCACCCGGCCTCCTTCCTCCCCAGCTGGCTGAGCTGAGGGTGGGGGCAAGGGGTAGGGGGCCAGTTACCACCCTCTGGGGCCAAGACTTCTTCCCGCTTGGAGTCTAAGGAATTCGTTTTCTTCTCTCCCTTCACTGGGCGGCAGCCTCGGGTGAAGCCCCTGCACCAGTCTCTCACAAAGGCCTGGACCTTTGTGTTCAGTTCTTGGCTCTTCTCTGTCCATCTACGTCTGCCAAAGTCCCTGGAGCAGGACAGATAAAGAAGTGCCTCGGAAATGGACTGAAAGCTCTAGAACAGGGCTACACCAGAGAAATTTTCAAACACTTGGATAAGTGCTTCAAAGAAAGTAAAAGAGAGTGGTAGAGAGTGGTGGCCAGGGAAGAAGGAGGCAGGCAGATTTCATCTCCCCAGCTAGGATGTCAGAGGCTTTTCTGAGATGATATTTGAGCTAGAACCTGGATGAAAAGAAGAGCTGGTCCATACGGATTTGAGGTGAGAGCCTTCCATGCAAAGGCCCTGTGGTCTATGGTAATAAGGAGTAGCTAAGAGGGGCAAACCTTCCCCCTCTGTCATCTCTCTAAGCATCGCTCTTCACCTGTCCCAAAGAAATACATAATCTCAGTAAGAACAATGTGCTTGCTGCACAAACACAGCTTCTAGGCAATTCCCTGGTCTCCTTTCCAACTAGGTGGCTGCCCCTAAAGCCTTTGACATAGAAATCCTGGAACCTTCACTGCTGAAGGTTCCCACATCTCATACATAAATTCCCACATCTCATATATCAGCAAATCATCTGCTCTACCTTCAAAACCTATGCCACCTATCCCTTTTCTCTACCTCCATGGCTCCACTCCAGCTAACACCATCTCTCCTTTGTTCCACTAGGGCAGCCTCTATCTTGTCTTCCCCAGCTCCACTTTCGCCCCTTCTGTGCATTCATCACAGAGCAACCAGAGCAGTGTTTATAAAATGAAAATCAGATCATGTCTCTTCCTTGCTTAAAAGCCTCCCAAGACTTCTCATGACATTGAGAATGAAACCCAAGTGCCTCTGTAAGTAAAAATAGGGAAGGTAGAAGGAGTCACGTAAGGTAAATGCCTATGTTTCTCACCATGGTGACCTCATGGGAACAAAAAATTAGGGCCTTGCCTAGGCAGATGATAATGGCGAAGATGAGGATGACAGTACCCTGTCATTCTCTGAGCAGTATGAGCTACTCAATTAAATCCGTGTGCCTGAGGTCCTGTAAAGAAACAAGAACCCAAACTTCTGTTTTTGGTCCACAAAGCCCTACCTGGTCTGCCTATCTTCCCAAACTCCCCTACCTCATCTCCAACCCTGCTTCCCTTTGCCTTGCTCACTGGCCTCCAGCAGAGGAAAAGGGAAGATTCCAACCCAGCCTGCATTTTCCAGGCCATTCATGCTTTCCTTCATTCACCCAAATACACATATTGAATCCCTATCATACATCAAGCTTTGCTTAGACATGGAGATACAGAGCTAAGGAGAGACTTACAGTCTAGTGGGAGAGGCAGTCAGATAACAGAAAAATATAAGAAGTGTGATGAGAACTCTGCCCTGAGGCTTCAGAGAGAAGGTGATGTTTGGGCTCCGACTTCAAGAATGAGTCCAAGTTCACCAAGCAAAATTCAGGGGCGGAATTCTTGGCTGAAGGAATGCTGTTTGCAAAGGCACGACTCCTGAAAGAACATAGGCTGATGGGAAGGAGGAGGGGAGTGGAGAAGTAGAGTCTAGATGGGTCAAGGACATGCTGGGAAATGAGCCTGGACTGGGAAGCCAGGGTCAGACTATGAATGGATTTGGAAGCCTCATTAGGACTTTGAATTTATCTTTAGTCCACAAGGCTACAGCCAAGATTTTAAAACAGAGACATGCATAATCAGATTTGTGCTTTAGAAGGAGCTATCTGGCAGCAGCATAGATAGATGATGGATTGGAAGAGGATAGACTGGAGTCAGAGAAAGACATGATGCAGGCCTGAGCTAGGACAGGGGTGGCCAGAAAGGTGACAGGTGGCACATTCAAGGTAAACCTGCCCGGACTTTTTGGTCACATGAATATGGGAAAGGCAAGTGCGAGAAGAGAGGGGTTGAGGTTAATACCCAGACGTCTGGCTTGGGTAATTGGGAGGTGATGAAGCCACCCCCAAGGATTCTGCCTCTCACCCCTTCCCCAAGAGAAATGTCCCTGAACTGGAGGAAGAAATAGGGGCAGGAAACTCAGTAATGGGACTGGTTGGTGTGCACGTGTGAAAATCAGTGATGGGAAGGGTAGAGGGGAAAGGACAGTGCTAAGGAATCCCCATGGGCAATGCTGTAGAATCACAGAATCCTTGCTTTAACTGTACCAGAGGAACCTTAGAAACTATCTGGCTAATCAAATTGTCACACTTGACAGTTGGGGAAACTGAGGCCCAGATGGGTGGAACGATCTGGCCAAAACTGCCCTCCTAAGGTGCTCACACCTTGGGTTGAAAAGGTGAAGCATAGATTTGCTTTTGATTTATGAACAATGGGACACCCCCCTTCCACCACCGCCACCATGTATGTGGCAGAGAAGGAGACAGCCAGAGCCCAGGGTCAAAGGGGAAGTATTTTTAGGAAAGCCTGGAGACCTCTGATCACTCTCCCTATCCCTAGAGATCACCACCCTGTAGTCCTCCTGAGGACACTGGCTCCGCCTAGTGATCAGATGGGGCATTGCTCTTGGCCCAAGTCAGCTTGGAGCCCAAGTCCCTGGAGCATAGGCCCTCATCCCTCTGACCCACCCCTAAAATGGCCCCAGTCCCAGTAATCTGGCCTCCTGCTCAGAAACACACGCCCCGGTAGGAGACGTCCCCTCTCACGAGGGCTGAGACCTGATCCCAGCAAGATACACTCTTCTACTAGGTGACACTACTGGGCCATGACTGATGGGCTTCCATGCCTTATTAAGAGGGGGCTGGAGGCCTGAGTTCATCACCATCCCAGGATGTTATATCCGAAGGCTTTCCACAAGACTGAGAATTTCTTGAGGGCAAGATTTCCTTAAGATCTGACAGTGCCTTGCATGTACTAGGTGGCTCAATAAATGTTTGTTGGAACTAAAAGACCATCCTGGGAGCTTAAAGACCATCCTGTGAGCTTAAAGTTCCCTTCAGTCCATCCACCACCACCCTAGGACAGCAGTCCACACTCTTTGATCCTCAGATTCAGTTTATCATAAAGTTCTTCCTTTTAAGCCCAGATCATTCTGCATGGTGGATGCCAGGTCCTTGCAGGCTTCAGTGCAGATGGGGAAGAACCTCCCAGAACTGCATCCAGCTTTTGCTGGGGTCTATACCTAGCTTCCCCCACACACATCCCTCCACTCTCCCACCCCCACCTCCAGCCTTCTCGCTTGTCCCTTTCCTTGCCTCTTCTCAGAGCTTCATCAGCACTTCCCTGAGCATCTGTTTCTTTTTCCCACATGGTCTTTCAGGAGATAAAGATTTGTGCTTATTCAACAATCCTAAGGGAGAGGATGTGGTGGAATTGTCATGGCTTTTCTTCTCTTTTTCATGCAAAGAGTTAGTTGTGTGGCATCCAATTAGAGAGAAACGTTTTCATCACCCCTGGCTGCCTTCTCTGAGGGAGCAAGAAGTAGGCCCTTGGAAGGAGGGCATCTTGCCCCAGTGGGGTGGTGGGGGTGCTGGGTGTGATCTTAACAGCCCTAACATTTGCACAAGCCTTGAGGTGCTGTTGGCAAGGGTGACAGAGCTGGGATCTGACCCAGGCCTCCTGATTCTCAAGGCCAGTGTCTTTCCCCCTACAATGTAACCAGCTCCTTCCTTTCTTCCAGCCTTCCTTTCAAGAAATTCTATATTCTGTGTGTCAGGCATTAGACTCTAAATGCCAGGAGACACTGGAAAGCAAGAACCATGTTTTTGTCTCTGAGCATGGGCACCCAGCAATACCCCAGGCACAGAGTGTGAATGACTGCTTTACCTAGGTCATTGC
Source organism: Tolypeutes matacus (assembly GCA_026826555.1). Taxonomy (NCBI): domain Eukaryota; kingdom Metazoa; phylum Chordata; class Mammalia; order Cingulata; family Chlamyphoridae; genus Tolypeutes; species Tolypeutes matacus. The sequence goes on along the minus strand of JAKSZT010054055.1, from coordinate 3,452,854 downwards.
TGAGGAGGGCCCTGCGGCCTTAGCCACATGCTCGGCCCTGGGATGATTGGAACATGGTCTCTCCACTTCCTGTGTGTAGGGTGGTGGTGATGGGGTGGAATAGAGTTACCAGAGTCCTGTGAGAGCCCAGACCAGGAAGGAGGGGTGGTCCTATGGGGATGCAGTCATGCTATTGCCGGAAACACAGCCCAAAGCAAGGGCGGAGCAAGGAATAACTATGACAATTTCCCTCCTACACTGTCTCTTGCCAGTGCCTCCCATTGGCCTAGCCCATCTGGAAGTAGCTGGCAAGTGAGCCTGGTCAAAGCAGGTCAAAGGGGCTGGCCTCCCAGGTCACAGCAGGGCAGGACAAAGATCTGGGGTTTGGGTTTAAGTGGAGATGAACCAGCAGGCTCATGTATACTTAGTATTCCCAGCACCTTTAGGCACTCAAGTAATATTTGTAAAATGAATAAGTAGAATGGGGGTAACAGGACCTGTAGCAGTTTGAGATCATTTATAAATTCCAAAAAGAGATATTGATTATGTTTGTAAACTGGTCTGTTTCTCTGGGCGTAATACCCTTTGGTTGTGTTAAATTCGAAGGCTTTACGTTTACTTGATTAAGTCAAGATTAGTGCTTTGATTTGACCACATCATTAGAGCATGCAGGTTGAGCCCCCGCCCCCTTGGTGGACTACATAAATGGACACTCAATCAAGAGTACAAAGTTGATACAAAGGGAAGCTACACAGAGGATCTTGTGGCCCCAGGAAGAGAGATGAGCCTGATAGTCTACAGCTGACCTTCTGAAGAGAACAGAGCAGCTGAGCCGGGAAAGAAACGAGCCCCAGTGGAAGAGAGACGAGCCTTATGCTGGCCTACAGCTGAGATCAGAAAAAGCTGGGACCACGGAGCCTTAAGAGGGAAGAGGAAGGCTGAACCCTCGCAGGTATCACCCGCCATCTTGCTTCAACCCGTGGCAACAGACTTTGGGTGAGGAAGTACCTGCGGTACCTTGAGTTGGACTCTTTAGGGCCTTATAACTGTAAGCTTTTACCCCAAACAAATACCCTTTATAAAAGCCAACAGATTTCTGGTACTTTGCATCAGCACCCTTTTTGGCTGACTAATACAGGACCTATCCCGAGAAGTGTTTGGATGATTAAAGTAATAACTCCTAATATTTACTGAGGGCCAGTGAGTGCTCTGCTAGGCAAATTATGCACATGATTTAAAACAAATGGGCTAACATCTGCCTGGACATGGAAGGCACTTGTTAAGCAAGTTTCCTTCCCTTTTCCCCTCCTGAATTAATCCCGTTTAATCAAACGCATGCCTGGGGAGCACCTACCTTGTGCACACACAGCTCAGTGCTAGGCGTGGGGACTCAAAGAAAAATCAACGTGGTCCTGGAAAAACAGACTGAGACAGAAGTGATGTGGAGCTAAAGCAGGTACCCCTTCTGTGGGGAAGGAATAGCACTTCAGATTTTACTGCAGTAAAGAAGGTAAGTGAGAGGAAGAAAGTGAGCAGGAGACAGTCTGGGCACTCCTGTGAGCAGGGAAGAATGCGGGCAACTCAGGGAATGGAGCATTGGGATAGGAAGAGAACTGCCCCGTCCCCCGATCCCAAGACCACCAGGCCCAGTCTCCTTCTGCCTCATTACCCTCTTTACCTCTATCCCCATCAGGCTCCGTGGTCACCAACATCACCCTGACTCTCATCCTTTGCAAGGCTCTGCACCTCTCCAATCCAGGCCCATCCCCCAGGCCCCCAGACCCCTCCCCTGGGCCCTCTGGGGCTCCCTGTCGGTGACAGGCAAACTCCCTTTTAGCTTTACCTCTGCCCAGAACACTGCCCTCAACCTGTGGGGGCCTCTCCTGAAGGCTTTTTTTTTTTTTTTTTTAAAGATTTTATTTATTTATTCATTTATCCCCCCCTTGCTGCTTGTGCTCGATGGGTCAGCTAACCACGCCGTGCGGGCGGGCTTGCCTTCACCAGGAGGCCCCGGGAACCAAACCCGGGGCCTCCCATATGGTAAACGGGAGCCCTACTGATTGAGCCACAGCCGCTTCCCTGAAGGCTTTTTTTTCAATCACATCCTGAATATCTTTGGGCTTGGTGCTGGAGTAAGCTTCCTCCTTGCTTCCTATTTCTTTTCCCTCCTCCTTCCCTTCTTTAAACATCCCAGCTCCTTTGAAGCTCTTGCCATCCATTTACCACCTTCTCTCCTCTTTATTACCACCTGTTCCTTGCCCCACCTCCCTGAACCTTCTCGCCACCAGAAACTATGCCATCTCTGAAATCTCTCACTTCAAACACCGCTTGTGATCACCACCGCCTGTTCTTCCAGCTCGCTTCTCAGGTACGCCTGCAGCCACACTTCTTCAAGCTGATTGGACCTCCTGGTCATGTACCACTTTCTCACTACCCATAAGCCCTTCCCAACTTCCCCCTTCTTGCCCAGCCTAAATTCTTAGGCCCATCCCTTCATATCCTTCTCATATACACAAGGCAGCAATTCCTCCACTGAGCTAAATTGGCTCCTCCTTGGTGTCTTACTTACCCTCCTTCCGCCCCTTTTTCTATTGTCATAAACCACCTGGCAGGGAAGTGGCTGTGGCTCAATCAGTAGGGCTCCCGTTTACCATATGGGAGGCCCCGGGTTCGGTTCCCGGGGCCTCCTGGTGAAGGCAAGCCCGCCTGCACGGCGTGGTTAGCTGACCCAGCGAGCACAAGCAGCAAGGGGGGGGATAAATGAATGAATAAATAAAATCTTTAAAAAAAAATTAAAAAAAAAAAATAATAAACCACCTGGCAAAAACCAACCCTGGATTAAGTCTACCATATGTATTTTCTATACCTGGCCTAAGTGCTGGCCATTGCTGGAAAGAAGCACACAACTGACTGCTTTCACTTGGTGCTTATGCTCACAGACCTCAGATGGGCTCAGCTTTGCCCACCAGTCCCACTAGTTTTCTAGTGGTCTTGCTCCTACTCCATAAGACACCTCTTTCATGCCTTTTCATCTCTCCTCAAACCTCGCACCCCTCCTCCTCTGCCATCATCCCAGCTGATGACCTTATCACAAACTTCACTGAAAAATCATCTGACATGACTCTGCCATATCCCACTCCAAAATTTTAAACTCTCCTGCATTTGTGTCCATCTGTTCCTCATCCCCTACTCAAGCCACACCCTTCGCTTTCCCAAAGACTCTGCTCCTTTAGCAAACACCCCCCCACCCCCTGCCTCCTGAATCATTATTCTCACCACCAGATAATTCCTTAGTCTACAAACGGGCCCGAGTAACCCCCATGGGTGGATGAGGGGGACCCCCAGTTCCCACATCCTCCTGCTCCTAACTCATTTCTCTTCTTGCGCTCCCAAAAGAATTAACACACTCGGTTTCCCCTCCCTCACTTCTCATTCTATTTTTCTTATCCCATACTTACAAAGAACTTTTTAATGACAGGAAAATTCTCATGATAGAATATAAAGTGAAAAAGCTAGGCTATAAACCTTAATTTATATCTGATCTCAATTATTTATATATTAAAAATGTAGGGAAGTCTTCTGGGGCAGGATGTGGTGAGTGGGATTTGCTGTCCCCTTAGCTCCCTCCCGGCCTGTGTCTTGGTGTTCCCTGCGGCAATACCTTTCCTCAAAAGTGTTCTACCACCCGACCTGGCTGAGGGGCTCTGGCAGCAGCTGCCAGATACCGAAGCCGTGCTAGATGGGAAGGACCTCGGAACCGGCACTCCTTACATCGCTGAGAGCCTCCTGTCTTGGTTAGATGGCTCTGGATTAGGATTCTCTCTGGAATACCCCATTAGTTTACATGCTGGGTCCAGGGACCTAAGTGCCTATCCACGAGAGCGTTTGTACATTATGGTGAATGCCAACTTTGGAGAAGAATCAAAAGACTTTGTTGCTGATGAAGAAGAGGAAGACAGTGATGACGATGATGAACCTATTGTCGAGTTTAGATTTGTTCCTAGTGACAAAGCGGCATTGGAAGCAGTGTTCACCACAATGTGTGAATGCTAGGCTTTTACACCCAGAGCCTGAGCATGGAGATTCAGATGATTATGGTGGAGAAGAGTATGTGGTGGAAGCACATGAACAAGGGCAGGGGAACATCCTTGCATTTTACACCTATGAAGGACTATCCCATTTAACAGCAGGAGGCCAAGCCACATTAAAGATATTAGAAGGAACACTTTCTCAGTGTGTGAGCAGCCAGTATAACAGGGCTGGGGTCCAGACAGAATACTCGATAAGACATTATGAAGATGGGATGGAGGTAGATATAACACTAACAGTCGCTGGATAATTTGAAGAGGCAGGTGTTGATCACGGAAAATGACTTTTGCAGCTTTAAGATCTGGCTCATTACTGTAGGAAAGAACTTGGTTCCTCTTATATTGTGGAGTGGGGTTGATGGAAGTCTTTTTCCTTCTCCAAAACTCACTTGAACCAGTTCTTTCTTGGGACAAACTATACTGAGACTGCAAGTTGTCACCAGCAGAAGGAACCTGTGACCTTTATTAACAAAGGTGAGTTAACTTAAGAGGTTACTTGTAGTTTATCATTTAGTCTAAAACTTTCAGTGTCTAGGTATCCTCTGAACAGGCCTGTAATTCCTGCCTTCACTATATGCATCTTTTGTAAACTAGCAGGCCTACATGGTGAAAATGCATAGCAACCTGGAGGTAGAGGTAGACCAGGTAGGGAAGAAAGAGGCTGAATTTAAGGTATGCCTCAAAAAGAGAGACAAAGATATCTCAGAGGAGTCCTAGTCTGTTTATTCTCCACAGGGGTAGGGGTCTTTTACTAATTTGGGACCCAGGTTAATTAATTCATGCATATTAAGTAGCCTCTTCTGAAATATCCCAGCCACACAAACTACCACTAACACAAGTCTTGTGCTTCTGACTAGCTTTTTTTACCATGTTTACTTTAGCCTGCAAAATTCTAGTCTGTTCTGTCATAACCTCTGAGGTTATATCCTTCAATTTCCAACCTCTTAGGTGATTTTCTGTCACAGAACAAGTGAAAGTCCTTAAAGTACTTCAGAAGAGAATTGTTTTGTTTTTGCAAAGGCCTAACAAATAAATCTAAGTTTTCTATTAAAAAAAAAAATGAAGGAAAGGCACCAAAATTCTAACAGTGATTATTTCTGAATGCTGGGGTTACAGGTGATTTTTATTTGCTTCTGTATGCTTTTCTCTTTTCCTGTTTTCTACAATTAACATATTTGATATTTTTTTATAATTTGAAAAAATAAACATTACACAAAAAAGAAAAAAATCTCCCTTTAGTAAATGTCTGTTGTGTTTCTGCATAACATGTGGTGTCTTGTTTTGCCTAACTACCCTCTGTTTATCTTTTCAACTCAGAAAGACATTTGTTGTATTTTCTTGTGTATGCTTTCTCCTTTATACCATCTTTCTTTCTCTTTCTTTTAATTTTAATTTTTATCAAAGATATAAATGTACAAATTTTTAAAACTGAAAGAGCTCCAGAAGTCTTATAAAGGAAAACAGAAGCCCCTTGCCCATTCTCTATTTACCCCAATTCCTGTTCCACAAAGGCAAACACTTTCACTAAATTTTAGCTCTAAGGATTATGTATTATCAAAAGTGAGGATTTAGCTTTCATATTTAAACCACATACTCATACACATCATCTTTCCCCTTCCTCAGCCTCTCAATAGAACTGCTTCTCATATTTTATGAGATCATTAAAGTGCTTACATTATTATGACTATGAAAATATTATTCACAGCTGAGCCATGTATTATACTATGATGCTATTTTCTATCTTGAGTAACTTCATTTCCCTGGAATGTCTCTTTCTCTACCACCACCCCCTTCTCCCTCTCTCTCTCTCTCTCTCTCTTTCTCTTTCAATCTCTCTTTCTCTTATTTGCTTAGTTTTCTATGTACCTACTGTTAATTAATCCCCACACTGACAGAAATTAAAATCTTCTCCCAGTATTTTCAAACACATTTATTTTCTTTGCATCATCTTCCCTGGCACCCTTCTTCCTCCTGTTTCCATCTGGTCTGGGTGCTTTCTGGGCTGCTGTACAGCTCCCTTCACCATCATTGTAGAGAACCCTTTTGCCTCTCTCCTGGTTGGATCCCCTCTTTCCTAAATGTTGCGTCTTTTTTTTTCCCCTTGGTCTTTTCACTGCAGCTCATCCTCAAGTAGCTTTCTGAGAAATGGTGCATGGCAGCTAAAATTTTTGAGACCTTGTATTGTCTGAAAATATCTTGATTCTACCACCTCCCTTGAACAATTGGCTGGGTATAGAACACTAGGTAGGAAATCAGTTTCCCTTATAAATCGAAGGCATTGTTCCATTGTATTCTAGGGGCCAGTGGGGCTGTTGAGGTTCCCAATGCCATCCTAATTCTAGTTATTTTCTCCCTGGAAGCATTCAGGATCTTTTTGTCCTCATTTTAAAATGTCATATAGCCAATGAGGTTTATCCGAGGCACGATTATTGCTAATTGAAAACTTTTCCCAAGTGCCAACTGGCAACACAACTGGAAAAAGACCTTGAATAAAAGGGGGAAATGGTAAAGACAAATGAGTTCAAGTGGCTAAGAGACTTCAAAGAGAGTCGGGAGGTCATCCCAGAGGTAACTCTTACGCACACCTCAGTAGGAGCTCATAGAACATCTAAGTGCCTATCACCCCACTCAGTGGGGTTCCTGAGAGCTCCGGAGACACCCTGGTCCTATATAAGGGGGGATAGCCCCAGAGACTGATGCCTTATCAGTGGGTTCTATTTTGGAATCTGTGCTCCTGAGAGTGACAGAATTAGACTCAAATAAGTCCTCCCTGCACATGGTTCACCAGTCCCTTCTATTCAAACCTACATGTGATGCTGGAGTTTCTTAGGTATACTTCCAGAGACTGGAGCCTCCCGCCTACCTATGTGCCAGGTGTGCATGAAATCTAGGTGGAGCTGCAACTCCTACCCTACAGCTCAATGGACTCATCCAAGTCACCTGGTGAGGAGACAACGTTGGGAAATGGCCATCCCAGGGAATGGAGAGGGCCTACATCTGCAGGCAGGATCATCCCACCCACCATATCCATGGGATATAAGCCCTCTCTCACTTGGAGTTGGAGTGAACATCACCATCCCAGTCGCCTCTGGATTGGGGGAAGAACTATGGACTAGAGTGGACTTGATGGTATTCTCTTGCTCACATATGGTGATTCTTGCAATGCAAGAAATTATAACAATGAGGTGGGAAAAAATAAATAAATAAAAATAAAAAAAAAATAAAATGTCATAATGATGAGTCTTGGTCTGGGTTTTTTTTCATTCATGATGCACTACTTGGTGAGACCTTTCAGTCTAAAACTCATGTCCATTTTACTATTTATTTCATCATATTCTCTTTTCTGTTTTCTCTGTTCTTATTTTCTGCAACTCCTTTTAGCCATCCTGAATTGATTCTCCAGTTTGTTGTGTGTGGTTTTTTGTTTGTTTGTTTGTTTTCATCTTTTCTCTCCTATTATTGTTCCCTTTACCTTTTTGTCCCATTTTGGGGGAGAAATTTCATCTCTCAAATCCTGTATTAAATTTTTAATTTTTAATATTTTTTCTTAATTTTTAATTTTATCTCAAAATTTAATCTCCAAGAGGTTTTTCCAATAATTCCTTCAAAAATATTTATGGAAAATCTACTCTTTGCCAGGAACTTTTCTAGGTGCTAGGGATATAGCAGTGAACAAACACAAAAATCCCATGCTCTTAGGAGTTTATACTCTTGTTCCTTTTTAAAAAAAATAAATTTTATTGAGGTACAGCTTACATGCAATAAATACACCCTCGTGTGTTTTTCAACAAATTCAATAAGGTCATACACCCATGTAACCACCACCATGATCAAGATATAGAACATTTTCATCACCCCAAAATTCCCTTGAGCCCCTTTGCAGTCAACCCCTGATCTGCTTCCTGACACCATAGATGTTTCATATCAATGCAATTGTATAATTTGCACTCCTTTGTATCTGGCTTCTTTCACTCAACATAATGGCTTTGAGATTCATTCATGTTGCTCCTTGTATCAGTAGTTCCTTTTTATTGCTGAATAGTAGACCACATATTTTCATCTAGTCACCTGTTGTATTTTTAAAATTATTTATTTATTTATTTATTTCACCACACCCCCTCATTGTTTGCACTCACTGTCTGCTCTCTGTGTCTGTTTGTTGTGTGCTCTCTGTGTCTGCTCCTCTTCTTTTTAGGGGGCATCGGGAACCGAACCCGGGACCTCCCATGTGGGAGGGCAGCACCCAATCACTTGAGCCACATCCGCTCCCTGTTTGTTGTGTCTTTCATTATGTTTCCTCATTGCATCTCTTCATTGCATCATCTTGTTGCATCAGCCCATCGCACCAGCCTGTTATGCCAGCTCGCTGTCATGCTCATCATCTTTAGGAAGCACCAGGAACCGAACCCAGGACCTCCCATGTGGGAGGTGGGCGCCTAACTGCTTGAGACACATCTGCTCCCCTCTAGTCACCTGTTGATAGACATTTGGGTTGTTTCCAGTTTGGGGCTATTACGAATAAAGTTGACATGAACATTTGTGTACAAGTCTTTGTATGGACATAGGTTTTCATTTCTCTTGGGTAAATACCTAGGAATGAAATAGCTGACTTGTATAGTAAATGCATGTTGAATTGTATTAGAAATGGTCCAACAGTTTTCCAAAGTGGTTGTACCATTTTACATTCCCAAAAGCAATGTTTCATTTAATTCACAGCCTCACCAATAGCTGGGCACTTACATTAGGGGTTTCCAACTGTCAGGATTAGTCGTTTTTTCTCTCAGGCTGATCGTTTTCCACACAGAGGAATTATCCGCTCTTCTGCTTAAAAACTTTCAGAGACTTCCCCATTGCATTTAAAACAAAATAAAACTCTTTAGCAAAGCCTAAAACATCTGGCACCTGTTTATTTCACCATTGTAATCTTGTGTGACTCTTCCATCCACTCATTATGCTTCAGCCACATTCTTCTCCACTCAGTTCTTTAAGTGGGCCAAGTTCCAACCTGCCCCAGGATCTTTGCATTGCAGGGAAATGGCTTGCTTGTGAGGAGCTGAAACCCAGTCATTTCACACTCGTTTCTCTTTCAGGAAAGCTGTCATCAGACAGTTTCACATAGCTTCTTGCATTCTCATGAGGTTTGAGGCTTTCTGCCTTGCTCCCCTAAGGATACAGCTGCAAGCTACAAAACTGCTTAGCTGCTTAGCTGCCCCATGGCACTGGCTCCCCACCCCCTTCTGCAACAGGGATTCTATCATTGTGATACCATTGTGTGGCCCCTTTTATTTCCATGTCACCCTGCATAAGGGCCACTAGGAGCTGACACTTTTGGCTACTCTTCCTTTCATTATCTACCTAAGTAATAAACTGTCTGAATTTTGTAAAGGCACATTGTTTTCTTACCAGCCAAATCTATCAGTCTTGTTTTGCCTTGTGCTTGACATATACCTGCTATATCCTCTGCTTTCATGCTCTCTTCCCACCCTAAACTTTGCCATGGCTCACTTCTTTAGATCTTGCCTTAAATGTCATCTCTTCTTAGAAGCCTCCTTAACCAGCTTGCCCAAAATAGATCTCTTGTGGCAGACACTGTTGGTTGCAATTCCACTATCCAGTCTCCCTTCCACCCTTCCTTGTTCCTTGCTAAAAAGAACCCCGATTTTGATTTGTTAGGATATTGGGTGGTGATGTGATTTAGAAGAAGCCAGGCCCCTCCCTGGTTCCAGAGACTGGCTCTTGATTCTTTGAGTCCAAAGATGGCAATGCCATTTCTTTACCAATGACTGGTCTAGAAATGGGCAGGTAATGCAATTCTGTCCAATAACACATGACTAGTGGGAACTTATGGGAAACTTTACCTCATACTTTAAAAAGGGTCCTAAAAATGTGGCATGCCCTTTTCTTGCCTACTGACCTTTGGTTCTTGCTGTGTGAGAACATTAAGTTTGGATTTTTTTGCAGCCATCTTGTAACCTTGAGAGTATAAACATGAGGACCAAATTCAAAACCTGAAGATGGCAGAGCCAAAGATGGAAAAACCCTGTATCATTGATGACCTTGTTGGACCCCTGAATTAACCAACCCCAGAAGTACCCTACCCTGGGACTTCTTGTTATATGATATAAAGTATTTCCTTATTGTTTAAGCCAATTGAGTCAGATTTTCTGTCATTTATAGTCAAAACCTTCCTTACTGAGTCACACATCTTCCTATTGTCTGCTTATTTTCTTTAGGACATTAGTTAAGCTTTCATATAATTTGAGTTATTTTGTTGCTTACTTGTCTTTTGCCTGCACATCACCTTCTCCCACTCCAGAATGTAAACCCCATGAGGGAAGGGTCCTTTTCTTTCTTGCTCACCAGTGTATACCCAATGTCTAGCATGGTGTAGAGACATTATAGGCCTCCAGTATACAAATGTGAAATGAATGAACACAAAGATTTGTTCTTCTATAAATGTTTTAATTACCATCTGGGGAAGCGGCTGTGGCTCAATCAGTAGGGCTCCCGTTTACCATATGGGAGGCCCGGGGTTCGATTCCCGGGGCCTCCTGGTGAAGGCAAGCCCGCCCGCACAGTGTGGTTAGCTGACCCAGCGAGCACAAGCAGCAAGGGGGGGATAAATGAATAAATAAATAAAATCTTAAAAAAAAAAAAAAAAAATTTACCATCTATATTAGTCAGTCAAAGTAGTGCTGATGCAAAATACCAGAAATCGGTTGGCTTTTATAAAGGGTATTTATTTGGGGTAGAAGCTTACAGTTTCAGGCTATAAAGAATGTTACACTGTAAATATTCTCACTGTCTTTATTTTGTGATAATCAGGGTAGGCTAAACATTCACTATATTAGAAACCATGCATGTGTCCCCAGACCTAGTTTTTCTCCCTAGGTCTGGTTTTTAGAATGCTGGTGGTAAACTAAGCCTGATTTATTATATGACCGTCCTGTATGGGAAAAAAACTGTTACTTTGGATATCTTTTGTCAACCTTAAGAGATATATCAGGGGGGTGGATGTGGCTCAAATGGTTGGGTGTCCGTCTCCCATATGGAGGGAGTGGGTTCGATCCCCGGGGCCTCCCAGTAAAAAGAAAAAAAGAAGCCAGGCCCTGTGCGCGGATGCACCCTCCAGGCCCCATGCATGGGTGCGCCGCCAGGCCCTGCCGAGACATGCAGAAAGATGATGACGTAACAGGAGAGTGACACAAGGGAGAGCCAAGATGAGACGTGCTGAAAAACCAGGAACTACAGTGGCGCAGGTGGTGGGATGCCTCTCTCCCACATTGGAGGTTCTAAGGATTGAATCCCGGTGAAGACAAGAGGAGAAGGATGAGAAGAGAGGGCAGGAAACAGACACAGAGAATTGCCCAGCAAATGGACACAAAAACACAAAAATGGGGGGGGGGGTAAAAATGGATAAAAGTAAATAAATAAATAAAAATTTTAAAAAGTGATGATGGGGTGGGTTGGGGGGAAAATACAGCAAGTGTGGGGTATGGACTACAGTTAGCACCATAGTAATATTTTGATGATATTCTTTCATAATTTCTAACAAATATTTCATGACAATGCAAGGTATTGGTGGTAGGGTGATGTATGGGAGCCCTGTATAAGGTTATGCATGTTTGTTTTGTAAGTTCACAACTTTCACTATACACTTATTGTTTATGTATGTTCATGTATGAATGATATACTTCAATAAAATTAAAAAAAAAAAAGAATAAGTTACATCCCTCACCAAAGTCTATTGCCACGTGTTGGGGCAAAATGGCTGCCAAAGTTCAGCCTTTCTCTTCCTCTTAACGCTCCATGGTCAGGCTCTCTAGTCTTTGTCTCTCTCCCCGGGGCTTGATTCTCTCCAGGGTCAGCTGCTTTGTTCTCTCCACAAGGCCAACTGTGAACTGTCAGGCAAACGGCTCATCTCTTTTCCCAGGGCCTTCTCTCCTTCCTCATGACCAAGCTCCTTACTTACTTCCCAGGGCTCCAGCTCAAAAACTCCCTACTCTGTCCTTTGCCATGTCTTTTCTCCCAATGACGTGGCCCAATCAAAGTCCTAACCATAATTTAATCAATTAAAAGTGATCCCTCTGCCAGACCAGTTTACAAACATAATCTAATAACTATTTTGGGAATTCATAAACAATGCCAAACTGCTACACCATCCCTCCCATGTTGACACTGAATTAGGGAGTAGAATCAATCTTTGTATATTACTTACAGATCACCCCTTCCTATAGCTTGGAGTTATGGGAAAGCACAGGCTGTGGTATCAGACATATGTGCCATTTAATAGCTATGAGAGTATAAGCAAGTCACTTGACTTCTCTGAATCTCCATTTCTTTATTCCCAAAATGGAGATGGAGATATGAACACAGGGTTAAAATAGGTTATGTGTTTTTTGTTTTTTTTTTTAATTTTTAGAAATAGGCTATAAGTTTTATTGCACAGCTAATAATAAGCAATGAAACACTATATCAGGCTACAGAAACGCATATAAAAAGAATTAGATAATTCTGAACACATTGCTAAATTCTTTCTGGAAGAATTTACCCACCAAAAATCAGGTTCAGTATCTTTAAATATAAAAAGGAAACTTCTATTAGCTGGCAGACATCCTTCATCAGATTTCAAAACCTCATCAGTGTCTCTTTGGGGTATGGAGGGAATAGTGGGTGAGCTCACTAGTGAGGATACTCTGGAAAAGGAATGGGACAGGTTCTTTTCTAATTTTTATGCCACATATTTCCTCATGCTTACAGACCAAAATGTGGATTAAAAAATATATATTTTTAAAATACTTCTCTGGGGCGCCTTCCAGTCACCTGTTTTCAAACATCCAGATGTAGGATCCTAAGCCAGCACAGGACTCGAACTCCTGCCCGAAGCAGCCTCAGAGACATGAAACACTGGGTCTTGCTACCAGGGCGCAAATGCTGCCCGAGGTGTCCTCACGAGGAGGGCAGGTGGGAAACGTATGTCCAATGGATTTATCTATCTATCTATGTGTTTATTTGCACTTAAAGAACAAGGCAGTAAGTTGACCACCATCTTCATCTTATTTTTAACAACTTCCCAGTGCTGTCTCCTCATTAAACAGTCCCTAGAATTATCAATAAATGACTCTTTTCCTCGAGAAGATTATGGAACTTTGGTCAAAGATCTGACCATACTGCTTATTTTTTAATAGCCCGGTACCACCTTCATATTTTGTAAGCTACAACCTCTAATCTGACAGGTTATGTGTTTTTGATGCAACTGGCTCATAGTTGTTCTTACCCCCAACCTCCATGGGAAGGACTGAAGGGGAACATGTTCTATATAGTGACAATTTGGACCCACTCCTAAAGCTGATGAGCCAATGGAGGTCTGTCCCTAATTTTTGCATCATCACAATTGAATTATTCTCAAATATCTTTCTCAGTATCTATATCCTCAACGTCCCCATCTCTCTACCTACACTAGCCCAGGTGCACAAGTAGCCCTCACACCACCTGAGCTTTCCCCTTGCCTTTGCTTCCCAGGACAAAACATGAGGGAAGTGGAAAGAATACAGGGTTTAGACCTAGAAGACCTGTTTTCCAATCCAGCCTGGCTCTGATAGGTGAGTGGCCATGAGCAAGTCATTTAATGCCTGTACCTGTTTCCTTATTGTAAAATGGGGTTAATAGATGGTAATGATGCTCAAGGGGGATTCTGCAGATACACACTTGAAAATTACAAAACACTCTACAAAATTTGCTTACTTTTAATATTTAAAGCATTCCTGAGATTGACGTTGGATTAGAAGCAAATGATGCCAAGAGTAATCTTGCAGGATTCTGGAGCATCCTGGTCTCTGTTTCCTGGCCACAGCTTGCCTAACCAGCCACTCTCCCTTTAAAGCCCTTCATCATTCATTTATTCAACAAATATTTGTTGAGGGCCTACTGTGTGCCAAGTATCATTGTAGTTGCTGACAATAAAAGAATGAAGACAGTAGATTAAATTCCCAGCTCTCATAGAATTTGCATTCTAATGGTCAGAGGAAAATGTACTTTTGATGGCAAATGCATGTCATCTGAAGAGTGCCACTGTGGCTATCTCTGGTCTATTTGACTGACTGCATTAAGTGGGGCAGGAAAGAAGGGCAGAGTGGAGAGGAGAAAAATGTAGGAAAAAGAAGTTGAAAGACTCAGATTCTGTTAGAGACCAGAAATGGGCTTGGAGCCATCAAAATTAAGTGTCCATCACATCACTTATGTAGTATCCCAATTAAGTATGCAAAACCTGAATCTCACTGTTAGAAAGTATAAGACAAACCTAAAATGAGAAACAGTCTATATTTTGAAAATGTTATAAAATGTTATAGTAAAAGCAAGAGCAAAAAAGGAAAAATAGATAAATGCCACTTCATAAAAATTAAAAACTTTTGTGCATCAAAGGACTTTATCATGAAAGTGAAAAGACAACTACACAATGGGAGAAAATATTTGGAAAATACATATCGGGTAAGGGTTTAATATCCAGAATATATAAAGAAATCCCACAACTTAACAACAAAAAGACAACCCAAATAAAAAATGGGCAAGAGGAGCAGATATAGCTCAGTGGGTGAGCACCTGCTTCCCATATATGAGGTCCTGGGTTCAATCCCTGGTACCTCCTTAAAAAAGGAGGGTGGGTGGGCAAAAGACTTGAAAAGACATTTCTCCAAAGAAGATATACAAATGGCTAATAAACAAATGAAAAGATGCTCAACATCATTAGCCATTAAGGAAATGCAAATCAAAACCCACAATGAGATACCATTTCACACTTACTAGAAAGTCTATTTTGAAAAAACAAACAGAAAATAACAAGTGTTGGAAAGGACCTGGAGAAATAGGAACACTCGTTCATTTTTGGTGGGGATGTAAAATGGTGCAGCCTCTACGGAAAACATTTTGGTGGTTCATCAGAAAGCTAAATATAAAATTACCAAATGACCCGGCAATCTCATTTCTAGGTATACATACAGAAAAACTGAAAGCAGGGACTCAGACAATATTTGTGCACCGATGTTTACAACATATTCACAATTGCCAAAAGAAGGACACACCCAAGTGTCCAAGATTGGATGAATGGATAAACAAAATGTGGTGTATATATATATATATACACTTGAATATTATTCAGCCATAAAAAGAACTTCTGATACATACAACAACATGGGTGAACTTTGAAGCCATCGCTGTGAGTAAAATAAGCCTGATACAAAGGACAAATATTGTATGACCTCATTGATATGGAAAAAAAAAAAAAATAGATTAAGCAAATTCAGAGTCAGAAACTAGAATACAAGGTACCAGAGGCCGGGGTGGGGTTAGGGAATGGGAAGTTAATGCTTAATGGGTACAGAGTTTCTGTTTGGGGTTATGGAAAAGTTTTGGTAATGGATAGTGGTCATGGTAATAAAACATTGTGAACATAATTTAACAGCACTGAATTATATATTTGAATGTGGTTAAAAGGGGAAACGTTAGATTGTATATATGGTACTCGAATAAAAGTGAACCCTAATGTAAAGTATGGACTACAGTTAATAGTGTAATTGTTTTTTGTTTTTTTGTTTTTTTTTTTAATTTTATTTATTTATTCATTTATCCCCCCCTTGCTGCTTGTGCTCACCGGGTCAGCCAACCACGCCGTGCGGGCGGGCCTGCCTTCACCAGAAGGCCCCGGGAACCGAACCCGGGGCCTCCCACATGGTAAACGGTAGCCCTACTGATTGAGCCACAGCCGCTTCCCAATAGTGTAATTGTAATAATATCATTTCATCAATTATAATAAACTTTCCACACTAACGCAAAGTGGTAATAATAGGGAAAACTGTGTGTGTGTGTGTGAGGGGAGATATATAGTAGGAACTCAGTATTTTCTGCATGATTTTTCTGTAAACCTACAACTTCCCTATTAAAAAAATAATTTTAAGCACTAATATGTAATAAAAGACAAAGGGAGACTGATGAAACTTTCCAGATTAAAAGAGACTAAAGAGAGTTGAGAACTAAATGCAGTATCTGATCTTAGACTACATCCTGTATTACAGTAGGGAAAATGCTATAGAGTTCATTATGGGGTCAACTGACAAAATGCACATGGTACATTAAAGTATTATATCAGCGTTAAATTTATCCAAGTTATGTAAAAGGATGTGCTTATTCTTAGAAAATCCATACTTTGTTATCTAAAGATAAATGACTACCACCTATGCATTTACTCCCAAGTGGTGTAGGAAAAGAAAATTAGGTAACAAACAATATAAAACAAATGGAGCAAAATGTAAATAGATGAATCTAAATAAAGACTACACATGGGGAAGCGGCTGTGGCTCAATCAGTAGGGCTCCCGTTTACCATATGGGAGGCCCGGGGTTCAGTTCCCGGGGCCTCCTGGTGAAGGCAAGCCTGCCTGTGCGGCGTGGTTAGCTGACCCAGCGAGCACAAGCAGCAAGGGGGGGATAAATGAATAAATAAATAAAATCTTTAAAAAAAAAAAAGACTACACATGTGTTGTGTTATTCTTGCAACTTTTCCAAATAAAATATTTTTTAAAAATTGTTACCTGTGACCTGGACTCTAAGCTGACCCCTTTGCTAACTGGCTTGAGTGAATCCCTTCTCTATTCTGGGCCTCAGTTTTCCAGTCCAGATATTTTGCTGTTGTTGTTTTAATTTTTTGTTTAGGCTTTTAAGTTTTCTTTATATATTTGGAGCTAATAAATATTTTTATAGGCCCCGAATATGTGCCTAAGTAATAAACAAACTTGTACTTCTCCCCATTCCCAGCACTACTTCAGTCAGCCTCAAATCCCCTCCCCAGCGGACTCCTAATAACTCCTGATCCCTCTGGCTCTGGTAATCAATCTCCCACAACTCTGAGACCGTTTCCAGACTTGGGGGAAAAACACGGTACTTCAGCTTCCCTCAGGGTCTCCTGCCACCAGTTATTCGCCACAGCTTTCTCCACGATGCCCACCCTTCTTCTTTCATTAGCCATAGACTCGTCCCTACCCTGCCCTGCCCCCTGCCGCAGTCGCTGCCACTCTCCCCTACTGTCCTAAGTCTCATCTCCTTTCCGCAGGTTCCAGCATTTGAGTCACTGTAGGCACGTGCATTATCCCCCAGAAACTACAGACCCCAAAAGTCTTTGCGGCAACTCCTCCACAGTTACCGCCAACGATAAAAGGCTTTTCCGCGCGGGCCTGCCGCTGCGTGGCCTTTAGGGAATTGTGGTCCACTTCGGAAGAGGAGCGGAACCAGGGAGAGGCTGCAAACCACTCTTCCCAGAATTCACAGCGCTCTTCCTCACCAATCGGAGACACGGATCTTGGAAGGGGGTGGAGAAGAGGGGGGAGCCGTCAGGCACATGCGCAGTGTGTGGGGCTGGGGAATTCATGTGGAGGTCAGAGTGGAAGCAGGTGAGAATGGTGAGCAGCGGCTCACGCCTGCGTCTGGGCGTTTCTGCTATTCTTCCCCCTTTCCATACGCACTGGGCGAGTGCGGTGCGTGCATGGGCTGGCCTTGTGGGGGAGGGAAAAGGTCGTGGGCCAGGGACGAGTCCGGGGTTGCGTTAAGGGAGTATGTATGAGGGCCGGGTAAGGAATAATCTGACAATCTAAGCTTTTAGAAGTGGAAAGGCTGAAGGGGTAAGGACTCGGTGTTGTAGCCCAGGGGAAGGAAGATTTAAATGCTCTGGGAGAGACCAGAATAGTTAAAGGAGTTGAGGTCTTGGAGGGAGGAGGGATTTGGGACTGAGGTGAAAGTCGACGTTGGGCGGGGCATTAAAAGTTAAATGCTGGGGTGGTTTCTATTGGGTACACTGTTGTGCATCATAGGGGGCTATCTCTGAGGGTTTGAGGGTCAAGTTGTTTTGTTTGTTTTTACCCCCTTAGGAGCGAGTAGGCTAAGAGACAAGGTCCAGCACAAGGAGACATGGCTGCCAAAGTGTTTGAGTCCATCGGCAAGTTTGGCCTGGCTTTAGCCGTTGCGGGAGGCGTGGTGAACTCTGCCTTGTATAATGGTGAGACGGTCAGGGATGGTGGGTCACTGCCCTTTGCCAGAGGATTCCTGTTGGTTTGCATAGCACTTGTGGCATTCCTGAAGGTAGCTACTGTCTCTGAATGTTTGTGGCCGAGAAGGCTTACCTACTGCCATCCCTCAACCTGTGGTTGCCATTGTTATCGGCGTCCTGTGTTCTTTGGCCATAGGTTCTTCCCAGAGCCTTAATTCAAAAAGAGTCTCCCAGCCCAATTGCTGGTTGGATATCTCCAGCAGCTCATGTTAACCTCAGAGTGATATGGCACTCCCCAGTATGCTTTAGCCAAGTATCAGGATTTCACTGGCTTGCTGAAATGGAGAGCTCATTTGTTCTTTTCTGCCTTTGTGGGAAATAACTCAAAAAGCACTTCAGACCCATGTGATGAGCTTGTCCTCAGCAGGAGCTTTCACTCTGCTGCAGTTGGCTAGTTCCATAGAAAAATACCTTTTGAGATGCCTTGCCCAGCTTTTAACAGCATGGCAGGAGTTTAAGCAGCTTTTCTTCTACATTACTGTGGGGCCTTAGGCAAATCACCTCTAGGTCTCTGCTTCCTCACTGGTCAAGCAATGAATATGAACTAGTTTATCTCTAAGGCTCCCTCTAACTCTGACATTCTGTAGTAAATTGACCCACCTTGTGTGTGGCTGTACAAGGAAGAGGATTACTTTCAGAATGGAAATGTTTAGGCCAACCATCAAGTACAAGAAGCAGAGACAGAAAGCGCTGATCAGAAAAGCTTGCTTGCTTTTTTTACTCTGATCCTTTTGGCTACAACCTGTACAACTAGATAGTAGTCAATATCACTGAATTTATCTCTGAATCAACACTACAGCTCTTAGAGAAGCCAAGGTATTAGAAGAAAAAAAGAGGGAAGCGGCTGTGGCTCAATCAGTAGGGCTCCCGTTTGCCATATGGGAGGCCCCGGGTTCGGTTCCCGGGGCCTCCTGGTGGAGGCGGGCCCGCCCGCACGGCGTGGTTAGCTGACCCAGCGAGCACAAGCAGCAAGGGGGGGATAAATGAATAAATAAATAAAATCTTTAAAAAAAAAAAAAAAAGAAAAAAAGAGTGGGACCTTCTAAATTTGAGGATTCCCATAGTGAAAGTGCTGCTTCTGGGAGCACTAGGTTAAATTGGAGGCAGGATGGAGCATGGTGACAGTGAAGACCTTGGTGAGTTTTTGAAAGAAGTTTGAGAGGTGATTCCTGGAAATATGTTAGTGGGGGGTTGGGAAGGGGAAGTTAATCAGGAAGTCAGCAGTAGTCCTTTCAAGGAGAAAGGACTCTGAGGAGCAGACCCTATTACTATGACCTTGGGGAGACATATGAGACAGGAAGTGATTGTTTAGTTTTATAGTTATTTAGAAGTGCTTAGAGACCAAAAATATGGGAAGATAGAGCAGGAGAGGGAAGGCTTAGTAAATGAATAGAAAGCACGAGGGATCTTTCAAAGATCTTGGCTAAAAGGTTAGGGAGTTTTTCTGACCTGTCATTCTTCCTTCCTAGTGGATGCTGGGCATAGAGCCGTCATCTTTGACCGGTTCCGTGGAGTCCAAGACATTGTGGTAGGGGAAGGGACTCACTTTCTCATCCCTTGGGTACAGAAACCAATTATCTTTGACTGCCGCTCTCGACCACGTAATGTGCCAGTCATCACTGGTAGCAAAGGTGAGTCTCGCCTGTGGGTCAGGTCAAGTAGGGAGTTTGGAAGGGGTGCTGTGCTCTTTCAGCAGTCCAGAAACATTGGTGGGACACTAGGATCCAGAAGAAGGAGAAGTCAGACTTCACAGAATAATAGTTCCTAGTATATTTGCCCTGGAGAGTTTTATATGGATTCCTAGAAAGACATGACATATATACTTAATGAACACACACAGACAACAGTACAAATTTAGAGAAATACATAAAAGTACTTCTTAAGAGCTACAGAGTGATCTAATTTTAGAGAAATCTAAATGTGTCTTTTGCCCTCTCAGTTGAACCTTCCCATCAGTTGTTCCCCAGAGTGATGTATAAACCAATCTCTAGCTGTGCTTTTTATCTTGGTAGCTGTCTTTACCCTTTGCCTTGCTTTCCAAGGCCTCTGCTTCCAGCAGTGCTGACCTCACATTGTTATCTCACAGGCTGAGGCCCACATTCCCTGGGAGCAGTCTTCTGGTAACTGTACACTCCACTGGATTTCCAGTCTGAGCCTAAAATGAACTCTCCCCCCCCCCCCCATCAGATGGACATAGAGGTGCATAGACAGTAAATGGGATAGCAGATGGTAGTAATTAATAAGCCACGTGGACATGGGTTTATTGTTGTGATAATACCCCATAACTTCAGTACTATTCCTTGGCAGATGTTTACTTACTGTGACGTGCCAGGCTTTGTGCTGGGTGGGAGGATGGAGGTAGCTCAGAGGTGACATAAACAGGGGCCTTTGAGGATCTCGGTATAGGTGGGGAGAAAGACTTGAACAAGCAATTACGATGGAGTGTGGTCAGTAATGGGGTCAAGGTCATTCCAAGTGTAGTGGGAGCAGAGAGCAACTGACTCCCTCGGGTAACTGGGAAGTCTCCTGCCAGGAACTGATGTTTGAGCTGGGTCTTGAAGAATGAGAAGTTTGCCAGGCAAAGAAGAAGGGGAAGGGTAAATTGCTATTTCAAAATCTCTTCTATAGCTCTAAAGGACCTGGCTTGCTTACTACAAAAAAGGAAATAAAAGATGGGGATAATAGAGTAACATAAAATCCGGAGTTAAAAACCCAGAACTAAACTTCCCACTTCTTTTGGATTTCTTTCTTTTTCGTTTTGTTGAACACCTGATTCCAGAACTGGTGATGGGAAAACAGGAATCGGGGACATATATATATTGATAGGCTTTCCGCACCTGTCTTGGTCTCTGGTTCGGGACTATCTTAGGTATTTGGTCCATATTGTTTATGACTCTAAGGAAGCTGTGATAATGCTTTAGTTCCAAGCAGACTTGAATTTGTTTATGACTCTAAGGAAGCTGTGATAATGCTTTTTTCCAAGCAGACTTGAATTTGTCAAGTGAAAGTGTAATTTCTCTCCCTAAGTCCTTCACCTTGGCAAAGTCATGAAAAGCAGGCTGTAGATGAGTTCGATGAACCCTTACAACTCTTGGGCAGTTGATAGACTGCCTTTATATCTGTTCTTGCCACCAGTCCTGCAGGTCCTGGAAGGCAGATGAAACCATTCCTATCCCTAAAGACAAGGAAATAAGCTTCGATTGGCTAAGACTTACTGAGGCCACATAATTGGTGAACTGCAGGATGGGACTACAGTCCAGGTCTTTGGACTGCTAGTTCAGTGCTATTTCCACTCGTCTCACATTGACCTCTCTAAGGCACACTTCTGACCTGGGCCACATTCACCAGGCCCTGGAAAGGCTTTATCCTAGCCTTGGTCATGGCATTGGTCTGTCTGTTTTCTTAAAATGTTCAATGTACCAAACACCCCATGGCATTATTAGACATGTACTCTTCATTGCTTATATCAGAGGGCATTCAGGACAAATTGAAAAACTGTCAGCACCAGAAACCTTTAAGAAATTCCCAACTTCAATACCATACACATAACCAGCAAATGTGCTTATAAATTGTGACAAATTGGGGGTGAAGAGCTCATAGAAAAAGCCACTTGTCTCCCCACACTGGTTTTTATTTTTAACTCCAGCGCTTGTCCCCTAACCTAAGATTTACAGAATGTCAACATCACCCTGCGCATCCTTTTCCGGCCAGTTGCTAGCCAGCTTCCCCGCATCTACACCAGCATTGGAGAGGACTATGATGAGCGTGTGTTGCCGTCCATCACTACAGAGATCCTCAAGTCAGTGGTGGTGAGTGAACAGGTGCCCCTTGGCCTCCAGCCTAGAGCACAATCCCAAGACACTGCCTGGTGGTGGGAAGAGCTTGGTGATGGTTGATGGATGGATAGATGTAGTTTCCTGGTTCCCTTTCTGCTTCTTCATCCTGACCTCCTCTGCCTCTCCCTTTGATAACAGGCTCGATTTGATGCTGGAGAACTAATCACCCAGAGAGAACTAGTCTCCAGACAGGTGAGCGATGACCTCACGGAGAGAGCGGCGACCTTTGGGCTCATCCTGGATGATGTGTCCTTGGTAAGATCTTTAGGGAGCCTCTGGCAAGGTGCTGTGGTTCTTGGTTAGGTGCCTGGCTCCATTTCTGGGTAGATGCTGTTAGGTCCTACCTCCCACCTTCCTAAATAACTTGAAAACAGGGCAACTTCTTGATGGTGTGAGGCGGTCTCCTTGGGTTTGTTTTCTCTTTAAGGTTCTGTTACTTCCACTCTGCCTTACACATTTTTCTTATGAACTCTGGCCCTACCCAGATAGTCCCTAACTATAGATTTGTCACCTTCTTCAAAATATGGCTGTTACCCAAAGCTCCCCGGAAGCAATGTCTTGTTAACTCTGTTGGACACAGGAAGAAACTCCCTGGTCGAGCCCAGAGAACGGCTTGGATAATCTTTTTCCCTAGCACAGACCTCCCTCCCTGACCCCCTGGGAATTCTAACACTTCTGGTCTGAAGCTCAGTGAAGTGAGTGCTGGGGACCCCCAGTGAAAGGTGATAGCATGTAAATGAACGTTCTGTTCCCCAAAGCCTAGTATGGGGTCAAGGGACATCTCTGAGGCATAATTTAGCCTCTTGAGACATTATAGTCTGTGTATTTATGTGACATTGTGTGTCATAACTCGGACGGAAAGCAATACAGGCAGGGATAGCATTTCAGCTCAAGGAGGGTGAGGGGAAGGGGTCGTGTTTCTAGATTCTCTGGGAAAAATCATTTGGAGTGATTTGTTCGGGTCGGGAGGTAGAGTGTTTCCTGTTCAGTTCTCCTGTGCATCACTAGGGAAAGGCACCATTTCCCCCTCAGCATCTGTGCAGCTGTTTAAACAGTCACTCTCCAACACCCAGTCCCAGCCCACAGGGCACTGCTCCACCCTGCATCAATTGCTGAAAGTGGCCGGGCCTGTGGGCTCCCTCTGCTGGCAGGATGCCAGACTGCAGCCATCTGGCTCTTCCAATGGGAGCAGTTCCTCCAGCTGCCGTTAACCTGAGCACCTTGGCTGAGGGAAAATGTTAAGTCCAAACCTAACAAAATGCTTGGCATTTTGCTAGACTTTAACCACATACTTCATTCTGGGGAGATGTGGGCTAACCACAAGAAACCCTATCTAAGAGGTGTGAGAAGAAAATTAGATTTCATGGGGAATTTGCTGCCCTCAGCTGGCCTTTTTAGAGGGAAATTTTATTCTTCAGTCGTGCAGTTCATTTTTCATTTCTCCAGGCTGCATTTTCTTCCCCAAACTTTGAATGAGAATCTAAAAATGGAACAGACAAAGTAGAACAGTTGCAGTTTAAGAATTAGAGGAGTTAAAAATTCTGGAAGAAAGTGGGACCCTGATTTACTCTTCAGGAGACGTTTCATGCTACTTATATTTTAAAAACCCAGGTTGGGAGGGTGGAGGAGGAAATGAAACAAATAGAATTTGATAGAAAAACCAATGCTCTTCTTCCCTTTTTCCTTCCTTTTTAATAAAAAGTTGGATGAGTAAATAAATCACTGTAGACTGGGCATTAGGAGTTTTGAGCTCTGTTCTCATTGTTTGCACTATCATTAAGGACAGTCGTTTCACCAGAGTCTCAGTTACTGACATTATCAGGGAAAGTCTATGGATAATTGGAATTTTAAATCCTCACCCTGACCAATGGCTTTACTGCCCTCTTCTTCTAAACCCTCTACCAGAACCACTTGCACATAGAGAACACCGTGATTTGTGTTCCACCATCTCCTCTTCCTGCTTTGCGGTGGAGGTGTTGTGAGAAAGAAGTGGACTGCTGAATTCATAAGCAGAGCCCATCAGGCCTGAATCCCTGAGAACCAGCTGCATCCCCCACTCTCAGGGGCTCAGTTTTCCATCTGGCTTCTTTGGGGGCTTTGAACAGGGAATCAGTGGACCTTGGCAGAACACCAGTCAGTGGTGGGGGTCCTAGGAACGTCCACGTCTCCTCCCTAGGGGTGGTCTACTGAGTAGATCCCTTCTGGTGCCTGGAGGCCCGAGCAAAAGCTCAGGTGCCACTTTACACGTGAGCTCGCCACACTGAGGGTAACAGAATGGTGTAGGAGAGCAGTTTGGGCAGCCAAGGATTCTGGGTGCAAACTCAGTTTGGACAAGGCTGTGGAGGTGGAAGGGTGTTCTGGCCTCACAGACGCCTCCAGCTGCTAGAGCCATTCCTGGCCTTTACCTTCCAGCAGTCATGGAGGCCTCACAGCAGCGCTGTCTAAGCAATTACACTGCCTCGTCTTGTGTTCACTCTCTCCCTTTAGACGCATCTGACCTTTGGGAAGGAGTTCACAGAAGCAGTGGAAGCCAAACAGGTGGCTCAGCAGGAAGCAGAGAGGGCCAGATTTGTGGTGGAAAAGGTGAGTGTTCAACCAGATGGCAGCAGTCTCTCTTTCCTTTTCTGTGCTCAGCTTCCCCGTTTGCTGGGTGGCCTGGAGATTCATCATCTGTCATCTCTTCTTCCGAGATCATCGGAAGGGGATTGAAGGGACCGTACCCCTGCAATTGGTTCCAGAGTCTTTGGGGACTGGTCAGGGATATGTGAAGTTATACTTTTAAATCACTGAAGGGTAATTTTTCTCCCCCAACTTCCCTAAGATCAAAAATACTCCCCTACAAATAAAAATGTGTCTCCTGGAATATTTTCGGCCTCACTAGGAAGTCGTTTTTAACCTTGTGAAAGCTGACAGCAAAAAGGATCAAACATTACTCCAGATGTGCTATCATCAGTAGATATTTTTTTTCAAGTGCTAAATCTATCCAGATGTGTGATGCTGTACATGCAGTGTGATGGGGCATGGTATATTTGCATAGCAGCTTCACCGCCTCATCTTTGCAAAGGATACTAATTTCTTGCTGCCCCCCTCTCCCCATTACCATTTTTCCTAATCCAAAACTCCTAGGTCCTTAGAATTGGGGGTAAAAGGGCTTTATAAGTGGCTGCCATTTAATTTTTTTTTTTTTTTTTAAGATTTTATTTATTTATTCATTTATCCCCCGCTTGCTGCTTGTGCTCGCTGGGTCAGCTAACCACGCCGTGTGGGCGGGCTTGCCTTCACCAGGAGGCCCCGAGAACCGAACCCGGGGCCTCCCATATGGTAAACGGGAGCCCTACTGATTGAGCCACAGCCACTTCCCGCTGCTATTTAATTTTGGAGCATGTGAACCCGGTGTGGACAGGGACTTTTTTGCTTTTTTGCTTTTTTGTCTACCATAACTCTAGAGCCTAGAACAAGTCTAGAACTGTGTCTGGTGATACTATGTGCTCAATAAACATTTGTTGAAGGAGTAAACATAGAGCCTAGCAACTTCAAAATCGTGCATCAGTTTCAGAGGCTTGATGCTGTACTTTCCTCCCATAGTTGTGAAGGTCACGCAGTGCAGATAGGTGTCGTCCTGTTAATTGGTAGGGAAAGCCTAGAAGATCTCGTGCTGGCTGGCTGGGTTCCAGGTCAGGAACTGCTCAGAGGAAGCAGTTTATTTAGTTCACGCGCAACTTGAGGGAGAGTCACAAGTGCGGACTACTCTTCCTTAGCTAGACTGGTTTTAATGAAAGTCGTTTTGACTTGAGACTGGATAGAAAGATGAGTGAGGATTGGGTCCACCTCTTTTCCTCCCATTTTCCTTGGCTTTGGATCCTCCTGGCTCAGAGCTCGGTTGCTGCCCTATGTTGCTGTTAATATTAATGAAGACTTTGAAATAAGACCACTATTTATGGAGCCAACAGAAATGTATCCCCACAGTGATCACAAGTGGGCATTAATGGAAAGAGGAGGCCTGGGTGGAAAATGTACGCACTGACTCCATCAGGAGGAGGAGGGAAACAGGTAAATCCCTAGAGTTCCTTCTGAAAGCAGTGAAGATACCTGAATGCTTTCTAGGCTGGAGTCTGCCATGCAGTGCCCTGAGGTTTGATCTTGGTCTCTCTCTGCTTCCACTCTCTCAGGCTGAGCAGCAGAAAAAGGCAGCCATCATCTCTGCTGAGGGCGACTCCAAGGCAGCTGAGCTGATCGCCAACTCACTCGCCACTGCGGGTGATGGCCTCATTGAGCTGCGCAAGCTGGAAGCTGCAGAGGACATTGCATACCAGCTCTCTCGCTCTCGAAACATCACCTACCTGCCGTCTGGGCAGTCAGTGCTCCTGCAGCTGCCCCAGTGAGACCTGCCCTGCCTGCACCTCCTCAGGCCACCTGGGCTGCAGCCCCATTGATTCTTAACACAGCCTTTCTGCCCCCTCCCCAGAAATCACTGTGAAATTTCATGATTGGCTTAAAGTGAAGGAAATAAAATTGAAATCACTTCAGATCTCTAATTACTTTATCAGAGGAAGCTCTTTCATTTTTCCCATATCCATTTACCTTTTTATCCACTCCCACCTCCACACCCTTGCCAAAAATTGCCAAGTGCCTATGCAGCCTGGCTTGGGGTCCCGCATGGAGCATGCTGGAGCTTCTGCCTAGGCACTGGTGATTGGCAGGTGAAAGGCAGGGCAGTGTATGTGACAGGAGCACAGTGTCAGCTTGAGTAAAAGTGTATCGTCAAACCTGTCGTTTAGAGATTTGAGGAAGATGGCACATGCAGCTGAACAAGAAGGCAGGCCCCAGTTCCAGCAGTTCCTGCAGACCCAGCTGATGAGAGGTGCTGAGGAGGGTCAGGAGGAAATGGCCTATTACCATAAGGCTGATTCTGACTGGGGCCAGCAAAAGCAGGTGTGTGCAAAGGCTCTGCCCCTGTTGAGGTGGGTGGGCCTGATTTTGCTGACCCCCAGGGTCCTAAAACTGGATGGACTTGGATAGTGAGCAGTCAGGCCTGGACTGCGAGGTGAGGCCTGTTGAAGACTTCCTCTCCACCCCCATCTGGATTCCTCAAATACTCCACGGAATTCCAGCTTGAAGGATTGCATCCTGCTGTAGCCAAACATGCCTGCCAAAGACGTGTGCATCCTGAGTTCCTGATTCCCTCACTCAGAGACTGCCCTAGAGGGCTGTGTGCCTGTGCTTTGAAGACAACAACCATGCAAAGAAAACAAATGTGTGTAAACAATAAATGACACCCAGACCTTCCAGCTCAGTCTTCTGGGTTTGTTTCTTTGTGGGAGCTGTGGGATCAGAACAGAGCGTTCTAGCAGTTTTTGTGCACACGTTTGTATCGCCAGCTGGTATAGAGCCTCCAGCAAGGCAGTAAATGCTTTGTGCTATGTTCCAGATCCATCTCCAGCCTGAAATGAATCTCTGGTATCAGGTGAAGTTTGTCATGCGATGGGTTCTTGGACCAGAGGAGGTGAGAGTGGGTGAAAGTCCATTCGCTTTCCTCTGTGGCGCTTGGAACCACTGCTCACAGCTGGGTGATTTTAGGCCTGCTCACCAACTATCGGCAACACTTTCTCTGATAGGAATAACATGACATTAAGATAAACCTGCTCACTCTAGTTTGATTTTGATACACTTTAGATGGCTTAGGAAGCTCTGCAGTGGGTTTGTTTATGATGCATGCACGCACACCAACAAAATGCAACATAACATTTCCCATTTATACTGCCTGTTCTGCTTTGCTTTGACTGATACGGAAATGACTTGGCATTTGGAGGGAGGAGGGAAGGAAAAGCAGACCAAGGATTGAGAAATGAACCCTGCCCATCACCACCTCAAATCCATTTATGAACAAAGCGGAAACAACGTGCAGCAAGTGCACTGAGCGTTGACTGTGCTTTAACCTCTGCTCTCAGTTTAATCCCTGAGCTCAGCACCTGGACGCAGAGTGGGGTCTTCAAGAGGCCTCCGCATTTCCTCTCCCAGAATGATAGAGACAGCTGTCAGCTGAGAAAGGGACAGCATGCACAAATTTGAGTTGGAATCTGGGATTGAGTTATCCCAATCCCAACACCCTGTACCCTATCCAGGGCCTCTCAGCAGGACTCCAGTCCCTCCCAGTCCGGCCTCCTCCCCATGAGAGTGCGTGCTGGGCTCCTGACCCTCAGCTGAACCCCAGCAGAAGCCTGGTTCTCTGATGCTCCTGTGAGCCCCCCATCTAGCCCATCTCCCTGCCACCTCCTTCAGCATCATTATCTCAGGCCTCAAGATGTCTCTTCCCCCTTTTATTGTTTTTCTGTGCAAATAGCAAGGGCTGTAAATGATGAGGTGCCTGGAATCACAGAGCACTTTAAAGACTGGAGCAGAAACAGCATAATTCCTAAATAAGTTCCAGACGGGCTTCCACTCTGCATCCCTCCTCCTTTCCTGCCATTTATTGCTTTGGACACCCTGGGGGGGGGGGCTGGGCAGGAGCCTCCTCTCTCTTCCCCAGGCCCTTTTTAAAAGAGCAATTGTGTTTTCCTGCGTTTGGTTGGCAATTGTATTTCAGGCTCCAGGTGTCCAGTGGGGAGCCCTGGGCCGAGCTCTGCAGCTCGGTTCCTGCCTTCAGGTCCCTCCTTTCAGCTCTGCCTCAGGCTTCCTGCTGGTTCTGCCGTTAGCCCTCCGGCCATCAATGGCAGAGGCACATCCCAGCCCCGGGGCCTTGACTTCCGCCAAGTAATTCTTTTCACAAATGTTCAAGGACTGTTTAACTGTCTGCTTAGCACCGAATCCCCTGATGGCCTCGGGATTTCTCCAGAAGCTGCCACAATGGTCCTTTATCAGCTCAGGATTCCCAGAGCCCTGTCCTATCCTGTCCTGACCAGGGACTGGGTGACTAGGGTCTTTTCCTCCCTCCCTCCTTTGGTCAGGCTGAATGACTCCCTTGTTCAAGCTCTGAGAGGTCACTTATTAAGGTGGGTATGGACCCTGAACAGGGAGATGAGAGAAAAACCCTCAAGAGGTGGCCGATCTTCCTTTTGCTAGTTTTATGCAAATTCTGCCAGTGCAACTGATGGGAGAAGTCCTGTGATCTGTGGATTTATCTGAAAGACAGGGAAGGCCCATGGAAGATTAGCCCAATCCTGACGTAGCAAATGCTCTTCTCATGGACCATCCCAGCAGTCAGCAGGGGGATGTGCAGTTAGGAACTCCCCTGGACCTTTGCCATATGCCCATACTTGTGGGCAAAGCCTGGGTGAAATGGGCCTAGGGGGCTGGAACTGATTTCCCTGCCTTCCCTCGGCCTCCCATTCATCCTGCACACCACTGCAAGCTTTGGGTCTCCCCTCTTTGCTTGCTTAATAAAGTACAAATGTCCTGCCCGGGCCTTCAAGGGCTTCCGCGGGCTGGCTACCACTCACAACCTTTCTAGCCTAACGTTATATTTTCCTGCATACCTTCACAAACCTACCCAGCAGTCTGCACAGGGCAGGGAATGTTGTTTGAAAATGCAAGTGGAAAGAGGCAGTGGCTGCTGGCGTTAGGTGCAAGAGCAGCAGGGAAGCTACGGGCGCTGCAATGCACTGACAGACTCACTCAAGGAAGACTTGAGGCAAAGACAATGCTGATAACGGCCCCAGTGGGAACATGCGCCAGCCAGAATGAGTTCCTTCTCATCTGTACTGCACGCGCCCCCTGCTTTCACCAGATCACCTCTGCTCACCGTGTCACTTCATCCTGGACAGCCCTTAGTCCACATGCCTCAGGCCCAGAGGCCCTCAATCCTTCAAATTCTAGATCAAACTCTTTCTCTTCCACAAAGCTGCTGCTAGTGCCCTGTCCTTGCCCCTTCCCTGGCCTGACCTTCTTATCCACATTCCTAGGAGGCAGTTGCTTGTATGTGTGTGTCTGTCTGTATGTGTGTGTTTGTGTGTGCCTGTGTCTCTCTGTGTGTATGTATTCTACCTCCTATTCTAAATTTATGGAGGGCAGGGTCTTTGTATGATTCAGTTTTCTCTCCTTCCTTTTCTTTCCCCCCAACCGTCTCCTGGTCTTTCTTCCCAAACCAAACATGCTAGCTCTGTGTGTGAATTGCTGTTTGTTGACTGAACGGATGAAGAGATAGGGGTACAAGTTGCCGGCTCAGGGCTCTTGCCGTGCCCACAAGTCCAGATGCCTCGAGCCGCTCTGAATTGGGATTTCTGGCCTAGGCAGGTGAACCCATTGTGTTCTGCTCCTGGCCCTTCCTGGACTCATCGCGTTCTCCCTTCCTGGTGTCCATGTTGGGGCTCTGCCCTCGCTGTCCACAGCTTGCTCTCCCCTGCTTCTGTCTGGAAGACGGCTCTTTTTTGGCCTCCTGCCTTTGGTCCCTGTCTCTTTCCTTGTCTCAAGTCCAGCTTAAAATCTCCCTTCTCTAAGAATTCACCTCTGGCTGATCTCTTCCAAGCTTTCTTTTGCATATAGGAGACATTGGCTCTGGAACTCTGGCAACCCTGGAATTGAGATTTGAAGCAAAAAAGGAGTCCAGCCGGTGGGGGCTCTAGTGCCTGGGCAGGGTCCAGATGCACAGAGCTGGAGGAGAGAATGAATGCAAATATCCTGGGCCTGGGAAATCCAGTTTATGATCGGAACAGAATGCTTTGCATATGACACCGTATGGGTAGGAAAGAGGGGGCTCTCTCTGGCACCCTCCAGCGAAGCTACTTTAGAAGAGACAGAAAATCTGAAGAGACAAGACTACTTTGGGGGAGCTTCAAACTGTTATCATCCCTTGAAGGACAGAACAAACTGTGTGGATTAGCCAGAAAAGCCATGATCAATGAAAGGCTTGGGCCATTTAAGCCTGGCTGAAAGAGTTGCTAACACTTAGGTCAGGAGCTAGCAAATGATGACCCGTGAGCCAAATTCAGCCTATCAACTGTTGGGTAGAGCATGCAAGGTAAGAATGGTTTTTACATTTGTAAATCATTGGGGAAAAAAATCAAAAGAATAGTTCCTGACACATGACAATTATATGAAATTCAAACTCCAGTGTCCATAAGTAATATTTTATTGGACTATAGCCATGCCCATTCAGGCTACAACAGCAGAATTGCGTAGTTGCAACAGAGGCCATCTGGCCTGCCAAGTCTAAAATATTCACTATCTGTCCTTCAAAGAAACTGTTTGCTAACCCCTGATTTAGGGGGTTATATAGCCTTGGAGAAGAGTGGGGGTAACAGTGAAAGGGAAGAACCCTGGAATTTGGAGTTCTCAGGCACCAAGAAGGGCTGAGGGCTGGAAGTCAGATACTAATGTAATCGCCAGCAGAAGCCTGGATTGTGTCCAAGGCTCTGGTGATCTGGAAAACAAAGTGAAGTTGGACTGTGGGCCCTGGCACACACGCCTAAACTGCTGTCCATGACTGGCACATGTTTCTGAAATAGGCAGAAGGTGGGGGTGGGGTAGCAAACAGGTGGGAAGAAGAAGGAAGGAGAGTCCCGCATTCCCCAGAGATCTGAGTAATAATAGTAAGTCTAGGGTAAAATTACTGCTCTGCTCCTCCACCCCCGTGGAAAAGTTTGCTATTGGACTGTCTTTCCAAAGCCAGGAGAGCCCAGTGCAGCAATAAATCCCAGAAACCGGGGGGGTCTGAGAGCATTAGCCTCTGGGCAGAGGAGTCTCTTGGTTAAGACCCTACTCAGGACAACCAGGCTCCAGAAACCCCAGGAACCTACCAGTGTTCCTTATTGTGGACTGTGCCAAACCTAACCTTCACCAAGTATTCAAGGACAGATGAAGCTGCTGTCTCTAAGACTGATCTTTTCCTTTGTTGCCTTTGCCAACCCCTCGGTGTGAAATGCCATTTCCCTCTTTGTAGCAGTGACCTTCCCCTCCTCAAGATCCTGTTCAACACTTACTTCCCGTCTAACTCCACCCCCACCGAAATCACAGCAGCAGAGTTGAAAAGGAGGCTGCAGGAGCAATCCCTCCACTTGACAGGATGGAAACTCAGAGAGATGAGGAGGCTTGCCCAACATCCCACAGTGTGCTGGTGGCAGAGCCAGGAGTGGAATCCAGGTCTCCGGGCTCTCATCATATCTCTCGGCTTCCAAATGTTCCTATATTTGGGGCACCTTGTCGTGTAAACACTTCCTTTGCACTCTACAGCTTAACAGAGGTGTGAGTACATGTTATTATTCATTTCTTTCATGAACATACTTTCATCCCCAGCTAGACTATAATGGGGGGAAGCAGGGACAATGCCTTCTCTTTGTAAACCAGCGAACTGCAGCAATGCTTGCTGACTGTGAAACTCGGAGTTGGCCCTAGAAGGCAACTTAGTTTAGTGGAAAGAACATGGGCTTTGGAATTAGAAAGACTTGAGTTTAGATTCTGGTGTGGCCACTTACTAGCTTGGGAGATCTTGGAAAAATTATTTAAATACTTTATGCATCCATTTTTTCTTCTCAGAAAACTAAGGATATGGATATCCATGTTGCAGTGTTGTTGAGGAGTAAATGAGATGATAGATGTGAAAATGCTTAGCATGGGCTCAGTGCACAGGAGATGCTCAAAATAGTCTCGTTCCATTCTCTATTTATGTCCTTGGAGGCTGTTTGCCTCTCCCCAATGTCAGAGACCAGGAAAACTCTTTGGAATCCTGACACAGTAATGGGCATCTACCACACCCCTGTACCATGCCAGTTATTGGGAAGGGATGATAGGGACCGTCATGGATCCGAACCTGGTTTGTGATTTGAACAAGCAGAAGCAGGGGCGCCTGAGTTTTGGGCTTCTCCTCCCCAGGAGCCCAGAGGTCTTGGGATATGTAGCTTGGCTAAGCATTTGGAAAGCTGTGTTCAATCCTTATCTAAGGTTGGCTGAGCAAATTCCAGTGTGTTATGTACAAGGGATTTGTGCTTTGTTATGCCACTGCTTGTGTAAGTCCTTTTATACTTCTAGGTCTCCATTCACAATGAACGGGTTAGTCTAGCAGCAGCTTTCCAACTGCTTAGAGGACTGTCGAGCAGGTCCAGTGGGACTCTGAGCTCCTCCTTCCCCTGCAACACCCAGAGCGGCGGTTAGTTTATCAGCATCACACGAGAGCCTTCGTCATTGTTGTTGTTTGAAGGGAGGCTTCCATGGTTGCAAAAGTTTGAAATCGCCTGTCCTAAAAGCTGTTCTCAAAGCTTTTTCATCTCAAAGTCAGTTTTAGACCATGAACGGGGCATGGCTGTGGCATCTCCCTTCCACTAGGTGGCAGTAGACTGTCTTCTGCTGCAGGCGTCAGCTGTGTCTACAGTACAAGATGTTAAGAAAAATATCCCAGGGAGGGGACCAGGAGGATGTTCCGGCTAGCGCTGAAGATAGGTAAATAGGTCGAGGTGATCTCTGCAGGCGACTTCCTGATATAGAAGCCCCTGGGCATCTGTGGTTGTAAATATACCAACTGTCCTGCTCCAACAACCAGCCAAACTGGTGCTACCCATCTCTTTGCCAGGTGGTAGACTGCCACCCAGATCTGCCTTAACTCTTTCTTAAACCGGGGAGGCCCAAGGGTGCTGGACACTCAGCCCTTAGCGGCCTAAGGTCAGTGTTGTAAGACTGCCAGTTGTCAATGAATTAATAACACACATGGGGAACATCAGATTCTTTTTCCAAGGCCCCAGGATTCTCCTTCCAATTTTCCAGAAACACTCATGAGAAGGCATGAAATTAAATGTGATAGACTGATTAGTGCTGGGGGAGGCTTGACCTTCCATCTTGTGGGTGCTGTTTATGAATGAACAGACCTAGGAAGGGTGAGTGGCTGCGATGTAAGTTGGCCCATTCATTTATCCAATAAACATTACTGAGTGCCTACTCTGCCGTCCTGGGCTGGATGCTTCAGGGCCCTTATCAAGAGGCTAATGCAACTTAGTCCAAATGATAGGGGATAAGGTCATGTGTTTTCAAGCTTTCTATTGCTTTTTTCGTCTTCCTTCTGAATTCCGTTCCTTATTGTTGGGGCAGGCTAAAATTTAAATGATGGAGACATAAAATGGGGAAGAAACAGGGAAAGGGAGTGGTAGAGAGGAAGCTAGAAACAGTTCAAACATTTGCCATAAGGGAGTCCACAAAGTTGACTTCTGAACTGGCTATGCTACCTGTGACCAAAGTGCAGACATATTAAAGTGAAGCATTTCTCCCATATCCTCCCATCAATTTTCCTGGAGAATTGTGATCCTTTTCTTTTTAAATGATACAGAGAAATATAAAGAATAAAACAGAATGGCAGAAAAAAAAGAAAATAAAAAATAATAATAATAATAAAATGAAGAAGGGAAAGAAAGAAAAAAAAATGAAGAAAAAGTCAAACAAAAAAAATAAAAGAAAAAACAAACAAACAAACAAACAAAAACCAGAATGGCCCATAACCCCATTACCCACAGGTAAGATTTTTAAGAATACATATACATCATTAAAAAGTACAAATAGTACAGAAAGACAAATAATTAAAAGAAAAAGCCTTCCCACCTCTTTGCTCCCAAAGTCCTTCTTCCCCAAAATAACTAGTGTTCAGTTGCTTAAATTTCCTTCCAGGAAAAAAAAAAAAAAAAGTCATGCATTCAGCAGCTCATCTATCTCTCAGCCTGTATGTGTCCCCTATCATTCTGGTTATTTACACAAAAGAGATCACACCATACACACTGTTCTGCCCTTTGCTGTGTTCACTTATTGAAACCTCTCAGCCATCCCTTCACAGTAGCACACACCTAGCCACCTCATTCTTTTTTTAACTGCTATATCATTTTCCATCATATTGACCTATATTTTATTGTCACCAGTCTGCTTTTGAGAAGCTCATTAGTGGTTTTTGGGTTTTGCTGTTGCAACAACAAAACAAAACAAAAAACTGCAATATACACTGTCTGGTTCTTTATTGTTTGTTTTAGTTTAATATATTTTTTTATCTTAGTTTTTTTGTTTTGTTTTGTTTTTGTTTTGTTTTTTTGCCTGGTTCTTAAAAGGGCCAGTGAACTCTGCCCACAATTTCCCCACAGGGCAACAGGGTTGTGCCCAGGGTCCTAAGAAATAACCTTTGGGTGGGGAGGGCAGCAGTGCTTGTGCCCCTAGTGCAGCCCAGTGGCTTCGTGTTATGAATACGTGACATTGAAGCCTTTGGGGAAGTCGTTACACAAGCTGGCATGGCTGTACAAGGTAAGCAGCCAGAGCATCGCCCACCCTGGCGTGGAGTCCCCGCCTCTCCGGGCTGGTTTCTGGGTCTGTGGACAGGCTCCCTGGGGCTCTTGGCTCAGGTGTGGGTTGTTCTGCTTGGTTGGTGTTCATAGCTGCACGGTGCTGCTCTGAGATTCACAAACAAACAGGAAGCCAGTCCACTTCCTTCTTGCTGTGGCTGGTCCCCTGTCCTTATCGCCCAGTTAGCCCAGAGGGGAAGGGGCAGCCCAGGATTCAAAAAGCAGCTTCCTTGGGGGGCAGATGTGGCTCAAATGGTTGGGCATCCATCTCCCATATGGAGGGACCCGTGTTCAATCCCCAGGACCTCCTGGTAAAAAAAAAAAAAAAAGGCAGCTTCCTGGCAGAGGTGATGGAGCATCTCAGGATGCCACTGCAAGGATGGGTTCCCCATTTCTGTGTGCCTATTTGCCCTGCTGGGACAGCCTTACTAACAATCAAAGTTGGGCTCAAAACTCCCTTCCACCCAGGAAGCCTTTTCTGATTTGCTCCCCCTTACCCTTGTGAGATCCTGTTCATTTGAACTCATAGCAAGCAACTCCCTAGGTGTTTGTGGTGTGAGAGTGGGATTGTGAGACAGCAGAGCCAGAGAGAGTAGTGGGGACAGTTAGGAAAGTGTGAAGCAGAGGGGTGTGGCTGGGTGGGAGGCTGGAGATAAAAGCTGCAGGTGTTCTGTCCAGTCAACAAGTCCTGAATGCCCATCAGACCACTTGGAAAAATGGATCCCTGATTGTAGAGTTACTATATACATCATACAGGGGCTCCCTGTTTTTAAAGGAATTCGAATAAAAAAAATAGAGTCAACATGAAAACAGTGCTGAACATATATAATCCTTGGCAATGACTCAGAGCTCACATCAATTACTTTAGAGAACATTAGATGTGAGCCAGCAGACTGGAGTGAATCACCGGCAGTTGCTTTAAAAAAATCTCTGATATCAACTTGCTTCGTTACCACTCTTCTCTTAAGAAAGCTGAGTGCAGAAGCCAAACTAAAAAGCAAACAACGATAACTACCAAACCCGAAAAGCCTAGTTATGTCACCTTTGCATTTACTTGGGCTTCAAATAAAAGTTCCTCTATTAAGCACCTGAGGTGCAGAGAAGAGTTATTCACGTGGGGATTGCAGCCTAGCAGGTAAGGCTGGAGTGGGAATGGAATGGAGAAATGATGGAGTGGGCCAGGCTGGGTGCTGAGGTAGGAAAACGTTGGAGCAGAAAGGGCTCCTCGTAGCAGAGACCTTCGAAGACAGGTTAGAGAAGGGCCAGCGGATTCTCTGAGCAGCATCTCCAAGGCTGAGGGAGGCTGCCGCAGAGGATAAAATGGCAGCTCTGCAAGTCCCTTCGATGGACACCAACACTCATGACATGGATCGTGCAAGTGTACCGAGGAGTGGCCCCGATGGCTATTCCAGGAACGTGTGAAGGACCAGGGGCTCCCTGGTCATCATCGAGCTCCATTCATAGTCCTCAGAGCATCACCTGAGGGCAGTTCAGCTCCCTGTGCTGCCCACGTAGCTTCCAAAGGGAGAGCTTAAGAGAGCTAGAAAGGGTGGGGGCAAAGGCTGGGCCCAGCAGGGAGGGATGCAAGCTGTGGCCTCTAAGGCTGGCACAACATCCTCGGCCCTCCCAGCACACTGGCACCCCCATCCAGCCCCAATCGGACAATGAGAGGTGAGTAACAAATGTGGGTTAAAAATATCCAGCCTTGTTGTCAAGAGAAATAAGAACAGGAAGGAAGTGTGGGGAGGCAAGGCCGAATAGTCAAAAGCCCCAGAGAAGGGGAATGAGATGTTAGTAATTGTCGGCAGCTGAGCAGGTAGAGCAGGTGAGGGGCATATTCCAGGTGCCTGAGGAGATGGGAGGCAGGGAAGGGGGTCATGGTGGACTTCTCCTTGGGAATGGCTTGGGCAGGTCTTCCCAGGGAAATTATTTTGACCCACTGAGAGCAGGACTGAGACCTCCTCAAAGGGCCTGGGCCCAGGATTTGAATGGGCAGGCAAGGGGCCTCACCCAAGGACGGGGATATGGGGCCAGGATGACTGGAGGGGAGCCTGTCATTCCTACATGCCCTCTGGGGGCAGAGAGCCACTGAGCCACCAGACGCTCAGCCCGGGGCAGGGTCAAAGGGTGTTCAGCTGTGATCTTGGGAATAGCAGCTACTCTTGTTGAGGAAAGGGAGAACGGTGAGAAGGCTGAGTGAGGTGGTACAGCACAGAGTCTAGTGTCACAGCTGGGATAAGGGCTCTGGGTCCAGGATGCCTGAGCCTGACTCCTGACTGCCATTTACTAATTGTAGGACCTTGGATTGTCATGTAACTTCCCTGTGCTTCAGCTTCCTCATCTGAAAAATGGAAATGACAACAGTGCCTACCTCGCAGTATCATGGTGAGGGTTGAGTGAGTTCAGATACACAAGGCTGCTGGTACCTAGTAATTGCTAATTCTTTTTTTTTTTTTTTTAGGAGGCACCGGGGATTGAATCTGGGACCTCGCACATGGGAAGCAGGCACTCAACCACTGAGCTACACCTGCTCCCCTAGTAATTGCTTTCATTTTTTTAAAGATTATCGGGGGGGGGAGGGGTGTGTGGCTCAAATGGTTGGGCCTCTGTCTCCCATATGGAGGGACCTGGGTTCGATCCCCGGGACTTCCCGGTTAAATAAAGAAATACATAAAAGAATATTCTTTAAAAAACTAAAATAAAATAAAGATTATCAGGTTTATTTTATTTTATTTACTTATTTGTGTGTGTTTGTTTATATGTTTATTTTTGAGGTATTGGGGCCGGGGATTGAACCCAGGACCTCATATATGGGAAGCCCGCATTCAACCACTGAGCCACATCAGCTCCCCTGAGTTATTTTTTTTCATTTGTTTGCTTTTTGTTTTTAGGAGGCACTGGGAACTGAATCCAGAACTGCCCATGTGGGAAGCAGGCGCTTAACCACTTGAGCCACATCTGCTTCCCAGTAATTGCTTTTGAAGTGCTAGCTATTGGGAGTTGGAGGTTGGAGTGGGGGGGTGCATGTGATGGGTGGGAAAGAAGTTCTAACACCTCATGTCGATGGAACAGCCCTTTGCAGAGTTCCTGCCATCACACCTGGCAGGAGGGAATAGGAGAAAGAAGGCTTTAGAGATAAATAAGGTACAGGCCCAAGTGATCAGCAACCTACATCTTATAAAAGATACAACTCAACAGTCACGGTTCAGCATAATATAAGAAAGTTTCATACCACCTGCAAGGGTGCAGAGAGAGGGAGTAATTGCCTCTGCCTGTAGGGTTTGGAAGGTGCCAGGAAAGCTGGTCTTGGAGGTCAAGAAACAGAATTCACCAGGTAGAAAAGAGGGAACAGGAAGATATTCTGAGTAATAGGGAGCATGGTATGGAAGGTGGGTGGCTCCTGGTTGGGTAGATGGGAGTTGGGAGCAGGGAGAGCACCTTGGGATAACTAGTTTGGAAAGGTCAACAGGGAATGGCCTTGTAATGCTCTGCCAAGAGTTTGCACTTAATCCTATAGGCGTGAGGAAAATGGAAAGAGTAGGGAGGGGAGATAGGCCCAAATCAGATTTGTGTATTTGACAGATTGGAAGAAATGTGGAAGGTAAGTGGGAGGGGAAGAGAGCAGTGGCAGGAGGGTCAACCAGTTAAGTGGCACCAGCAGTGGTTGAGGCAAGAAGCAATGAGGTGATATGGTGAGAATGGAGGTGAGGGCTCTTAGAAAGTGAACCAATTTGGAGGGATGACCAGGCAGAAGGAGCAGAGACCGACTCTGTGGTTTCTGGTCTAAGCAAGTGGACATTTAGTGGTGTCCTTAATGGAGATGGGGAATAAAGGGAGAGAAGTAAGTTTTAGAAAGGTGAGCTTGAGGTGGCTGAGATAGCCAGGAGGGTGTTGAATAGAAAAGATAGGTGCAGTGATGGGAATGGCGGGGGGGCGGGGGGGGCGGGGGGGAGACTCCCTTCAGACTGAATGAGAAAGTGTAACTATTGTTTTAAGATATGAGTCGGGCCATGTACAACATATGCGGTCTGCTGGGGGAAGCATGGCAAGTGTACCAGAAGAGGTGACAGGTTTCCCTCATTTTTTAGTTCATGGCCAGACTACTGCAAAGTGTCACAATTTACACTGCCTGGTCAAATGAAAATTATGAGTTATTGTATTATCTAATTTGAACTAAGTTAACCTTTACAAAGTAGACAAAGGTCTTAAAAAGACTCATGTAACAAAACTGCAGATTAAAGATCATCCTAAATTCAGCAAGTGCTAGCAAACAACAAGAAAATGGCAAAACCAACACCTCCTCTTCCTGTTAGTTCTTTATGCCAGACATATTAGGACAATCAAAAACAGAACAATCAAATCAGACCCAACATGAAGATGGTCAAAATATTTTTTGTAATTATCAACGTGATAGAAATGTGAACTTACATTTTTACTATTGTGAAAATATATATATATATATATTTTGGTTGAACCCAGGACCTTGTACATGGGAAGCAGGCACTCCCCCAGGAATACATTGTGACTTGAGATACTGGCTAATGATAGTAGGATATGTATACAATTTATAAATAATTAAATATACATTAAGAGAGCATGCTCAAATTTTACTAGTGATGAGATATGGAGATTTCCTCAGGATTTTATTTCGACAAAAAATTCTTAAGTCATAGGTTTCGGATCCCAGGGAATAAATTAGTTTCCTACTTTATCAGTTCTACACATCTGAAATACTATGTATTGCATTTACCTCTTAGAACAAAGGACAGTTGTGTTCTAGAGCATAACCACAATGGCTCACTTCTCTTTCATTGCCTCAGTCCTCCTCTTCCTTCTGGAGATGAGGGAAAGGTTAGTTAAGCTCCTTGGAGAAAAGCATTAAGTAAATACAAGGCGTTGCTGAAGTTATTGTTACTATTATTAACAACACCAGTGGGAAGCAGTGATGTACACTGCTCCAGGGGCTTCTAATAAGGATCCAGGTGAGGGCTTCTAAACATTTCCAACCATTAATCTCAACACCATGTGAATCTAGAGATCCTTCTGGCATATGAGTCCTATGAGCCATGGAGGCTGCTGCTGAGAACAACTGAAGCCCCCTCCCCAAATGGTGGGATTAATGGTTATATTATTATCAGACAAAATAGGTTTTAAGTCAAAAAAAGGCTATAAGAAAATGTCCATCAACAGGTAAATGGATAAACTGTAGTAAATCCATACAACAAAAATACAATAAAAAGGAATATATACAACAACATGAATGAACCTCAAAATAATCATGTTGAGTGAATGAGGTCAGACAAAAAGAGCACATACTGTATGATTCCATTTGTGCAAAATTCTAGAAAGTGCAAAATAAACTAGAGTGACAAAAAGTAGATCAATGGTTGTCTGGGATGGTTGCCTGGGATGGAAAGGAGATGGAAAGTGAGATTGCAAAGAGGCAAAAGGAAACATATGTCGGTAATGGGTATATTCTTTATCTTGATGTTGTAGTGATGATTTCATGAATTATACAGATATCAAAATGTACCGAACTGTACACTTTAAATATCAGTTTATTGTACATCAATTATTTCTTAATAAAGCTATTTTTTTTTATTTAAAAGGCTGCAAGAGACAAAGAAGGAAATTACATATTCATAAAAAGTTCAACCCATCAAGAAGATAGAACAATCATAAACAAAAATGAACCTAACAACGAAAGGATGCCATTGTCATTCATCCTACTAGGCAGAGTCCAATGACTGGACTGGACTAGTGACTAACTGAGGAAAGTATTCCCATGGTGTCAGCCTATGAACCAAAGCCAGGGAGCCAACTCCTTCACTGGATACTCAGGTACATACAACCTACCTACAGAGGAAACTGGAGAGGGGCAGGGGGGCTTTCTTGCCTTTGCTCTTTCCCTCAAGCCAAGTACACACATCTATAAAATTTTACATTAAAGTAATTATTTTTACTTTTTAAAAGCACATTTATGAGGAGAGTTCAATGGGGTAGGGATTATTATTCTCCATAACCTATATCTAACACTTATTTGTGCAGCACATGCCCTGAGTGCTAGGTTCTGTACTAGGCACCATGGAGATACAAAAGACAAACGAGACCACAAGACACTGATGAGCTGGTGAGCAAAATAAGAAATGTACACACCCGCAGCACAGGTGGGCAGTTCCCAGGAGCTTGAGAGGTCAAGACCAAGAATAACACTGAGGTTCCAAGGAGAGTGAGATGATTTCTAACTGGGATGAGGGTTAAGCATAGTTATGGAGGAGACAAACTCTAGATTGGGCCTTGAAGGCTAGAGGGTCATGTGGAGATGGAGGCACTGGCATTCCAGAAGCAGGTACGAAGCCCCCAAATGAAAAACACAGGATATATATGACCAACAGTGACTAGTTACTTTGGGCTTGTATATAGTGTATGAAGAAGAGGGTGGTTGGAAATGTGTATTAGAACCAGATTTTA
This sequence comes from Tolypeutes matacus, assembly GCA_026826555.1. NCBI lineage: Eukaryota > Metazoa > Chordata > Mammalia > Cingulata > Chlamyphoridae > Tolypeutes > Tolypeutes matacus. The sequence continues at coordinate 3,411,154 of JAKSZT010054055.1, read as the reverse complement.
AACAGCACGTGGACTAAGAGATCCAGAGTTTATCTTCAGTGAGCAATGGGGAGACTTTGAAAGTTTTTGAATAGGTGAGCCCAAAGAAGTTTTTTTTTTAATTGCCTAGGGTTCTATAACGACTTAGTTTGTGGCCCAGACATGACATGAATCCAGATTCGGATTGTCACAGGCAAGACGCCTAGCCCTTGCTCTGATCAGACTTAAACGAGTCTGTGGGAAAGGGCACCAGGCCAGGGGCAAGCAGATTGCGTCTCTGGGAAACCTGGAGCACAAGTTTCCAAGTTGCTGGGCGTCCACCTGGATGGTGGACAAGCTGGTAGCTGGACTGCAGTTCTTGGGAACTCAAGTGGGTTGGGCTGGGAATGGCAAAGTGTTGGGATCACTGCAATAAAATGAAGGGAGAGGAGCCCTTGGAGTGTCCTGGGGTGTGAGGCGCACAGGGCGTGGGACCTTGCATTCCAGGATGGTTAAGACGCAGCAGCTGATGATTATCATTATTATTCTTGCTCCAGCTTCTCCGACCTTTCATCCTGCAAGACCCTGCTTTGCTGGGCCAGCGTCACCAACTAGCAAGACCTCCTGGGGTGGGGTGGGGCGGGTGGCTCCTGGCTGCAAGGGAATACAACTTGACTGTGGGTGTCTTCCCCAGTGAGCTCAGAGAACTTTCCAATGCTGAGCACCTTCCCAATCCTGGAAACATGGGTAGAATTTCTCAAAGGGGAAGCTGAGGCACATTGCCAGAGAATAACTTGGCTGATGTCCTGTGGCAGAAACCCCTTCCACCCATCCCCTACTCACTAGGCCATGCTTATCCATACCCAATTGGGGCAGATCTTGTCAGCCTGGAGGGAAGCCAGAGAAGGTGTGGATTCTAGAAGAGAGAACTGGGCTGGGGCCAGGACAGCCAAGCTGGTACCCTCCTTGCCAGGTGCTGCGGGCATCATGAGGTCAGGCGCCTGGTTTCGCGTCTCTTTGGAAGGTCCTACCATATGGGTGGATCTTCCCCAAACCCCTGAGGGAGGGCAATGTGGTAGACGTGCACAGTGCCCAGCTCTCTCGCATACAAGGCCAGATTCAGCAACCTGGGACAGGAAGAGCCCATCTTGTAAAGATGGACCAGGCCCAGGGGCAGAGGGCCAGACGATGGCTCAGAGACAGGGAAAGGTGAGAGAGAGAGAGAGCGAGAGAGCAAGAGAGAGAGAGAGAGAGAGAGCACTGTGTTGTCTGCACACTTGCTAATACTGGGCTTCCAGCAGTGACATGTCCCTACCTGCTGAGATGAGATCAAAGCAAGAGAGACTAGAAGGGAAGGTGAAGGACAATCTCATGGCTGAGTGGGGGGCTGAGTGGAATCCTACAAAACCATGTATTCTGGTGGGCAGTGGGAGCCCAAAGAAGGGAGGGAGCCGCCCAAGAGGCGCTGCTAGAGTCACCTTCCCCACTCTGTGCTGTCTACCCAGAGAGTAGCAATCTTTGGGAGAATCTTCTGGCTTAAGGAGAGAGGTAGGTCAACACAGAAGGTGGGCTGAGGAAGTTGGAGAAGAGAAGATAGTAAACAGGCTTCAGTGGCTTCCACAAGCTTTCACTTCCTCATGCCTCCCAGCACAGACCAGCCAAGTGTCCATTTATCAAGTATTTAGAAAGCAGCTCTGAGGAGCAAAGCACTTGACTTGGGGCCGTGGCTAGCGTAGGTACATAAGACACGGCCTCTACCCTCAGGAGGCTGTCTCCAGGAGAAAGACAAATATTACTCCACATAATTCGGCACTGGACTCCTGGGATAAGTTCCAAGGCATCTTCTTCCTCCTGGGCTATTTTGGGCCCCCTGCCTCTGATCCTACCGCCACATAGGAGCCAAGCTCACTAGCGTCCTTGCTTGTTTCTTGATACTCACCCAGATGAAACCCTCAGCCCTCAGCCACAGTAGTCTTCTCTGGAGCTTGCTGATGTGAATAGGTCCCTCCGAGTTGCACTGTTCTGTGGTCTTACCATCTTCCAGCTCAAATACACCCTGCAGCCTATAAAGCCTTCCCTGGCTTGCCTTATCCTATCGGCTACCTGAAGAAACTGCATGGGCTCTCTGTTGCTTATCAGATACAAATTAAACTTTTTAGGCTATTTCCCAGGGCCCTCCCATACTTTTTTAGCTCTTATTATTACTTGTTATCCCCAGAACATGAGAATTTGTGACAGGACTCTTTACATCTGAACAAAAGTGAAGGCCTCTTTAAGGAACCACTTCCAAGTTCATAGCCGATTTATTCCACAAACATTTACTGCGCAGCTGCTGTGTACCAGGCACTGTGATAAGACAGTTCCGACTGGTCTGATGTGCCCCTGCCCTGGGAGAGCCCAAGATCTAGCAGCGAGGACAGACACGAATGACAAAAATAGAATGTGAGCAGTCAACCCAGGGGCGACCATCATGGGGTCCCAAGAGTCCGCTGAGCTGCGTTTCCACTGTGGCCTCACATATCTTTTCACCTCCCGCCAGGGTTCTTCACAGAGCAGAGTGGCCTTGCTGGTGAGGAAGGGGAATTTTCCGACTGGATGTCCACATGGCAAGACCAAAGAGGCACCCACTCCCAACCTCTCCCTAGTGGCTGAGGTCCCTCCCTTCCCAAATTCAGTGTCCCCTCTGGAAGTGTGGCATAGGAAACGGAAAGAATTAGGAGCCTAAGAGTTCCATGTAAAAACAAATCCTCTGTGCTGCAAAAGGGCACTTCACAATTAGGAAATATCAGATCCCACAGCTTCTCCAGAAAGCACCCACCTTTTTGGGCATGAAATCCAGTCTCCTTTGTTCTCTGACTAAATTGCCCACGGCAGGTGGTGCACCCGTGTTTTTTGAAACTCATCCACGAATGAAGGCTCTCACCCATCATGCAGTTGTTTGATGTTGAGTCAGTGTTTAACCACTATAACTGACAGAAAAGTCTTCCAACTGTCTAACCAAGATGAGATGCTGTAAATTCCATCTTCTTGCTTACCTCCCCACCCTCTGCAGATGGAGAAAATAAAGGAAAAGTTATAAAGTGGTCTCTTCTTCCTGAAAAGGCCTATAAAACAGATATAAGCAAAAGGCTTTTAGCTCTGAGGACCCTCACCCTCTCTAAGTGTCAACATTCCATAAGGAAATTTTTGTAGAGGATGTGATGGGGTGGGGTGGGGGTTGGTGTTGTAAGAGAGGGCACAAAACAGGCTCCAATACAAGCCTCCTGGGTCCTCTCCTGGGACCTTCTCCTGAGTGGGGTTCTCTCCCCTCTTGGTGCCTCTGTCACCCTGGGGGCACCATTCCTGGTCATGGGACCGGGATGGGCTCCAAGAATGCTGCGGGGGGCTAGCTGTGCATATGAAGTGCAGCGGTAACCTGTTCCTTTTTAGGTGTTCCTGGTAAAAGTGAAAGGGACCTGAGTTCTTAAAAGAGAAAGGCATTAGAGAAATACAATTTTCAAAGGCTTCTGCCCAAAGTTTATGGGAGTTTCCTAAATCAAGGGGCAAATCACTCCATTGCAAAGAGGTGGCTTTATCTTTCTTTCCCCTCCGTCTCTCCCCCCTTCCCTCCCTCCTTTTTTTTTTCTTTTTTAAACCTCCAGAATCCTGAAACAGTGAGTCCCTGCAGAAGGATGACTTTGTTGCTGCTGTAAAGCCACAGCTGGAATACCCGTCCTGTTCTTCCTTCCAGCCTCAATCCTACCATCCTTTCAGGTCAAGCTTAAGCTTCATGATGACTTCCCCACCTAGTCAAGCTCTGGTTGAACTCTCCTTTCTCTGAATTCCCACTTAATTCCATTAAGCTGCACAGCTTGATATGATTACATAATGTCTTATATTCTCCAACTGTTTTATATGCATGAGTCTTGTCTCCCCAACAAAGTTGTAAACTTGGAGAGGGCACAGCTCATTTCTTCCATTTTGGAGTCCCTCAGAACACTATGCACAGGGTTGGGCACTTAATAGGCCTTTATTGAGACCTTAATTTACCTTTCACTTCTCATTAAACATCAGAGAATTCCTACTGGAAAGAAACCCTGAATCTGGATATGTTCAAGGCAGAGCCTACAGGGTGAGTTTGGAGGCTTGGAAGGCAAACCTTACTTGATATCAGGCAACTTAATTATGTGAATGTAGTGATTGTGGGGAAACCTTTGTTCAAGATGACACCTAACATCAATGTTCACATTAGAGAGAAACTCTATACATCCAAAGAATGTGTGAAAACCTTCTCTAAGATCTTTACCAGCCAACACCAGAGAATTCACCTGAGAGTAAAGAACAGTGGGATAGATGCTGGGGATACAATGGGGTGAGAAGTAGACATGGTTCTTGGCTTCATGGACCTCTAGTCCAGACCCATTTCCCAGTTGAAGAAATTGAGTCTGAGAGAGGAAGCAGAACAAAGGAGATATTACAAGCCTTTGATTAACACCTTTTAATTTTCTGAACTTGAAACATTTCCATGTCTGGTTTCCTTTGTCCTTATCTCTCACTAGGGAAGGGAAGGGAGGTGGTGAAACACTTGGTATCTGTTATCAATGAAGAAGTGAAGTTGGAGGGGCTGCATCACTGGCCCATGGCACATTGTCAGTCAGGATAAGAGCTCTAGTCCTAGAAGGCCTCACTTGAAGTGCCAGAGCCAGTGCTAGGTGATAAGGGAGTCCAAGGTGAACTAGGAGGTCCCATCCCCCAAGTAGCTTAAAGTCCAGAGAGGGAACAGACAGGTCCCTAGAATAGCATAACTGCTTTGATGGGGATGCATACAAAATACAGCATATGCACCCTAAGTCTCTTTGGGGGAAGTAGGAAAGGCTTCACAGAGAAGGTATTGTTTGAGCTGAGATGTAAAACATGAGGAGTCTGCCAGACAAACAAATAAGGAGAGGGTGTTTGAGGCAGAAGAAATAGCACATGCAAAGGCACTGGAGCAAAATTGAGCATGATGGCCTGTTGAGAACCCTTAAGAAGTTCAGTCTACATAGCTCAGTGGGGGGCATTCCCTAGTTTGTGACCCTCTTCCATCTTCAAAGCCAACCGTTGTATCCTTCCAACTTCTGTCTCCTTCATCACATCTCCTCTCTGACTCTGACTCTCTTGCCTTCCTCTTACAAGGACCTTTGGGATTGCATTGGGCCCACCCAAATAATCCAGGATAATCTTCTTGTCTCAATATCCTTAAATTAATCACATCTGCAGAGTCTCTTTTGCCATATAAGGTAAAATTTCACAGGTTCTGGGTATTAGGATGTAGAGACCTTTGGGTGGCGGTAGGGGCATTATTTTGCTTATCACAGGAGCCACTGAAGAATTCTGTGCAGGAGAATGACAGGATAGAATTTGGGATGTTAGGAGTCTGACAACCTGGGTTTAGTCCTGACTCTGCCAATTAAAAGTTGTGACTTTGTACCATTTTTTACGTAATTTCTCTGGGCTTTGGTTTTCTCATCTATAAAATGGAGGTACCTACCTTAAAGGGTAGTTGGACAGGTTATATGTGATAACTGAGATGAAACTCTTGGGACAGTGCCTGGCATGTGGAAAGCACTCAATAAACTGGGAACATACTGGTGCACAGTAAGTGTTAAGAATGGTGACCTGATTTAATTGAGAAATGTATATATTTATTCATCTGTGTTTATTTTTTAGTTTTTAAATATTTATATTTTCAATTATTAAATGTACAAAATAAAGTAAAACAACAACAACAACAACAGAAAAAAAACAGTGACCTGGCCAGGAAAACGGCTGCCATAGTCAATGCTATGCAGAACAGAGCAGAGCTTCCTAGGAGATGCATTTCCATAGGACCATCAGCACGATGTGGAAGGAGGTCCCAAGCATCAGGGGATTTTCTGGCACAGAGAAAACACACAGCCCCTCTAAATGGTACCACACTATTCAGGGTAGCACTTGCCTGCTTTCTCACTGTTGGCCTAAAGAAATGAAGAGTAGAAGCTGACCCCATCTCTTCTGATTTTATTGTGGAATTCTTTCTTGTGTTGGATAGATAATATTAAAGAGTAGCTGATGTTTCATCTTAGACATTCTTCCCTGAGAGCTCTGGAAAAAAAAAAAAACTATTTAATTTGACACGGGGTCAGTTAAGGACTTGGAAACATCTTACCTATGCGCCCAGTGTGTCAATGAATATGCTTGCCTGGGTCAGTGGGAGTCCCTTGCTGCCCTAATGCATCTTCTCTGTCCCCATTTACTTGTATTACACTAAAAGAAATCAGGCAATAGTCAAAGAAAATTAGACTGTGAACCTGAAGCTATCAAAGTATCTCTCTCTTCCCTGGTGATTTTTCCTCTAGGGAACTCCCAAGGAGTGGATATGGATTTCCTAGCAAGTCACCTGCAAGTAGGATTGCCAGATAAAGTATTGGACATCCAGTTAAATTTGAATTTCAGATAAACAACAAATAATTATTCTAATAATATTGTCCCAAATATGATTATGTGTTTAATACTGCTTTATGAACCAGAATATGTGATTAACCAGAACACTCCATCCCCCAGCCTCACCTGTAACACTTCACTGTATGTTCTTTGTTGCACTCTACAAGGTAGATTGTTCAAGCCCTAAAAGCTCCAGTACCTTTTTACAGATGATTTTATTTGTAGTAGTTCAGGGAAGGGATGGAAGGGATGATTCTAGAATCCAGAGGGATGGCAAGGGCCTTAGGATCAGAATAGTGGGAACAGGTCCCTCTTATTTCTCTGTCATAAATGGTGATGGCTCTTCAGTTGTGCTGCAGATTCTTCTGCTGCCCAACTCTGTAATTCCCATAAACTCACCTTCTGCTCTTGATCTCACCTGCCCCCTTCATTAATGGGGTACATCAGCCCTCTTCTCCTATGATCTGGGGATCATCAGGATACCTATTCTATTGAAGTACATTGAGCTATTTTTTTTTAAGTGCTATACAATGAAAGTATGGTGTATACTATGGTCTGATACTTTACTAGGATAATGACAATTACTCACCATCATAAGGGGTGCAATTGCAACTCTGCCTTTTGATTAGGATCACATAATTTGTAGTAATCACTGTCATTGGAGGTACAAGGAAGAAAACACAATTGCAATCTGCAAAGCTAGTCACTAAGGTTTGCTCAAAACTTCTGTTCCCAAGCTTTGTCCTAGGTGGCTCCCCAATCTAGAACGATTCTCCTCCTTTTTTACATCTCTGAAGCCCTCACTCTAAATTCCCTTCCTTGGTCTGGGAGGGCACATGCCATAAGTCCTTCAGCTTACCCGTTTGGCCGTGAGGCTCGGGTCTGCTCCACCAGAGAGTTTGGAAGACCACCAGGGGTTTTCCAGGTCTCTTTCACTGCACCATAGTGCTCAGTCTGGTGCCCTCGGCTTGCGACGTGAGTTTTCACATCAAAGCTGTTCAGGCACCTCGTGGTAGCTGATTTTTTACTTTCTGTACAACTCACGCCATTTAAGCAATCATTTCAGAGACGTTCAACCATTGCAAAAGATTAGAGCGGTTTATGAAGCCGCAAAGAGACTCTGGATTTTATCCCTCTGTAAATGAAGTAACCTGCCCAGCCAATGGCAACAGGCCTGGGACAGGTAATGGGATGCCAAGTTGGTTCGCAGGTGCACAAATAGAGTCTATACCCTCACTAACTGTTTAGAAAAAGGTGACCCTGAGGGGCCAGGAGATTTAATGACTTAATGCCTACAAAGCTCGAGGAACAATTTGCCCCAGATAAGGTCTCATTATCGTTAATTGTTATTATTATTGTTATTATTGTGATTAACCCAACTCCTCTGAAAAGCTGCCACAGCTTTGTTAATGACCTCAGGTCAGGGGTTTAATTAACACGGCCTAGGAAAGCCAGGGCCTCGGGCACCATGTTCCCGCCCCCACATCCGGGCCCCACCTCCTACGGGCTCCGCCCACAGGGTCTCCCCGGCTACCGCCACGCCCTCGCCCGCGCCATTCGCATCTCCTCAGTCCTTACCTGAGTGGCTCCAGTATTCTTCACTTCTGCCAACAACTCTTCCTTCCATTCCATCTTTCTGCTCCAGACACATTCGCTCTCCTCTTTGCTACTCCTCCCGTAATCTCACACACCTCCTTTTGGCCTTTTTCCGCAGTTTCCTAGTTCCCCCAACATATTTCTTTTTGTGACCACCCGGTTCTCGAGCGCGAAGCCTTTTGGGAGTCATGAAAGCTAAAAGATGTTCCTCTGAGCCCACCTTTCCCCCCTGCAACCTCTACTTGCTGCCCTGCCTCCCAGGTCTCCCATCCCACCTCGGTGAGAACCGCGGGGGATTGTTCTTGAGGTGGTGTGGCCGGTTGGGTGGGTTAGCTGGTTTAGCGTTACGGAGTTTGGCACTAACGCATAGCCCGCAGCAGCCTCCTTTAATTAATTAATTCCAAATTTTAAAAAACCATCCCTTGAATTGGACCTCAGTGCATGCCTCTGGGGCATATGTCACGTCAATTACAGACAACAATTAAGCGTGCTGTCTAAAAAAATCTGTGAGCCTCTTTAAAGATTCCTAACTGCTTTAGATCGCTCTACTATAGGCAGATTCTGCGGCAGGAGAGGAATTGGGTTGCCACACTTCACTTAAAAGCTAGGAAGGCGTTTTCCTGCTGCGAGTCCCTGCACAGACCTGGCAGCTCACACTCCCTAATCCCACGATTCCTCTCTGCTTTTCCTTAGAGATCCAGCAATTACCACTTTGAAGCTAAACCGTTGCTGAGAGATGGTGGTCTTGTTACTCTGGGAGAGAACCAATTTCCCTCAAATTCAAAAGACCAGCTCTCCATTATCCCAACTGGCTATCTTGTACGGATAAAGATGAATCTCATACCCTTTACCAATAGGACGGGTATTGAGTTGATTTATCCTTTTTCTATCAGTAGAGATGGTATATGTAGGGTTACCCAGTGTTTTTACAATGGTTTGAATTAGGAAAATGGTTGTAGATGTTCCTTGAGGGCAGAGATGATTTCTTTTTTAATTAAATTTTTTATTGTGGTAACATATATACAACATAACATTTCCCATTTTAACCACTTTTAACTATACAACTCAGTGACATTAATTAAATTCACAAAGTTGTGCTACCATCACCACCACCCATTATCAAAACTTTTCCATCACCCCAAAACAACAACTCTCTACCCATTAAGTACTAACTCCCCATTCCCTCACCCACACCCCTGGTAACCTGTAATATTCTTTCTCTATATAAATGTGCATATTCTAATTTCTTTTCATATAAGTGAGATCATACAGTATTTGTCCTTTAGTGTCTGGCTTATTTCACTCAACACTATGTCTTCAAGGTTTATCCATGTTGTTGCATGTGTCAGAACTTCATTCTTTTTTACAGCTGAATAATATTCCATTTTATGTATATACTACTACATTTTATGAGAGATGATTTCTTAATGGTCCTCAAATTCCACCTTGTATCACACTTGGTAGAAGCTCAAGGAAGGTTTATAGAATATTGAAGACAAGGAGGGAAAGAGTCTGCAGTGATTTACAAATATTTTTCCATCCTCAAAGCCAACAGGCAAAGAGGGGACTGGCCCAAAACCTTAGCCTTATTACCATTGTCCTTTCTACTCAACTGGAATAATTAAAAACAAAACACACACACACATTAGAAGACCATGTAAGCATGCCTTTCCTCATCTAACACATTTATTTACTGGCATGAGTTGACCGTGAATCATTTTTTCCTTTTATGTTTGCCTCGATAGTGACTGTCCATCTGAGTCCAAACTTTCAGAGGGCAGGGACCGTGTCCAGCAAAGGGTGGCACTGTGGTGACATAAAGAAGTCCTGGACTTGGACCCCAGATACCCTGGTTTTAGTTTGGTTCTGTGACCCTTAAATCTAGGTCTCATTTTATTTTTCACTGTTTTAAAAAAAAGGCGGGGGGGGGAGACAACATTTTTAGCCTTTCCTACTGCCCAGGGTTGAGGGAAGGATTAAATGAGTTAACGCAGAAGAAAGGTTTGTAAGAATTGTAACATAAACATGTTTTTTTTTTTGAATCATAAAATGCATTTTGATGATAAGGACACCAGAGTAATCAAAATCCAAACTGAGATGTTTCAGATAGAGAAGCTGATAAACAGAGACCGCAGCTGTAGGGTTACTGCAAACAATATGTGGCTCCAGGCCATGTTGCAATGGCTTGCTGTCAGGACAGGGGGCAGTATTAGGGTAGAAGGAACTGTGGCTAAAACCAAACTTCAGAGCATAGACATTGGCCAAGCTCAATAACCTCCCTTGTCTCTATCCCCAAGGCAAAAACAGCTGCGCCCTCACATACGGCCTTTTAGTGCAACCTTTTAAATGTTTTTCCTTCTAGGGCATCCTGGCATTTATTTTAACTTTTCACTAGAATGGAGGGATGATGGGAGATGATGGGGCACAGAGTGAAGGTGGCCATGGCCTGCATCCCTTTATGGATGGCTTTGATTTTTAAGGTCTTATCTACATGGGTTTGATTATAGAAACTAATATTCTCTGAATAATGAATGTGGGGGGAGAATGGCTTTGATTCTTCATGTTGTACACACACACACATACACACACTGTACACATGCTCCACATTTCACACACACAGCACATTCCACACTCACCTCCGCGTAAACACACACAGACACACACAAACACAAGCCCTGTGATAGAAAAACCAAAAGCCCAGCTTTCTGAGCTGTCACTGAACACTGTCACTTAGAGATATGAGAAAAAGCTAATAAAAAGGGGAAATCCAGGACAGCTTTATACACCCCATAAAGGGGGCAGTTTCCTATGGGATGAGAATTGGGCAGTAATTCTTAGGGAAGGGAAGGAATTGTAATATATTAATGAACATAATCAAGTTTCTAGAATACAATATTAAGTACCAGATCTGGAAGATCCTAAAAGCCATATACGCCCCTCTTCTGACAAAGCTTAAAAGGTGAAGTGATTTAGCAAAGTATGAGAACCTAGGAGGCCTGGTTAGGGCACTGGTTCTTAGTCTGGTGCTATAGGACAAGGTTATATTAGTTAATATATGGGCGAGCAGGGAGTCATGGCCACTGTCCCTACGTAAGTACAGGTGGCAAAAACTACTACTGAATTGGTGTACCTGCCTAGAAACTTAGGTAGTAAGGAAATGTGGTGAGCAGGGAGGCTGCTTCGGGCCATCCAATTCAGCTTATAGCAACCAGATACCTCCACTGCTGTTTAAATGACATGTATGAGGGTTTTAAGAACCATCAAAGTCTATAGAATGTTTTAATAAAATATTTTAATTTAAAAAAATGGGTTCTATTGGTTTCTGCTCACTGTCTTAATGAAGAAAATAGTGAAGAACTATCCAAAGCCAGGCATCCAGGATGACAGAAGTCTGATCCTTTGCCAATCAGACTCTGATAAGGCCAAATGTGGGTGCTAAATGTTGCTTGCTGTGACTCTGCCAAGCTGCAGTGACGGCACTGAACTCCAAGGGAGGTACTGGAACTAACAGTCTGTCGGAGAGCAGATGCCCTCTTTTTGCAATCTGATGAGTAACCATATTGGTTGGCAGCCCCTCCCTTTGGTAGTTATGTGAAGGGGAAGAGTTAAAGGAGAGCAGAGAAACTGGGATCCCCAGGGAGGGACCTTGCCAGGCCCGAGGTCCATGGCCTTTCAAAGCACTGGGCCCCGAGGCTCCAGATATATGGGGCAAGTCTTACATTGAATCTAAGGTCCTGGAGAGTAAAAGGTGGAGAAAAACCATTAAATAAAGGAGATGCAGAAGTAGAAATGAATATTATTCTCCATTACATGCCAAGGGCACCTGCTTTTACCACCACAGGTATCTGCAGCCATTTTTCAGAGTGGACCTGCCAAACCCTCTGAAAGAACAACATGCTGAAGTCAGGAAACCTGGGTCCTGTCCTGACTCTATTGTTTACTCGGCTGGGTGACTTCAGCAGAGCCATTAAATCTTTCTTGGCCTGAATTTCCTCCACTGGGAATACTACCTGTCCTGCCTGCCTCGCAGGGTTGTTGGAAGATCTGATGAAATAATGGACATAACCACCCTGAAAAAACCATAAAGTACTCTTCAAATGGAAGGTAGTATTATTACTATTCTAATTATTAGGAGCCCTGTGGATGGAGTGTCACAGATACTTGGAAGGTCACCTCATTATTTAGCTGTCACGCTGCACATCCCTCTTCCAAGCAGGATAGCCCTGGCAGGCAGAGGGTGTGAAATGGATCAAGTGTCCAAGAAGGCAAAGCTGGACATCTCAGTCAAGATGTCCTGGGCTCACCAGGCCCCACAGATGCCAAGTTCTTTTTTTACATTGAATCGAAGCCTTTCCTTTTACTGTTTACGCTTTTTTCCCTCCTGTTCTGCCTGCTGTTCTCTTTACCTGATGGAATATACCATTTTAGTGTTTATCCACTGAAGACACTCACTACTGAAGAACATGACCCAAAGTTGCCAAAACTGTGATCCCTGGAGTATGGAGTCAAAGTATAAGTACCAAGCATCTGTTTTTTGGAAGAGGTCAAGGACAGAGTTATAAAGTTGCAGGTCTCGTCCCTACACTGGCCCCACACTCAGGTCTTTTTCTTCCCTCCAGGATTTATTTTGGGGGGAGTGTTATTTTGGGGAGAAGTAGCAGCATCTGTACTGAAAATGTTTTATGTGTTAGGGAGGTCAGCCTTAGTGCAGAAACATTTGTTAAATGTGCTTTTTAATAATGGAAGGAGGATAAGAAGTTCTTATGGACACCCTCTCTTGGCTCTGAACTCGGATAAATACTACCTTGTTAGCTAACAGTACCATTAATTATATTAATGATTAATAGCTAATTAGTCATAATGCTGTAATAGTTACAATGGAGGCTTCCTTTTTTGTAGCAGCTCTATGTCTCAACACACTTACACATCTTCTTCCCTATTTCTGGCCACAGAACAAGTGCTGCTCTAAATCTTACTCTTTTTCTGACCATCTGGGCAATCTCTAAATTTCTCCAGTTTTTATTAGCAGTCCCATTTGTCTTGTGAATGACCACTATTGCTTGTATTTTGCCTCTTTTATTTTTGTCCTCTGTCGCTCACACTGCCCTCCAGGAACAAGAGGGCCAGCAGTCACATTTTTTTAAAAACTTTATTTCAAAACCAAAGGCTCTTTCAACTTCGGGCCACTTTTCTACTTTCGACCCCTCTCTTCACCGCACCTTTCCTTAACCTAACCGGTCTCCAGTTTTGGACAGTCCCACACCCCCAGCCCATAGCACCCTCCCACTCTGCATTTTGGCTTCCTTTCAGCAACCACGCCCCCGACCCAAAGAGAACGGCGCGCACGCGCAGTCCACGCCTTTACCTGGGCACTGGGGAGTGGGCGGAGTGGGAGAGGGCGGAGGTGGAGCTGAGAGCCCGCAGCTATCTGGGCGGCGAAGCGCTCACAAAGTGGCAGGAGGGAGAAAAGGTGCGCCAGGGCCGGCCCCGAGGGGCTGCGCATGCGCGCTGCCGTTTCCAGGGGCCGGGATGCCGTGGGGGGGGCGGGCGGAGGGAGGTGTCGGGATCCTGTTAGGAGTGGGGGGTGCGGCGGGCGCGCGCGCGCGCGCTCTCGCCGCCGCTCGCCCTCCCTCCCTGCGCCCCTCTCCGCACACACATCCACACACGCACACCCTCTCCCCTGCCTCCCTCCCCGCGCGCCGCCCGCCCCGCCGGCCCCGCTCGCCCTCGCGCGCTCGGAAGGGAGTCGCGAGACGTCGGAGCCGCAGCCACGTAGCGCTGCGGCGGCGGCGGCGGCCGAGGCCGGGTCTAAGGAGCGGCCCTGAGGACAGACGTTGGGCAGGGGGGAGGGGCCGGCCTGGCCGGCGGTTGTTACTCGAGCGCCGCGGCTACAGGGCCCCTGCCGCAGGGATGGACCGCCGAGGCTGCGGTCGGGGCGGCGGAGGCGGAGGCGGCCGGCCCGGGTGAGTAAGGACCCCTTCCCCCCCACGCACACGCCGCAGTCGCGGCTTAGCTCCCGGCTGCAGCCCTTCCTTTCCGCCGCCTGCCGGGTCGGGCTGGGCTCACGGGGCCGGGTTAACCCTTCGCCGAGGCAGCTGCGCGCACTAGGCCGGAGCAGCTCCCATCCGGTGGGGAGGCCCCGGGCGCTTCGCTCATTTGGCTCCGAGGTTGGGCCGGGGGCGCCCCGCTTCTGCCCTTTCGCCCCCTCTCTCCTGGACCCGGGCTTGGCTCCGCTCGCCCCGAGGCCTGAGGGGAGGCCGGAGTTGCATGGATTAGCGGGCCGGGCGGAGGTTTGCGCCGGACCTCCTGCAAGCATTCTCCTGCCCTGCAGCTGGTGGCTTGCACCCACTGCCTCCCCCGCCCTGCGGTTGCGCCCAAACCTCCAACCCTCGAGAGTATTGTGCCGCCAGGAGATAAAATGCATCTAATGTACACCCACCACCAGCACCCCAACACTCACCCCAATGAGTAATGCAGACCTTTCTCCACCCCCACCTCCTTCTCCCCTCCAATCAGACTCTACTTGAGATCCTTAGATCCGAGACACCAAAGGTAGTGACTCCCCCGTTACATCTCTATATAACATATTCATTGTCAAGGGATGTCTTCTCTAGAAAAAAATAAATGCCCTTGCTTCACCCTCGAAGTCTGTCTTTAAGATTTAAGATCTCATATCCTCTTCTTTGGAGAGGCCAGGCTTTGACCACATCTAGTACATCCCTCCAACACAAATACACACACACACTTCCTAATTGCCAGCAGCCCCTGTCATTGCGAATCCATTGTCAGGAATGGCTTGTGCCAATCAAAGGAATGTGCTTTTGCCTTTAGAAAAGAGTGCTTTCCACAACCGTATTCTCAGGATGTTCCTGAGTGAGCGTGTCTGTGATTCCCCCCAGATTGTCCTCATGTCCAAGAATCGTTATCGTAGTGTTTCCCTTATATACATCTCCCATGGATTCTCGGTAATACCTGAGTGATTTTCCCCCCCAGTTAATCTAAATACATATGGTGTGTGGGAATTTCATTTATTGTTGTAGTATTTAATATCTACATGCCAAGACAGTAAATAAATAGGTGGTATTTGGGAAGAATATATGTGCATTTTTTTCTCAGAGGATGGCCAGGCTGGTATTATTCTGGGACTGGCAGCTAGCACATGCTTTGTTGACAACATGTGTATGCTTAGGGAATGAAAAGCTGCTGTTGCTGGGATGTGTGAGTGTATGTGCTGAATACAAGTGATGTTCCCATGTACAGCTGAATTGTGCATGGTGAGCCGTACTGTGATTGTCAGTGCTGGCATCCTGGTTGTTTGTATCAGGACTTGCACAAGCAATCAGATAGATACTACCTTTGAGGATAATTGTGTTTAAAATGTTCACCACTAAGTTTTAGTGATCCTGAAAATATTACCTCAGTGTTCCTTAACCTTTCCTTGGGGTCATGGAAGACTTTAGGGGCCCACTTCTCATGAAATAGCCACAGTTTTCTTAGCAATTACAGTTGTCTTAAGTGGGTCCTGGGACCTCAGGTTAAGATTTATATTATGCAAAAGTGAAAGGAACTTGAGTTGTGTGTTTTATTTTTTCTTAAGGATTGGCATTTCTTTGGTGCTAAAACATAAACATCGAAGTAGATTATGTGTCTCTCCTTGTGTTTTGTTCTTTGAGTAAAGTGAGTTAGGAATTTGTAAGGTGTTATTTCACAGTCTTCCTGTAAAAAGCAGATGTGTGTGAGAGTCTTTGAGAAAAAGTTAAAAATGGAGTTAAAATAATTTGTTTAAATTTGACCAGTTGATAATATTATGTTCCTTACCCTGTATTCTAAATGTAGCAGTTTCAACAGCAGAGTGTGTGTCCTGTTTTGTAATGCCCACTAGGAATTTTAACGTGTTGGTTGAGGCTAATCTTTTAAAAGAAGGCTTTATCATTCCCACAGTCAAGCACCTGCTCTGTGAAGAGGATTTTTTCAACTTTATTAAATATGATTTTATGTCTTTAATAAGGGTGACATAACTGTTAGAATAATTTTTTAAAATTTTGTTTTAATAGAGGGATTTTAATTGTAGTTAGGGAATCCAGTTTCCATGTTCAGAGTCTAGAACTAGGCATGAACATTGCACCATTTTACTACTAAACAGAGGATAAATATCAGCACTTTCATTTAAATTACTCTGCACCCAACTTTTGCCTTTTGATAATATTTCAGTTGAGACATTTATTACAGCTTCTGCTCGTGTGCTATTGGGCAATGACATAAAATAAACACAGCCCCCAACTCTCTTGCCGTTTATAATTCTGGCAATATTTTTCAGTTACAGAATCCTTCAAGGTTACTTTTTTTTTCATTTTTTGGATTCTGAGTAGCTAAGGAATTCATGGTATTAACAGCTCTTTGGAAGGCAGGGGAACCTTGGAATCTTTCACAGAACCTGTTCCACACATCTGAACAATAGAATTTATTTTAATAATTATGCAGTGTACCCTATGAAGTTTGAAGGTATGCTGAGGTTGCAAATATTGCTTTTAAAAAAAATTATCTAATAAACATGCTTGAAGTGGCTTATATTATAGGTTGTATTGTCACAGTCTGAAGTTTTACTGTTGGAAATTATTTGCCTATCCTAAACCAAAACCATTTCAAAGTTGCAAATATGTTACTTTGTCAGCATAGTAAAGAAATAGACCATTAAAATCTCAGGGGAAAACCTGCTTCCTTGGTTTAATATTGCAGAACCTCTTCTAACCAGTCACTTACCTAGTTAAACACCCACACACCACAGAGGAGCTGATCATATAACAGGTATGGCTGTGACAAAGCAGTCTCCCTGCCAGATTCAGGGCTTGGAAGCTGGAAAACAATTGCGTAGCAATGAAACACTTAAGGAGTAGTGGTGCCAGCAGCTCACTCTCATTAATATAAACAGTTTGCTTTAGTTTCTTTGACACTCTTCTTCAGATACCCTTCCCTTAGGAGGTTTCAGATCAGCAGCTCCTACTCAAGGGAAACAGCACCTACTTTCTGCAACTGTGGCCTCAAGATCTGATTCATGACATCCAGAGCTGTTTCCATTTCTGCCCTAAGTATGGGAAGTAATCTTGTAGTGTGGTAAGAAAATACTTTTCAAGTCTGTAGAAAAAAAAAAGTTGATTAGTAATGCTACTAATGTGATTTTGTTTTTGAATCTCTGGAGCCTGCTGAAGTAAACCATAACCTGAACTATTTTAAAAAAACAAACCACATACCCTTTTCTCAAGGGTTTTAAGTAATTTTACCCCCAAAAATGTGAATATATACTTGAGTTTCATTTCCCATGTTCTGAAAAGTCGGTTGAGAGACAGCCAAAGGGGGCAAAAGTGAATTCTCTTTTATTTTGAACCATAGCTTTTGGAACTAGTTATTCTAAAGAAGGTGACTGTATTTCCTTGCCGGGAACTCTTGGGTCTTGTGTTACAGTGCTAGGTATGATATTTTTCTCAGCTCTTGTCATCATTTCAGACAGTTAGCTCTTGAGTTTACTTTGATAGAGGTAAAATGGTGTTGCAGTTAGTGGCTTTAACTGAAGGAATATCAGGGGGACAGTTCTTTGGATCCAGGCAGAACTAGGTTTGAATCCCAGCTCCACCATTTACTGTCTTTATGATGTTAGGAGTCACCTTGACCTCCCTGGCCTTAGTTTCTTTATCAGCAGAATGGGATATGTTAGGATTAGAGATGATGTACTCAAGCACCTAGCCTAGTTCCTGTACATGTTAGGGACTCAATGAATGGTAAGACGTGTGATATGGGAGTGAAACTACAGATTGTTTTGGCTTATTACGAGATTTATATGTTTGGAGCTGTGATCTGCATATTTTCATTTGGGCAGATTTGGGAATGTGAAAATTGCAAATATTTGACTTGGAGCATTACTGACTCTTGCAGGTACAATGTGCTTATTGGAATTTTGCTTTGTTGCTCTCTGGCTGCCTGAACTTGGTGGAGACAATAAAACTTAGCTCCAAATTCTGCCGTGTTACCCCCAGCCTGTGCTTGTTAAAGCCTATTCAAAGCTTACGTGGTGAAAGGAGTGTTTTAGGACATTCACGTATCGCAGTGAGTCCTGTGTTCAGAGTTGAAATACGTGCAGAGCCTTGTGTAAATTTTCATGGTTAATGCAAACCATAAAGTGCTTGCTAGAATCAGTGGAGACTTATTTTAGTTAATCTTTTTATTTATATCTTTGCAGTTACTTTTGATTTTTAAAAAATACTTATGAACATTTTCTCCTATAGAATTCCCATTGCTTTTTTCAGAGTGGTTATTAGGGGTGTAGGTTTGAGTGCCTTAGGCAATTTTACTTTGGGGAAGGAAAGAAAAGTAAGGTCCCTTTTCCTGTCAAGTTTTATCAATGCTCCTGCTTTAGGCCTATGGATTGTGTCTGTAGTTCCTGCCCTTGTTTTTTAGACAAAAAGGCAGTTTTACCATAAAATGTGACATTACCTTTTTTAAACATAGTTTAAGAGATTGATTTCTTTGAAAAGTAGATTCAAGAGTATGTATACAGTTGTATTCAGTGCATACAGTTTTTAAAGCAGGATTTCTTGGGTTACTATAGAATTAAATTATGATGTCAGTTTTTGCAGGTTATCGTGATAAATCTGCAAGCCCACAAAAGTTACCTAGAAACTTTTCAGTTAAGATATATGCCAGTAATTCTTTAGGATTAATCTCAAGGGAATCCTTGTTTACTTTTATTATTGATTTACGTAGGGGCTTGCCTATCAGTGGAATCAGTCACTAGTATTGGATTGCTGATAAAGATGAATTGGCAAATAATGGTCTTTGACGTGGATTTTGTAGAACACTTGAAAAAACTTAATCTTGATTGGGGTATGAATAATAATAACAGCATTTATGCTGTGAGCGCCCGGAATGACTAAACACAAACTTGAGGTGATTGAGTTACATGTTTTTTCCTCAACTCTAATACCTTTTGCTAAGTAAACTTTTTTCTTGTGGGGAGGGGTAAAGTGTGTGGGGAGGCAGGGAAGTGGGGAGCTTTTTTTTTAACTCTTGTTTTTACTGGCCCACTAAAGTCAAATGGGCCAGCAGATAGCTGGTTGCTTCTGTCAGTTTTTTGATCAACCAGTGAGTGTGTGGTGAGAAGGGATTTTTGAAAGAGAACAGAAGTGGAAATGATGCAAAGAATGGCTTCATAGCCTGGTTTCTTGGTTTAATTATGCCTGTGGCATCAGAGGGTTATGATTCTTAGCCGGGTTTCACAAAGATATATGGTGTCCTGTGATTCCTTTGCCTTTAAAGCTGGTGCAGAATATGGTCTTCAATGCCATTATACTTTTCAGCTTTGGAATTTTGATTCACTTTTGGCATTCAATAGACTTTAAACTATGTGATCTATAAAATGAGAATATTTATAACTAGGCTTTATGAATTGTTTTCACCCTTCTGAATATGTCAGCTCAATATATTTAAAGTACTATCAGTGGCCTATGAACATTAAACACATGGTTAAATGTTTATTTTATCTTATTTTTATAGGGGAAGAGTATGTGTTTGTGATCTCAATTTTATGGATAAAGCTGTATGTTTTCCCCATTCCCCTTAAGGCTGTGATCCAGATATTTGAAGTTACCTTGCCTGAAAGATCCTCATTGTAGAGAACCCTGCATTTCTATTTTTAGCATGCAAAGTCATTTAAATTAAAATGAACTCAGTAAAAGTTTGCAAAGGACCTAAATATCCATCCGTATAGGAGTGGTTAATTGGGTAGGGTATATTCATGCAATAGAATAAATATTATATAGCTGCAAAAAAGAATGAGAGGGGCAGATGTAGCTCAAGTGGTTGAGTGCCTGCTTCCCATGTATGAGGTCCCGGATTTGATCACCAGTACCTCCAAAAAAAAAAAAAAAAAAAAGAATAAGGAAACTCATTATATACTGCTATGGAAAAATCTCTAAGATATAATGTCAATGAAAAAACAAGGTACAGAACAGTGCATAAAGAATGCTGCTGTTTGTATAAAATGTTTGGTTGGGAGAGAGAATATATTTGGGTATTATCCTGTTATAAAATAACTCTGTAAAAGCACATAAGAAACTAATAACATTTAGTTGTTTTTTGGGAGGGTGCACTGGATAACTGAGGAGCCAGGGTTGGAGGGAGATGTATACTTTTTTAAAAAGGAAATTTATTAAAGTAGAATAAAAATATGTAGAAAAGTAGAGAAATCATAGGTGTACAACTTGATGGATTTTCTCAAACAGCACCTAGAACAAGGACTAGATTATTAACATCCCAGAAGCCTCTTGTGTGCTTCCTCAGTCACTACCTACAGGTTGCTGCTGTCCAGAGTTCCTCACCATAGATTAGCTTTACCTGTTTTTTTTTTTTTTTGAAACTGTATATAAGTGGAACACAGTATGTACTTATTTGTGTCTGACTTCTTTAGCTCCAGATTGTATTTGAGGTTCACCCATATTTTTGCATGTAACAATAATTTTTATTCTCATATAATATTCCATTGTATGAATATATTGTAATTTGTCCACTCTATTATTAATGGACATTGGGGTTGTGTCCAGTTTTTTACTATAATGAGTAATGCTGTTCTGTTCACCATATATTCTTTTACACTTAACATTTTGATCCATGTTTATGTATATCTATTAAATTTTTTAAATATTTAAAATGTATTCTCCAACTGACTCATAGGAAAATTGTAATATGGTATTTTAAAATAAATATTGAAATATTTGGTGTGACAAAATAATTTTAAAACATTCTTTTTAGCTCTGTATTTTTTTTTTTTTTTTTTTTTTTAAGGAGTTACTTGGGGATTGAACCCAGGACCTTGTGCATGGGAAGCAGGCATTCAACCACTGAGTACATCTGCTCCCCACCCCATATTCTTTCATCCTAAAATAGAGAGCAGTTAAATTTGATGGAAAATGTCTTAAAAATAATTACAATATCTGAAATATTTGTTTTTGTAATGCTAAATATTTATTTTGCAGTGTCATTTCATAATACTAAAATCATAATCCTTCCTGCATTACTAATATTAAAAATATTTTATTTAATGTAATTTTTTAATAACTGCTATATATTTAAACTTATTTGGAAGCCCAAGAGTCTAAACAAAAAGGAACACGAGAAAACTTACTTAAAATAAATATCGTTAATCTTGTTTTGAATATTTTGAAATTTGATGGACCTGTCAACCTGTTGGTTGATGGAATATAATTGTATGTAACCATGCAGTGTTATAACTGCTGAAGCATCATTTCTATTAAAACTGCAGTTGATCATTTTTTTTGCTTTAATTGCAGTAATGTCATTTTCCCCTTCCTTTTGCCCAAACTGGAAATAATGATTAAAATATAGGTCTGTAAAGCAGTGGTTCTCAATCAGAGGCAATTTTGCCTTCCAGGGGACATTTGACTATGTCTGGAGACATTTTTGATTGTCACGACTGGGGGTGGGTCTGTGCTGCTGGCATCCAGTGGGTAGAGGTCAGGGATGCTGCTACACGTCCTACATTGCACAGGATAGCCCCACAACAAAGAATGATCTGGTCCAAAATGTCAATAGTGCCGAGGTTGAAAAATCCTCCTGTAAAGCAACTAGTGTCTAAACTGATGCTAGTAGGCAAGTAACAGTTTTAG
The DNA here is from genome assembly GCA_026826555.1 of Tolypeutes matacus. Lineage (NCBI taxonomy): Eukaryota > Metazoa > Chordata > Mammalia > Cingulata > Chlamyphoridae > Tolypeutes > Tolypeutes matacus. Next base: position 3,389,486 of record JAKSZT010054055.1, on the reverse strand, counting down.
CATTTACTTTGTTATTTGTTAGTACACGAAGCTCAGTTTTAGTTTATTTAGTTTAAAGAAGAAATAAGCTAGGTGATTTTCTAGATAGTAGTAGGATTTTTTTTTTTTTTTTTAAGATTTATTTAAAATATATCTTATTTTAAATAAGATTTATTTTAATCTCCTGCGCGGGCCAGCTCTGCTCTCCGCATGGGCCAGCTCTCTGCATGGGCCAGCTCTCTGCATGGGCCAGCTTGCCTTTCACCAGGAGGCCCTAGGAATTGAACTCTGGACCTTGTATGTGGTAGATGGGAGCCCAATCGCTTGAGCCATGTCCATTTCCCAGTAGTAGGATTTTAAATAAGAAAACTGATTGTAGTATAGGTCTAAGTAGGTGAATAATCTTTTTTTAAAAATAGGCTATTTATAGTCCCCCAGTGGGTAAAGCCAAATTACCTTGGAATACTGCTGTTATCTAAAAGGTTAATCACAGAGGAAAAAAGTCCTTTTATATATTACATAGCAAAGACTTAGGGATATAATTTTTTAAAAAGCAGGTAGATCTCTCCTTTTGTGATCTTCATGATAATCTTGCTCTGCTCTAAGGAAAATATTTGGTTGTTTGACAGAATATGTTTAAATCTTATGTGGTAAAGTAAGTTGAAAAAAAAAAAAAGCTTGCTGGGTGAGGAAATGTTTCAATTACATTTTGAAAACTACATGCATAGTAGAAAGAAACTATTTCATTTCAAATGGCTAATTTTATCAGGTTGTGGTAAAGAATATATAAATTTGTACATTTCCAGCTTGTCAAGCATTTAATCAATATCCAAAAGGTAGTTTGTTCTGCCTTCCTGTCTTTCCTCAATCCTTGTTACCCAATTAGAAAATTAGATATATAGTTTTTTGTTTTTTTTTTTTTCTTTAAAGATGACTTACGTGTCTAAGGACAGGTGATTCACCAGGTACTAAAAGACATGTTCACAGAAGGCAACGGTTGCAGGATTGGACTGTTCTTAATCTAGACCTATTGTTTATTTAATTCACTATAGCATATTTCTCAAAGTTTTGACCATGATCCACAGTGAGAGGCAGTGAGGGTGTACCCACACATATTCATTCACATTCACATCGGAAACAAATGCTTTGTAAAACAGTACTTACTCTTGCTATCTGTGAGGCAGTCTGTTATTTTTTTACTCTTTTTTTTTTTAAGGTTTATTTATTTACTTAATCCATTTTAACCTCCCCCCCTCCCCATTTGCTGTTTTGTGTCCATTCGCTGGGCAATTCTCTGTATCTGTTTCCTGCCATCTCTTCTCATCTTCCTCTTCCAGTCTTCACCAGGATTTGATCCTGGAGACCTTTGATGCAGGAGAGAGGTGTTCTGCCACCTGCACCACCTCAGTTCCTGGTTTTCAGAGCTTTTGGAGCATCTCATCTTGTCTCTCCCCTGCGTCTCTCTCCTGTTACGTCATCATCTTGCTGCATGGTTCCCGGGGCCTGGTGGTTCACCTGGGGATCGAACCCAGGTCCCTCCATATGGCAGACGGACGCCCAACCATTTGAGCCACATCCGCCCCCTATTATGTTTTATTTAGGAAAAAAAGTGGGTTGAGACGGGCAGTTTGAAAATCACTGCCTTGAATTGTGCGTAAGAAAATTGTTTGCTTATAGTAGATGCTAAACACATGCTTATAGGATTAAATGAGCAGGGGAGACTGATACAATTGAAAGCTATACTTAGAGGTATGGGTTTACTAGATAGCTAAAAAAATGTGGGATAAAGAAAATCATTATATTTATAACCTTACTTCATATACATGAGTAAAACTTAAAAGTTCTGAAACTCTGAAAAGGTTAAGGTTGGATGGTCTTCTGAGAGGTGGTACACCTATTGTTGCTTCATACACATAAACATGCACACACAGTCTACCTGTTTATTCATTATGTTAGGTGGAATTGAGATGATTAATGATATGAAGAAAGAGATGTTTTAAGCTCTATAGTATAACCTTCTTTACAGAGCCTGGTTTAAACAATAATTGACTGGTGTAAAGTGGTTACAGAATAAAAATACAACAGGGACTCAATATTGAACGTTTACTTCTCTGCAAAAATTCAGACTCTGGACTCTGGAGTTGTAACACGCTATCAGAAGAGCAATGAGCAGAACTTGGTTTGCCAGAGATTTTCTTTAATTTCTATATCAAAATCATATACTGTGTAAATGTATATATTTTGTTATTTAACAAACCTTTGCTTGTTACTATTTAATCTTCATAATAACCCTTTGAGTTAAGTATTATTATTATCCCCATTTTACCAATGGGAAAATTGAGGCAAAGTGAGGTTATGTAACTTGCCAAGTTAAGTTCAATGTGTTATTTTCTTGGCAATGAGATTTTATAGAAGGTCCATTGAAACATTTTATTTTACTAATTGAAAAATTATTTTTTTAAAAGGGTAGAATTTAAAATCCATAATTTATTTTTTATTTTTATTTTTTTGGTATTCTGAGACGTTCTGGCTTTTAGAAACTAGAGGCTGAGTAGATCATTTGTTTTTCAAATTATCATACAGTGAAATCAACTTTTTGGTGTATGTACAGCACTATGAATTTTAGCACCTATATAGATTTGTGTAATCACCACCACAGTCAGGATATAGAATAATTTCATCACCCCAAAATGCCCTTGGTGCTGTCCCTTTGCATTCACACCGTCCCCCCCACCCTCTATCCTGGCAGCCATTGATCTGTTATCTAATGCTATTGTTTTGTCTTCTGGAGAACGCTTATATAAATTGAATCATACAGTATGTAACCATTGAAACTGGCTTCTTTGACTCAGCATAGTGCTTTTGAGATTCATGCAAGCTTTCGTGTATATCAACACTTTTGTTCTTTTTATTTGCTGAGTAGTATTCCATTGTATGGACATGCCACAGATTGTTTATCTGTTCACATAAGTGGGACTGCATGATCCCATTCCCACATGTTCTTTAACCTGTTTTTTTTTTTTTTTTAATATGCACATATTTCTATGTCAGTTTATATAAATCTGTATCATAGTTTGTATGGCTACATAGGATGCCAGTGTCTGTGGGTACTGTTATTTATGTTTCAAGTTTTTAATTATAATAAATAAAGCTATAATGAATGCCTTTAAACACACACCTTTTTAAAAATACATATATATTTTTAAAAAAAGGTATTTAGATTACATAAATGTTACCTAAAAATATAGGGGATTCCCATATGCCCCACTTCCTACACCTCCCACATTTTCCCAAATTCACATCTTTCATAGTGTGGTACATTCGTTACAATTGATGAAAACATTTTAGAGCATTGCCACTAAGCATGGATTATAGTTTACATTGTAGTCCACGTTCTCTCTGGCACAATTTTGTTGAACACACATCTTTTTAAAGTTGTAAATTCTTCAGTGGCTGGATCCGAAAATATGCACACTTCACACTTAGGAAAACAGTGCTGACCTGCTCTATGGAAGGCTATTCCATATTCACATAGCATCATATACATAAGTCAAAGTTAACCATGCTAGTTAATGTCAAAAGTCAGTCTGAAAAAATGGAACAGACATATTTGGACACTAATGGACTTAAGTATGCAAGGAGAAAAATAGGCGTAGAAAATGTTTTCCATGAGAAACCAATAAACTTACATGGGTTTGATAGTGGTCAGTTATATGTCCCCACAGTCAGTTGTACCTGTTTACCTTGCCACTCCTTTCTCTACCCTTCTCTACTAGCTGCTGTTTTAAAGTTTGGCCTTCCCCAAATTTGAATTTTTATTACAGATCTAAAGCTCTTTCAATTTTATACTGATTAAATCAGTACTGTAATATTTGATTTTTAAAAAAAAGTCGGTCTTGTTATCTTGACATTAGCTAGTTTGAAATTTAAGCCACAAAACATTTACACATGGTGAAAAAACTCAGCCCATTTGCAAATTGATAGTCTTTACCAAGTAAACCTGAGAATATTTAAAAACATCAAAGCTTTTTTAAAAAGTTTTTAAAAAATCAATTTTTAAGAAAAATAATGTATAAAGCAAGCCACTTTTTTTATTCAAAGAAAATCTTTTAACTGAATATTTGTAATTCCAATAAGTGCTTTTTTAAAAATGAAATTTTTTATTTTGGAATAATTTTAGATTTACGAAAAAGTTGCAGAGAGTACCTGTATGCTCCTCACCCAGTTTGCCCTATTGTTAATGTCTTATATAACCATGGTGTGTTTCTTAAAACCAGGAAACCAACATTGCTTTATTACTATTAACTGAACTCCAGATTTTTTCAAATTTCACCAGTTTTTCCATGTATATCCTTTTTCTATCTGGAAATATCTTAAATCAAGCTTTTACACTCGGTAGTTAAAAAAGCTTGAATATCTGTTCTTAGATTTACTTTAGTTATAATAAACATTCTACATATGTATATACTATATATAATGTATTTGGATCTCTGTATTTGTTAAAACAAATGTAAGTTATCTTTGTCATTAATATCTTTGAAAGTTGTCTTTTGACATTGACAGACAATTCTGCCCCGGACTATTTTAAGGTAAAGTTGATGATTCTTTTCCCTTGTCCTTGTGTTCGATGCAGAAATATGATTCATAACATTTATTGGTTCTTGCACAGTAGTACCCTTTTTCAGCACAGTTAAAAGCCACTTTCTCCAGGAGCGTGTGGGAAATAGCCACCTTTTGTTTACTAGGAAATTAACTTATCTGTGAATCAAGAGTAGTAGCCAAGAGTCTACTATACAAATTGGTTTCACTGTCCCTAATGTCTTGCTCTGAGAGTATTTAAGTATTTGGCCATTCTTTTTTTTTTTAAAGATTTTATTTCTTTATTCATTTATCCCCCCTTGCTGCTTGTGCTGTCTGGGTCAGCCAACCACGCCATGCGGGCGGGCTTGCCCTCACCAGGAGGCCCCGGGAACCGAACCCGGGGCCTCCCCTATGGTAAACGGGAGCCCTACTGATTGAGCCACAGCCGCTTCCCTTGGCCGTTCTTAAAGCAGAAAAAGATCCTGGCCTTGAGGCAGAATCCCCTTATAGATAGGGTAGTACTTGGGCATGTTTCACTCCATAGTTGCTAATGTAAAGAATCCCTCCTGAGGCAAACCATAGCACCCAAACTCACAATAATAATTTGAATCATTCCTTGAAAACAGCTTAATTTATGGCAGAGGAGGAAGGGATTGGCAGCATCAAGTAGGTAGGGATTTTTTAAAAAGATTTATTTATTTACTTTATTTTTCTTTACTTATCCCACCCTTCCCCTAGATGGTTCTCTCGTCTGTCTGCTCATTGTTTGCTCACCTTCTCCAGGAGGCACGGGGAACCCAACCCAGGACCTCCCACATGAGAGGCAAGTGCCCAATGGCCTGAGCCACATCTGCTCCCCACGGGCTGCTGAGGCATCTGCTGGCTTGTGGCATCTGCTTGTTGAGGCAGGGGAGGCGTCTGCTCGTCTTATTTTACCAGGCACCAGGACCAAACCTGGGACCTCCCATGTGGTAGGCAGGCACCCAGATAGAGATTTTTAAAATCATTTTCCCTCTAGCTTAAATGGAACTTGTATTCCTTCTATTAGCTTACCACATTTTAAATTTTTATTTATTTATTTTGAAATAATTTCAAGCTTATAGGACAGTTGCAAAAATAATACAAACACCATAGGGAGAACTCCAACATACTCCCCACCCAGTTACCCAGATTACCCAGATCCACCAACTTTCAACATTTGCCACCCCTCCCTCCCTCTCATCCATCTACCTACCTATCTATTTTCAGAATATTTTAGAATAGGTTGTATATATAACACTCCTTGAACACTTAACACTTCCATGTACATTTCCTGAGAACAAAGATACTCACTCACTCAGCCATCTTTTTTTTTTTTTTAATAATTGAAAACAAATCTTCAATGTCATGGAAAGATATGTACAAAAGGGAAAAATAAATTAATAACTGGTAAATAATATATGTATTATGACATTATTAAAGTCTTTACACATGAATATGAGGCGTCAAAGTTTTACTTAACCATCTTAAGTACAGTTATCTAGTTCAAGAAATTTAACATTGATACAAAGCTTACAGTTTACATTCCAGTGTTTTGGGGCCTTTTCTCCTCCATTTTTAGTTCCAGCCCAGGATCATGGATTGTGTTTAATCGTTATTGTCTTTTTTAGTCACTCTTTATTTTTTTATTTTTTTTAAATTGTGGAAACATATATAATATAAACTTTCCCATCTCAACCATTTCCAAGCTTACCGTTGTGGGATTAATCATATTCACACCCATTATCAGAATTTAACCATCACCCCAAACAGAAGCCCTGCACCCATTTTGCATTAATTCCTCCATTATTCTCTAACCCCCTTCACCTGGTAACCTGTACTTTACTTTTGGTCTCCATGAATTTGCATATTCTAGTTATTTCATATAAGTGAGATAATATAGTATTTGTCCTTTTGTGTCTGGTTTATTTCATTCAACATGATGTCTTCAAGGTTCATCCATATCGTAGCATGTATCAGAACTTCATTCCTTTTTACAGCTGAATAATATTCCGTGGTATGTATATACTGCATTTTGTTTATCCATTCATCTCTTGCTGGACATTTGGGTTACTTCCGCCTTTTGACTATTGTGAATAATGCTACACTGAACATTGAACATTGGTGTACAGATATCTGTCTTCGTCCTTGCTTTCAATTCTTTTGGGTTGCTGGATTGCTGGGTCATATGGTAGTTCTATGTTAAACTTTTTGAGGAGTCGCCAAACTATTTTTCACAGTGGCTGCACCATTTTACATTTCTACCAACAGTGTATGAGGATTCTTATTTCTCCATCCTTGCCAGCACTTGTTATTTTTAAATTTTTTAATAGCCATTTTAGTGGGTAAGTGGTGGTACCTCATTGTGGTTTTGATTTGCAGTTTCTTTTTTTTTATTTTTATTTTTATTTTTTTAATTTATTCATTTATCCCCCCCCTTGCTGCTTGCGCTCACTGGGTCAGCCAACCACGCCGTGCGGGCGGGCTTGCCTTCACCAGGAGGCCCCAGGAACCGAACCCGGGGCCTCCCATATGGTAAACGGGAGCCCTACTGATTGAGCCACAGCCGCTTCCCATGATTTGCAGTTTCTTAATGGCTAATTATATTGTGCATATTTTCATGTGCTTCTTGGCCATTTGTATATCTTTTTTTTTTTTTTTTTTTTTTTTTTGGCTAATTATATTGTGCATATTTTCATGTGTTTTTTGGCCTTTTTTTTTTTTTTTTTTTTTTTTTGAGAATTATCTATGCAAGCCCTTTGCTCATTTTTTAATTGGGTTGTTTGTCTTTTTGTTGAGTTGTAACAGTTCTTTTTATATTTTGGATATTAAGCTCTTATTTGATATGATTTCTAATTATTTTCTCCCATTTTGTTGGTTGTCTTTTCACTTTCTTTCTAATTTTGGTGAAGCCCAGTGTATCTTTATAATAAGAACTTAAAAATCAACAGCGTCTTAGAACTGAGGGACGGTATATAGCATTCTTGTTTTAGAAACAGTAAAATGTGCAGCTTAAAATTAAGGTATGTATTGGTTCAGGATGGGGGGAAAGAATCAGGGAAGAAAGACATTGGGTTTTTATTTAACAATGAGAGAGCTGTGGTTATGGGCTGTGCTTACAACTGATTTTTTATACAAAGAAAAATACTTCAGACCATTGTACTGACAGTTAAAAACAACAGCACAGCACAATGACTAAGAAGAGAATCTTTGTTAACTCAGTACAGCAAACTTAGAAAACCCTCTAAAATCGTCGTCTGCTCATTATATAAACATATGTGTCTTTGTTTGGATAATGGTTTCTTAGTTGGTATATATGTGAAGGTGGCAAAACATGGTGTGTGGTATATCAGCTGGAGAACACACATAAGCCACTTTATTTATTTTTATTTTTATTTTTTAAAGATTTTATTTATTCATTCATTTATCCCCCCCTTGCTGCTTGTGCTCGCTGGGTCAGCTAACCATGCTGTGCGGCCGGGCTTGCCTTCACCAGGAGGCCCCGGGAACTGAACCCAGGGCCTCCCATATGGTAAATGGGAGCCCTACTGATTGAGCCACAGCCGCTTTCCCACATAAGCCACTTTAATACCAGCTCTTGGTAAGACATTGACCATGTACTAGAACAATAATCTTTTTTATTTTTATTTTTTATATCAATGTTATAAGTTACTCCGTTAATGCAACATAATAACTACAATAACAGTAAATCTGCTTTGGTCCATGGTTACACACACCCCTTATTTTTGTTCTTTCCTCAATCTTAGGGATTTGGGATGATGTCCACTCTGACTGCTTCAGGCTGAGAAGGGATGTAGATATTATGGGACAGAAGAAAGGAATTGTTTTGCTCACTGTTGAAGATACTCCTTGTTTTCGGGGTGGGACTGGTCCATCCATCATTATCATTTTGTTAGTTGTCCAGGGCAAGACCAAAGAACTGGAGAGTAGGAGTTGGCCACATATCTGCTGGTTTTCAGGTTGAGCAGTATAGAGCTTAAACCTTACCTTTAGCCAGATCTATATAGTAAGTTCCACATGAAGACAAAATTTTTTTCTTGGTTTGATTTCATTGTTCTGTCCTTGAAAAATTAAAATCTAATTAGTGTCTTGGATGTATAGTAATGGCTATACTTCTAGCAGCTACTGGCTAGAAGGTTGAATTCTCTTCCTGACCGACTGATGATCTTACAAGGCAAGTTGCTTTACTTCTAACATATTTAACTTTTCTTTTATATCTAATCATTATGTGTGAGCATATTTGGGATTAAAGTTTTATTAAATCAGAAATAAAACATATTGTTTACGTTATAGCTTTTAGGGATATGAAATTTTTTAAAAAATTTTTATTTTTTAAAAGATACTTAGAATAACAAATGTTACACAAAAAATATAGGGATTCCCACATGCCCCACTCCCCACACCTCCCACACCCTCCCATATAAACAACATCCTTCATTAGCCTGGCACATTCATTGCAATTGATAAACGCATCCTGGGGCATTGCCACTGAGCATGGACCATAGTTCACATTGTAGTTTACAGTCTCTCCCACACAGTTCTGCATATTATGGGACAATATAAAATGGCCTATATCTGTCGTTGCAGTGTCATTCAGGATGATTCCCAAGTTCTGCAAAAGACCCCATATTACAACAGTTTTTCCCTCCGCTTCCCCAGATCTTCCAATGGCCACTGTCTCCACATCAATGTTGTAATTTCTTCCATTGCTATAATCACAATATGTCTATAATGGGATATGAAATTTAAGTTATATAAAGAGTATATATAATATATATAATATATATATATAAGTATATATAGTAATATATATGATATATATAAGTTTATATAGTCTTAATACAGAAGGATTTTCATACTTGTAATTTAATTCCTCTGTAATCTCTTAGTCATATCACAAGGTTAATTTAGATTTCACTGTAGTTGCTATGAATTTTTTTTCTCTATTTTTGTCAGGTTATAGTGTCCTATATGTTTCTAAATTATGATATAATTTTTGGTCTTGCAAACTAGTTGGCAGGACTATAAGCTTCCTGAGAACAGGAGCCATATCTTTCATGTTCACTGTTGTATCTGTATCACTGGCACATAGTAGGAACTCAGTAAATACTTATTGAATGTTAATAAAAGTCTGCTGGTATTTTGAGTCTTGGTTAGATTTTAAGTATTTCTTATGCTTAGTTAAATTATGATTGCATTTTTTGTCAACTTCCATCAACACTTGGATCTGAATGATTTTAGGCATTGAATCTGAACGGGTTTGATGAATTCAAGTTTTTTTATTTTTATTTTTTAAGTTTACAATTGATTGTTTATTACAGAAATAATGCATGTTCATAGTAGGAAAATTACTTACTACCACCCCTCCTCACCTCTACTTCAAAAAAAAAAAAGTCATCTATTATCTGATTGGATTTTATTTTAAGGGAGAAAAGAGCATAGCAATTATATACTTGACTAGTTCTTGCTCTTTCAGAGTTTCCTCCATTTATAAAAGAGATTAATATCTATTTGAGGGAAGCGGCTGTGGCTCAATCAGTAGGGCTCCCATTTACCATATGGGAGGCCCAGGGTTCGATTCCCGGGGCCTCCTGGTGAAGGCAAGCCCGCCCGCACGGTGTGGTTAGCTGACCCAGCGAGCACAAGCAGCAAGGGGGGGATAAATGAATAAATAAATAAAATCTTTAAAAAAAAAAAAAATATATATATATATATATATATATATTTGACAGGAATTTTGACAGGAATTCTGTGATTCTTAGGAAAGTTTTATGGGGGCCAGAGGACAGATTACACGTTGTCTCTGTGATCAAAACTGTCCTTGGTTGCTCTTGTCACATTTCTGAAAGATGTTGTTAGAGTAGTGATAGAAAATTTGCATTGGTGTGAACTACTGTGAAAATTCTTTGATTTTTGACAAGAGAATTATATTTAAAGATATTGTAATAAAAATCCCCATTACTATTTAAAATATTTTCATAAACATGATTAGGTGAAGGAGAATTAGACTTAGTCCTATGTCCTTAAGCCTGTGACTGCACAGCCTGCTTGGTCATGTTCAGCATTCAGTTTATCTTGGTCACTCATTGGATTTGGATTATGACAAAAGTTACGCGCACACACACACACAACAAACAAAACATTTATTAAGGTTTTGGACTGATTACGTCTGCTTATAGTGCACATATTGTGAAGAGCTGTGGTTTTCTTTAGATTAAGAAAGGCATTGTATAAAAATCATCTCTGCACATAAATACTTCCTCCACCTACTCATTTGTCTGCAAGCTAGGAGTCTGTTCACTTCCTCTTGGGCTCAGTGCCTTTGAGGTTCATAGGCTCATATTTTAGACATTCAGTGCAGTTAAAATATAAATGTCTAAAATATATATTGTTACTAATTATTTTATATTTTAAAAATAACTCTTTATAATTTATGGGGAGATAGGATCTTGAACAAATAATTCATTCAGAAATTTGGATGTTTGGGAATTTTTTTGCCTTACTAAAATATGCACCGTCCTTCACAATTCACCTAGAGACCCATATTTTGTGAAAAGGTAATTAAGAATTCTTTGTGGAGAAAACCTTTGTATATTTGAACATCTTTGTATTAGTCAGCCAAAGGGGTGCTGATGCAAGTTACCAGAAATCTGTTGGCTTTTATGAAGGGTATTTTTTGGGGGTAGAAGCATACAGTAACAAGACCATAAAGAATAAGTTACTTCCCCCACCAAAGTCTGTTGCTGTGTCCTGGAGCAAGATGGCTGCCCTTCTCTGGGAGGATTCAGCCTTCTTCTTCCTCTTAAGGCTCCATGGTCCCAGCTTCTTCTGATCTCAGCTGTAGGCTAGCATAAGGCTTGTCTCTCTCCCTGGGGCTCAGGCTTGTTTCTCTCTGGGCTCAGCTGCAACTATAGGCTATCCGGCTCTTCTCTTTTCCTGGGGCCTCTGCTGTGTCTATGGAGCTGTCTCTCTTCCTCGATGGTCTTCTCCTGTGTATCTACTTCCGTGTGAGAGTCTGTTTTATCTACCTACCAAGGGGGGCTGGGACTCTAATGATGTGGTTCAATTAAAGCCCTAATCTTTACATAATTTAATCAGACATCTCAGCCGAATCTAATGCAATCAGAGGGTTATCATGCCCAGAGGAACAGACCAGTTTACAAACATAATCTCTCTTTTTAGAATTCGTAGATAATCTCAAACTGCCTCACTCTTCCATCAGCTTTCCTAGCTTGGGTTATTACTGACCAGTTACTGTGCTAGGGAGCAAATAGCCAAGAATAACTTTATGTGATGGTGAGGGATTTTTCTTCCTCACAAACATTGTTAAATTGACCATGTTCTATAGTTTAGCTTTGAGTTAAAATTTTAGTGTTATGTCACCAATAACAGAGACTTAACCAATGTATGTATGTGTGTGTATGCAAAAGGACTACACTTTTCTTCCCATAAAATGAGTTGAGATGTGTTGTAGCATGAAGATGTATTGATTTTTTTCACTCTCTCTGTGCTTTACCTGGCAGTTAATGAAAAAATTCTTGCTCGAAAGTTGCAGATCCCTTGAGGGTAACAAACAGGACATTCAAAATGAAACTAGGTTACTGTTTCTGCAACATGCAGTGGTTTGTATCAAAAGCTGTTTTGGTCTTAACTTTGATATTGTCCCGTTTTCTTTGAAGTGGTCATATTCTAATTTAGAGTGGTTTTAAAGTTTAGAATTTCCTGAAGGTGAACATAAAAATGTTTTAATATTTTCTTATGTGGTTGTTGTAAACAAGTTTATAGAAAGCTTATCTCAAGACAACATATTTCTTCAATAAGACCAAAAGGGGGGAAAAAGCTTACCAGATTTGAGAAAGTAATGAAGACTGAAAGTATTCCAAATGAAAATTGGTTTTAGGTAGTATATTATAGAAATGAAAAACAAATGAAATTGCCTTTAGGTAGATATGTTATAGATATCTTTCACTTAAAAAATATCAGGGCATTTGTGGTTTAGTACTTTGAGTTTGGAATCATTTTTATAATATAACCAAGAGAAAATTAGACACTATATTATGTGCTTTTCTTTCTTTTTTTAAATATATTTTTTATTTATTTTTAAAAGATACTTAGATTACATAAAATGCTACATTAAAAAAATATAAGGGATTCCCATAGGCCCCACTCCCCACACCTCCCACTTTTCCCCACATTAACTTCTTTCATTAGTGTGGTACATTCATCGCAAATGACGAACACATTTTGGAGCATTGCCACTAAGCATGGATTATATTTTACATTGTAGTTTACACTCTCTCCCATCAATTCTGTAGATTATGGCAGGATATATAATGGCCTGTATCTGTCATTGCAGTGTCATTCAGGACAATTCCAAGTCCTGAAAATGCCCCCATATTATACCTCTTTTTCCCTCTCCCTGCCTTCAGCACCTCCGGTGGCCACTGTCTCCACATCCATGATGTAATTTCTTCCATTGTTAGCAACACAATAAGTCTATAGTGTAATACCAGTGAGTCTATTCTAGTCCATATTTTATTCCTCAATCCTGAGGATTCTGGGATGGTGATGTCCACTTCACCCCTAATTGAGAGGGGGCTTCAATCCCATATGGCTATTGGGGACTCTCTTGCTCGCAGTTGTAGACTCTCTTGGTTCCTTGCTATGGTGGTTGTCCATCCTCATCTCCCTGTTAGTTGTCCTGGGTGAGTCCAATGAACTGGAGAGCAGGTGTTGCAGCTCTGCTGAGGCTCAGGGCCCGGCTCGCATATGGACAGCCCAGAGATTCAAGTCTCTTGGATGTACACCTACCCACTCCAGCACCAACTATAGGTTCAAATAAAAGGGACAGAAGAGGCATGAGTAGAGAAGTCACATCTGAGTCCAACTCTGTCACACGTGGGAGCACAAACTCCAAAGTAGGGCCCACTGGCAAGGCACCAAACTCCAGAGCTGTCTGCCCTGACCGTAGGACCTGGATGTCTCCAGAGTTCTCAGGAGCCCTACTATTTGGGGTGGTATCTACTTTGGCAGTCTATGATATCCTGCTGAGATGTGCATAAGCGTTACCTCTCTGATGACCTCCCGACTCACTTTGAAGTCTCTTAGCCTTATAAACTTATTTGTCTTTACCTTTTCCCCCTTTTATTCAGGGTCTTTTTCCAGTTGCATCACCAGCCAGTGCTTGGTAGTAATCCCTTGGTGCCAGGGAGGCTCATCCCCGGGAGTCATGACCCACGCTGGGGGGTAGGTAATGCATTTATATGCTGAGATTGCCTTAGAGAGAGACCACATTTGAGCAACAAGGAGGCTCTCAGGAGGTAGCTCTTAGGCACCCTACAACACTAGGCTAAGTTGCAATTTCAAGAGCAAAGGCTCATAAGCACAGTTGCCAATATCAAGGGCTCATCAGTGGATCATCCTTCTTCACTAGTCATTGAACCTGTACTTGGGGGATTGTTGCTGTTCCATTAGAGAATGTGGCAGAGCTCCCTAGGGTGGGAATTCAATTTTCTTTCAGTTGTTGTGTGAATCTCTACCCACTGTGGCAATGCCCCGTGAACATTTGACCACATTTATATATATTATATGCTTTTTGTAATGTATCTGTCTTTTTTCTTTTGGTTGATATGTTCTGAAATGAGTTGGAGCTTAATATTGTAGCTTTATCATACTTTTCCTTCTATATATAGTTTTTAAAAGTTTTATGAACTCCTACTGTAATGGATTCCAAAATGTTTTCTTGTAATGGAGTTCTTTTGTGGTAAGGGTGTTTTTCCCATCAGCATTTAAATATGCTTATGTCTCTCACATCTTTAAAAACAAACAAACTCAAACCTTTCCTCTATTTTTAGTTCTATTCCAGCTTCTTTTCCACCACCTTCCTTAGCCCCTACTCCCTCCTCATCACAATACAACCTCTTAGTCTTTATGTATTCTGCTCCTTCTGCCTCCATCAGTCTTCCTCTTCTCATTCTTATCTTTTTGGCACTCATTTCCCGACTTTCCCCTGGGTAACAACTCCTCTTCTACCTGTGGGTTACACTTTGGCAATTAGATCCACTAGTGAAGTTTTCTACCGATCCATGACACTCCTCCCTTGGCTCCCTGGGTACCCTCTGCACCCTCTGTGGTGACATTTATCATACCATGTGGTCATTGCTGATTTGTTTGTGCTCCTCATTAGATTCTGAGATTCCTGAAAGCAGGGACTATCTTGTGCACAATTATACCCTAAGGCTTAGCATAGTGTCTGAAAAAATATTGAATGAATGAATGCGTTAACAATTGAATCATCATAGAGGCTACTTTTTTGTTTATTAGAGCTATATATATATAACTGTCACTATAACCACATTTATACAGAGAATAAAGGGTTAACATTTATTTAATGATTGTGCGAACTAATAATCACTTTTTTGTTGGTACTCCCCTCCCCCAAATAGATAATTTTTCTGCAGTGATTTAGCATATGTATCTTTTGGGTAGGTAGTTTAGTAGTTTAGGTGGGACTATAATTTCTTTTTTTACCTTGCAGAGTGATGAGAGATGTTTCTGGATAGTTGCTTCCTTTTTTGGGTGGCAGGAAAGTTGCCTCTTAAAGCCTGTAATATTAACATTTATTTGTTTGTTTGCTTCTCTAACTAATGGGCCAGGTCCTATGAGAGATACCATTTATACATTATCTCTAACTGAGGCTCAGAGAGAGGATATAATCATCTGTGTTAGTAAGGGCATCAAAGGGCCTCCTTTTTCTACCTTACCACACTGTATTTCTGGCCAGATGGAGAATTGTCAAAGAAGAGAGGTCTGCCTTGGCAGTAAAGATTGAGAGTCCTCAGTGTATAGATGGTTTTTGAAGCCATAAGAATGGATGAGCTATCACTTAGAAGAGTGATAAGAATATTAAAGACAGAACCTTGGAAATCAGTATTTAGAAGATGAGCAAGGGAAGAAAAAGGTTTTAAAGGAATGTCAGAAACACAAAGAACTAGAAGGAATAATGATGAGAAAGAGCTTAAGAAGATGGAATTTTTACTATCAATTGTCTACCTAGATGTGAAGTAAGATGAGATTGCCCATTGGACTTGGCAGTTAGGAAGTCATTGCTGACTTAGTTTCCATGGAGTGAAGGAAACAGAAGACCAGTTGCTGTGGGTTGAAGAGTAAATTGATAATAGGGTAGTATATGGGAACTCTGTATTTTATGCATGATTTTTTTGTAAACCTATGACTTCTCTAATTTAAAAAAGAGTAAATTTATGATGAGAAAATAAAAAACAAGAACATGGGCAATATCCTGAGATCCTGGCTGGGAACAGAAGGAAAGAGAGAGAGGTTGTGGCTAGAGATGGACTTAGGACCAGGGAAGTTTGCTTTGCTTATTTATTTATTTATTTATTTATTTAGTTAGTTAGTTACTTACTTACTTTTATCCATTTTTATCCCCTCTCCCCCCTCCCCGTTTTTGCTGTTTCTGTGTCCATTCGCTGGGTGACTCTGTGTCTGTTTCCTGCCCTCCCTTCTCATCCTTCTCCTTCTGTCTTCACTGGGATTCAATCCTCAGAACCTCCGATGTGGGAGAGAGGTGTCCTACCACCTGCGCCACCTTAGTTCCTGGATTTCCAATGCATCTCGTCTTGGCTCTCCCTTGTGTCACTCTCCTGTTATGTCATCATCTTGCTGCGTGGCTCGCGGGGCCTGGCGTTGCACCTATGCACGGGGCCTGACGGCTCACCCGCTTGAAGGGCCTGAAAATGGCCCACACGCCTTCTATATTTTTCTTTTTTTAAAATTTTTACTGGGAGGTCCTGGGGCTCGAACCCAGGTCCCTCCATATGGGAGATGGATGCCCAACCACTGGAGCCACATCCATCCCCCTGCTATATCTCTTAAGGTTGACCAAAGATACCCAAAGTAACAATCTTTTCCCATACAGGTTGGTCATATAATAAATCAGGCTTAATTTATCACCAGCATTCCAAAAACCAGACCTAGGGAAAAAAACTAGGTCTGGGGACACATGCATGGTTTCTAATATAGCGAATGTTTAGCCTACCCTGATTATCACAAAATCAGGACAGCAAGAATATTCGCATGCTTTTTGTTTTTAAAGATAGAAATTTGACTATAACTTAGTACCATGGGTGATTATGCTGTAGAGAAATGAGAGGAGAAGAGTGGGACATTATTACCAAGTGAACAAATCTTGTGTCTGCAAGAACCGGAGGAAGTGGAATCAACAAAGCCTGACTACCTAACCTCTGAATGAAGAGTCACCCTAGAGGTCAGACAGAGGTGGAAGAAATAGAAACAAGTTTAAGGGAACACATTCCTAATAATCTTAATTTTTTCTGTGCAGTAATAAGTAGGATCATCTGAAAAGAGGGACCTAGATGGGATGAAAGGCTGGAGGAGAATGATGGGTATGTGGAATAAATTGTGGTCTGTGGGAATTGAGAGGTAGCTGTATTGCTCAGTGCCAGTAAGGGCCTAGCTGAGGTTGGACAGCAGGAATTTATGGCAGCACCAATGTGACTTTTTTCCTAGCAACTTAGATGTAGGAGTAAGGAAGGCTAATTACAACCACTGTAGCTAGCATTTTTGCTGTTCTTGTACCAGGTGTGTTAACTTTACATGCATATCTAATTTAATCCTCCCACTAGACCCATAAGAGATTTATTATTATTATCCTCATTTTTCAAGAAGATCAAGGCTAAAAGAGGTTAAATGGGCCCCATAGCTAATCCCTAATGATAGTTCCGGAACTCAGCCCAAGTTTGAGCCTTAACCATTACACTAATTACCGTTTTAACAGGGAGAAGGAGTCTGGTGGAAAGACAGGAGGCCTTCATGGTAAGGAATTATTCAGTCACTAAATTCAGCAGTTACTTTTTTTCTGTCTTACTCTTGGCTTTTGTGTACTGCAGTTGAGTAGTTTTCATTCTACCTCAGTGTTAATTTCTTCTCTCTCCTTTGTTGGCTCCTCCTTCTCTGCCCTTGGGGTGCCCGAAGTCTTGGTTTCAGCCCTTTTCTGTCTTCTTGGCTCCCAAATTTAAATTCTCTCTGTATGTAGAATGTATAATAAGGTCAAATGTAAATATATGGTAGTGGTTGGACTTGATGGTAACACATTATAATGAATGTAACAAACACTGTTGATTTATGGTTGTGATTGTGGCTGAAACAAGTAGTCTAGAAAAATTAATGTTAGTTGGCGGACAGCTGGAGGATAATATTGGGAATGTATAACAATGATTTTGGAAGTAGATGAGGATTGTGGTTAATAATATAAATACAGGAATGTTCTACTAGAGGGTGTTAAGAATGTGGTGATACATGGGAAAATACAACTAATGTAATTTATAGACAATAGTTAATAATATTGTAATGTGTTTGTAGCAAAATCAAAGTAGGTACTATATTAATGCTAAAGGTAGAAAAAATATGGGATATGGGTTTTGTTTTTTTTTGTTTTGTTTTTTAAGATTTATTTTATTTATTTTTCTCTACCCCCGCCCCCACCTGTTCTTTTGTGCTTGCTGTCTGTACTCTGTGTGTGTTTTTCTGTGTCTGCTTGTCTTCTCTTAAGGCAGCACTGGAAACTGATCCTGGGACCTTCCAGAGTGGGAGAGAGGCGCTCAGTCTCTTGTGCCACCTCAGTTCTCTGGTCTGCCGTGTCTTATTGTCTCTCCTCTGTGTTTCTTTTTGTTGTGTCATCTTGCTGTGCCAGCTCTCCTGCACAGGCCAGCACTCTGCATGGGCCAGCTCTCTGCTCAGGCCAGCTTGCCTTTCACCAGGAGGCCCCGGGAATTGAACCCTGGACCTCCTATACGGTAAATGGAAGCCTAATTGCTTGAGCCACATCCATTTCCCTGGATTTGGTTTTGTGAGATATAAGTATGATTAAGCTTTTTTTTTTTTTCCTCTTCTTCATTAATAAGGACACTTTGACTATGCCATTTAACTAATCTGTGTTCATCTGTGTATCTTTCTGAACACTGGAGGAACAATTGAGTTTGTTGTTGGGATTAGATTAGATAAAAGTGCCTGGACAGAACTTTTTAGGAGTAATACTTCCATAACTTGTTGAGCTGCCTTTTGTATGTTATTTTATCTTTTGAATTTGGAATAAAGTTTGAATTTTAAAAAATTCTTTCTTTATGCTTATGTCTCCCAAATATATAACTCCAGCCCTGACTTCTCCCCTGATATCCACACACTCATATTCAATTGATAGTGACAACTCCACTTAGATGTCTAATTTGCCCCTCAAACTATAAAATAGGATACTTTGAGCTTCAAATAATAGAAAACCCAATTAAAACTAATTTTAAATTACTAGAAGGAAAGCTAAAAAATAACATGGGACTGTATAACATAGTGAAACCTCATATGAAATACAAATATGGGTAATATTGCATATATAAGACTGTTTTTATAAAATATAAACACAAACTAGAGAGACGGGAATAGAATAGCAGCTAGGTACTGCAGGGGAAGCATAGATTGAGAGATGATGAGGTTTTAAAAAAATTTTTTTTATTATTGGAATAATGAAAATACTCTAAAAATGATTGAAGTGATGAATGCACAACTACGTGATTATACCAGATACCATTGATTGTACACTTTGGATGGATTTATGCTTTATTAATATGAATCAATAAAACTGATGGGGGTCGGATGTGGCTCAACTGGTTCGGCGTCCGTCTCCCATATGGAGGGACCCGGGTTCGATCCCCGGGACCTCCCGGTAAAAAAAAAAACAAAAAAAAACTGATGTGTTAAAAAATAATTTAAAAAGAAGGAAAATTTGTTACCACAGATAACAAAATTCCTCAGTCTAGGATTGATCTAAATGATGGCTTAGTGACGGCATCCAGGACTGATGTTCATTCCACCTTTCTGCTCTGCCAGCTTCAACATGTCTGCCTTGTCCTTTGCCAACTCCCATCATGGTTGCAAGATGGGTACCAGACAAGATGACATGGAGCAGAAGATGATGGTGGTTTCTTCCTATTGCTTTTTTTTTTTTTTTCCCAAGAGTTAGGAAATCTTTCCTACAAGCCTCCCTGCAGACTTCCACTCAAATCTCACTGTCCAAAACCTGGTGGTCATGGGCCCATTTCTAAACCAGTCACTGACAAGGGGAGGGGACTAGAAATTAGGATTTACCCTCCAAGTGAGGGATGAGATCACTTTGTCTAGGGGGTAAATATCTAAACAAAATTAGAGAATCTAGGTAACCATCAGTGTTTAGTGCAACATCTAAAATAAAACTCCCGATATTTGTTTCTCCTCCCTTCTCCAAACTGCTTTTTCCTCGTCTTCTACTTCTGGGTTAATGATACCAGCATCTACCTGCTTGCTCAAGTCAAAACCTAGGAATTAGCCTTGATTTCCCCCCACCCCACCCCACCCCATCACCATCAGCAAGTTCTGTTAGCCCTGTCTCCAAAATAGATCATCTGAACATTTCTCCCAATCATCACTGCTGCCACCTGAGTCCAAGCCATCATCGTCGTTTACTGAGACTATTAAAACATCTTCTTATGGATCTTTATGATTTGATTTCACATTTGCCTCCCTATAGACCATTTTTCATACAGCGATCAGAATGCTCTTTTAAAAACAGAATTCAGATTATATCTTTCACCTGCTTTCAATTTACTCTTCTATGACTGATAACTGTGATTAGAATAAAATCCAACACAGGAGTATACCAGACCCTATGTGATCTGCTGCTTGTATATCCCTTGGACCTCATTTGTAATGCCCTCCCTGACCTTTACACTGCTCTGGCCTCATTGGCCTTACTTTCTTGCTGGTTCATACCTTAAGTCCTTTCTTTGCATTGACTATTTCTGAAGGCTGCTCTTTCCTCAGATCTTTGCATAGCTGGCTTCTTTTCATTCAGATTTTAGCTCAAATGTCACCTTTTCGTAGAGGCAGTCTCTGACTATCCTTTTTTTTTTTTAATATAATTTTTTAAATTTGAGAAGTTGTAGGTTTGCAGAAAAATTGTGCAGAAAATAAAGAGTTCCCATATAACCCCACTATTATTAGTGCTTTGCATTTGTATGTTGGTACAAATGCACACTTGATGAAAGAATATTATAATTGTATACTTAACTATAGTCCATAGTTTACATTAGGGTTCACTGTTTGTGTTGTACAGCCCTATGGTTTAAAAAATTTATTCTAGTAACACATATACAACCTAAAATTTTCCCTTTTAACAACATTCAAATATATAATTCAGTAGTTTAAATTACATTCACAATGTTTGCTACCACTACTCCCATTCATTACCAAAACTTTTCCATTACTCCTAACAGAAATTTTGTACCCATTAAGCATTAATTTCACATTTCCTATTCCCACCCTGGCCCCTGGTAACCTATATTCTAATATCTGACTTGAATTTGCTTATTCTAATGATTTCATATCTGAGAGATCATACAATATTTGTCCTTTGATATCTGGCTGTTTTCACTCAACATGATGTCTTCAGGGTTCATCTATGTTGTTGCATGTATCAGAGCCTCATTTCTTTTTAAGGCTGAATAGTATTCCATGGTATGTATATGCTACATTTTGCTTATCTGTTAATCCATGGAGGACACTTGGGTTGCTTCTTTCTTTTGGCAGTTATGAATAATGCCACTGTAAACATCAGTGTGCAAATATCTGTTTGAATCCCTGCTTTCAATTCTTTTGAGTATATAACTAGAAGTAGGATTGTGGGGTCATATGGTAATTCTATATTGTACTTTCTGAGGAACCATCAAACTTTTCCACAGTGGCTATGCCATATTATATTCCCATCAACCATGAATGAGCGTTCCTATATCTCCACATCCTCTCAACACTTATTTTCCATTTGTTTAATAGAATAATAGTATCTATTCTAGTGGGTGTGAAATAGTATCTTATTGTGGCTTTTTTCCCCCAGCCTCTCAAATGAAAATATATTTCAAGTTATACACAATGTACACATCATACAAATGATGCATCACCATAGTCCAAATGGTGCTGTGAGATACAACAGATCACAACAAAACCTTTAGCAAAATAAAGCTTGTAGGAAAGATGGCAAGACAATTTTTTTTTTAAGGAGGTACGGCAGATTGAACCAGTGACCTCGTACGTGGGAGACAGACACTCAGCTACTGAGCTACACCCACTCCCAAGGCAGTGTTTGAAGACAGTACCCACTCCCAAAGCAGTGTTTGAAGACAGAACCGTGCTGTCATTTTCTGTGTGCTTGTCATCAAAGGGATTTTTTTCCCTGTTATTCATCAAAATAAATGTCACTGCATCGTTAGAGGCATACATTTTATTATGTATATATACATACACAAACATACAGTTTACATAACTGACAAATTCTTAAACTGTAGTTGGTTTTAAAAGCACATGAACAAGATCATTATTGAGATTTCTTTGTACCTCCTGGCTGCAAACCTTTCTTAGTATTATGGATCCTTCCAAAACACTCATTGTTCACAGAAGAGATCATTTCAATCCAAAAATCACAATATAGTACAAGAAATGAAATTAAGAAGACACATCATTATATAGCAGAAAATGTGTGGAGTATACATTCTCATGTCATTTTTCCCTCATCCAGAAGTTTGCATTTGTATGTCTGTTAAAGTGATATATTGGGTCCAATCGGAACCCCCTTGTTTCAGAGCACTTGTCATTTGTGTCTGGTTTTATTAGAGTTGCGCAAACAAACAAAACCTTGAGGATCCAAGAGAAAAACAATAGCAACAGTATGAAACGAACTAACTAACCAAAAATGAGACATCAGTCATTCGTTCAATCCAGAAGCCACTCGATGGTTTGGTGGGACTACAATTTGGAGATTTTTGCAGTTGCTAGTGTATATGCATAATAGAACGGAAATCACTACACAGTTTAATTCCTAACTCGACTTACAATTTTAGCTCCAAATGAGTAATGTGGGAAAATGCATTTTGCAGGTGGCTAAGCTTAATAATAAAGAAGGGCTTCTTGACAGCATCTTCCAGCGAAGATACCCCGGGAATGGGAAGAGGTGGGACACTCCTGAATTTCTTCTCCTTTCAAACAGAGAGATATGCAGCTCAAGTTCTGTATGTAATTAAATAGAATTTGTGTAAAGGTCTAGAATATTTATAAGTAAAGACATCTAAATGCTTATATGCTCTTACTTTGGAAATAAGGATGATTATAAATTTCTAAGCTGGTATGTAGGTTATACAGAGGATCTCTGTGATAATAGAGAAGTACAGGGAGTGCTTTATCAGCAGCTGAAGCTTATAAATAAAACCGTAAAATGAAACCTTACTAAAGCCCAACAAAGCAAAAGGCTCAAGGTTTCTACCAAGTGTCACCAGTGTTTGACATGCTACCTAGGAATGCAGTTCTATTCAGATTGAATCATTTGGTAACCAGAGGTTAAGGATGACAGAAGCTTCTGCAAAATGGTCAGCAGGTGGGGTTTTACTAACCAGCAGCTTCATGGGTTCTCCAAACACCACCTCACATCCATAGACTGAACTTCTTTGGTTGAGTCATTCAGACTGTTTGATTTCCCATCGAGGGTGTCCAGATGAATAAGTCACCTGACTGGTTTAAGTCCATTAAAGCAAATGTCTCTGGGAAAAGTTTCTGGGGCAGTGTGCCCCACACCATGAACTTCCTAGCAGGTGTTCAACCCATTGATTTCTATTTTGTTGGGGACAACTGGTTTTGTCTTATTTTCCACATATACACACACACATACACACACACACACAACAGGCTGAAACCCTACTTTAGGGTCTTCTTTCTTCACTTCTGGAGATATGTAACTCTTCCTTGTTCTCTTCATGATTTCTTCTTTTCTTCCTCTCTCATTGCTTCTGCTCAATCTGCAGTATGATTTGTTCTCTTTCTAGATGCATCTGTTTATCTGCTGCTTTCTGCTTTTCAAGCATAGCTTTTTCTTTCAATGACAACAACTCCTCAGCCTTCCTTTTGGCCTTCTCTTCTGCCTTTCTTTTTTCTTCCTTTTCTTGCCGCTTTCTTCTTTCTTACAGGCTTCTTGTAGATGATGTCTTTTCCTCTCCTCCTCCTCCTCTCTTTTCAATTCCTCTTTCTCCAGTCTGTCTTGTTCTTCTTTCTCCAGTTGTTCTTGTTCCTCCTGTGCCTTCTGGATCTGCGTCTGTTGTCTCTTTTCAGCCAGGATCTTTGCGGCCTCTTCCGCATAAGCGTTGTCTGCTGTGGCCTTCCCTGATGTTCCCGTGGCTTGAGGCTTCATGGCTCTTGGCCTTCCCTCCTGAAGCAGCATGCTTCTCGGGGAGATGATGTCCCCAACATGCTTCTGGGGGGCCTTCTCCCTAGGTGATCCAAACGCCTCCTGGCCCATGGTACTTTCCTATTCCTTGTTGGTCTTTTCTTTCATGCTTTCTTCTTGGGAGTTTCTCGGTTGGGAAAGGAGGAAAGTTGGTATTTCATGGGAGACCCTGGGTTTGATGGCTTCACACTCTGGAGAATGTGTATGTGCTTTTTTTTTTTTTTTTTTTAACAAATCAATTTTATTGATACATATTAATAAAGCATACAAGCAATCCAAAATGTACAATCAGGGGTATTTGGTATAATCACATAGTTGTGCATTCATTGGTTCAATCATTATTAGAGCATTTTCATTATTCCAATAATAATAATAATAATAATAAACAAAAAACAGACGAACAAAAACTCATCACCTGTCAGTCTCTCTATGCTTCCCCTGCCGTACATAGCTGCTATTCTGTTTCTGTCTCTCTGGTTTATTTGTATTTATATTTTGTATAGATAGAGTCAAGCAATATGTAGTGCCTTGTCTCAAGTTTCTTTCCCTTAGTGTGTGTGTGTGTGTATATATTTTTTTACCCTTACTGGAAGATTATTCATATATTACTATAGTTTATATAGTTAATATAGTACCATAGTTTGCTTTAGTTGTATTTTCGCCTGTCAACATCTTGTAATATTAACTTACATTTGTTCAGGTTTCAAAGAAAAGTTTTATATATGCAATATTACCCATATTCATATTTCACATGAGGTTTCACTATGCTATACAATCCCATGTTAATTTTTTTAGTTTTCCTTCTAATTATACATGACCTTAGACTTTCCCTTTCAACCACTGTCATACCTATATAATAGCACTGCTAGGGAAGCGGCTGTGGCTCAATCAGTGGGGCTCCCGTTTACCATATGGGAGGCCCCGGGTTCGGTTCCCGGGGCCTCCTGGTGGGGGCAGGCCTGCCCGCGCGGCGTGGTTGGCTGACCCAGTGAGCGCAGGCAGCAAGGGGGTGATAAATGAATAAATAAATAAAATCTTAAAAAAAAAAAAAAAAAAAATAGCACTGCTAGTTATAAACCCTGTGATATGCTTTCACCTTTTCTATTCATTTCCATAGATTAACAAATAGCTTTTTTACCACTGCTGTACTGATTAACCCTCAGCTTTCTATTCTCTACCCTCCTTCTATTTTCTGGTGACCTATATTCTAATTATTAACTCCATGAGTTTATACAATATATATTTAGTTCATAGTAGTGCAGTCACACAGTATTTATCCTTTTGTGTCTGACTTGCTTTACTCAACATAATGTCCTCCAAGTTCATCCATGTTGTCATATGCTTCATGACTTCATTTCTTCTTAAAGCTGCATAATATTCCATTGTGTGTATATGCCACGATTTGTTTATCCATTCACTGGTTGATCAGACACCTTCATTGTTTCCATCTTTTGGCAATTGTGAATAACACCACTATGAACATTGGTGTGCAAATGTCTTTTCGTGTCACTGCTCTCAGTTCCTCTGAGTATATACGTAGTAGTAGTATTGTACATGGCAAATCTATATTCAATTTCCTTAGGAACTGGCCAAACAGTCCTCCACAGTGGTTGTAACATTCTACATTCCGGCCAGCGTGACTCCCTACGAGTACTTCTTTAGCTCTAGCTGCTACATCTGCTTCAGGGACCGTGGTGTCATTGCCTCAAGCCTTTCCTCCTCCTCCAAGAACTTCTGCTTTCTCTTCTTTTCCACGGCTGCCCTTTCTGGTCCTCCCACTGACACTGCTTTTTTAGTTTTCGCCATCCCTCTTCAATTTGCTTTTCACTGTGGAGCTTGGCTCTTTTCTGTTTCTTCAGAATCTGCTGCTTTTTTTCAGGCATTTTTATCTTTCTTCTCGTCTTTCTTTAGTTAGACTTTTTGTCTCTTATCAGACTCAGAAATCCATCCATTCCTGGACTGGACACTTCTAAGGCTAGCACTTTCTCTCTGTGCCGGCACAGATCCCCATGGGCCATACTTGGAGACCTCCGTTCCCCGCTTTCCAGACAGCATCACTGACTGACCTAGCAATCCCAGGGCTGCTTCTGGCTGGTGCTCCTACTGGCCTCGTGGAACTCCTCTCTCTCTTTTTTTTTTTTTTAGTATAATTTTTTTAATTTAAAATTTTACTTTTTAAAATCAGTGTTACAAGTTACAAAATAACTACAATAACAGTGAATCTGCTTTAGTCAGTGGTTACATTCCCCCCTTCTTTTTTTTTTTTTTTTTTTTTTACCGGGAGGTACCGGGGATCGAACCCTGGTCTCTCCATATGGTAGACGGACGCCGAACCTCTTGAGCCACATCCGTTGCCCTGCCCCCTTCTTTTGTTCATTCCTCAATCTTAAGGGATTTAAGCTCAAATCTCAATCTGACTGCTTCAGGCTGAAAAGGGACATAGATATTATGGGGCAGAGGAAGGAATTGTTTTGCTTTCCAGTTGAAGATCCTCCTTATTTTGGGGAAGGGACTGATCCATCCATCATCATTTTGTTAGTTGTACAGGGCAAACTCTAAGAACTGGAGAATAGGAGTTGGCCACATATCTGATGAGTTTCAGGGCTCAACCTGCATAGGATCAATCCCAAGGCTTTAAGTCTCTGAGAAATATACTTTACAGGTAATTTGAAAATTATAGGTTCAAAGAAGAGAAGTAGAAGAATCATGATTAGTGGATTTATAAATGAGTATAACTATGTTATATTGGGGAATTTTTTTCATATATTCCCAGATGGAGCCCCCTGAAGCGGTGTTGAGTTCATGTGGCTGTGTGACTTGACTATGTCATCCGGACGCCCTAGGGCCCTCAGGAGCACTTTTTTTTTTTAAGGTACCAGGGGCCAAGGAATGAACCCAAGACCTCGTATATGGGAAGCTGGAGCTCAACCACTGAGCCACATTGGCTTCCCTGAGTTGGTTTCTTCGTTTGTTTTGCTTGTTGTTTGTTTCTGTTTTTTTTTCTTCAGGAGGCATTGGGAACTGAACCTGGAACCTCCCATGTGGGAGGCGGGCCCTCAACCGATGGAGCCACATCCACTCCCCTCAGGAGCACTTTTGTTTGAGACTTTGTTTACTGTGGCAGTTTGTGAAGTCTGCCTTAGACCTGCATAAGTGTAACCTCCGGAATGACCTCTCAACTCACTTTAAATCTCTTAGCCATAAAAACTCTATTTTATTTAATATTTTCCCCTTTTTTTGATCAAGGTCTTTCTTCAAATGCATCACTGATTAACACTTAGTGAAAAACAACAACAACAACAAAAACACTTAGTAATAATTCCTCGGTGCCAGGCATCCTCTCAACACTTATTTTTTTCCATTTGTTTAATAGTATCCATTCTAGTGGGTGTGAAATGGTATCTAATTGTGGTTTTAAGTTGCATTTCCCTAATGGCTAATGATGTTAAGCATCTTTTCATGTGCTTTTTGGCCATTTGTATATCTTTGTTGGAGAAATGTTTGTTCAAGTCTTTTGCCTATTTTTTAATTAGGTTGCTTGTCTTTTTGTTGGTGAGTTGCAAGATTTCTTTATAAATTCTGGATATTAAACCCTTATCAGACATGTGGTTTCCAAGTATTTTCTCCCATTCTGTAGGTTTTCTTTTTACTTTAATGATGTCCTTTGTACAGAGTTTTAAATTTTGATGATAATATCTTTTTATTAAATATTAGTTTAATTATTAATAGATAAATAATATCTATTATTCCTTTTGTTGCTCATGCTTTTGATGTAAAGTCTAAGAAACCATTGCCTAACACAGAGTCCTGAAGATGCTTCTCTATGTTTTCGTCTAGGAGTTTCATTGTTTGTTTGTTTGTTTATTTATTTATTTATTTATTTATTTAATTTATCCCCCCTTGCTGCTTGTGCTCGCTGTGTCCATTTGCTGTGCGTTTTTCTGTGTCTACTTGTCTCCCTTTGTTGCGTCATCTTGCTGCGTCAGCTCACCACACCTCACGGGCTGGCTTGCCTTCACCAGGAGGCCCCGGGAATCGAACCCGGGGCCTCCCATATGGTAAACGGGAGCCCTATCGATTGAGCCACATCCGCTTCCCATAGTTTTTTGATCTAATCCTTCATCCATGGATAATGGATGATGGTCCTTCATCCATTTTGAGTTGATTCCCCCCCACGTGGGAATCCCTTATCTGTTTGCTTGTTGTTTTTGCTTGTTGTCTGCTCAGTTTTTGCTTGCTTTCTGTTTTGTTTTTTCTTGAGGAGGTACCTAAAGAACTGAACCTGGGACCTCCCATGTGGGAGGCAGGCATGCAACTGCTTGAGCCACATCCACTCCCTGAGTTTATTTTTGTATATGGTGTGAGGTATGGCTCCACCTTTGTTCTTTTGCATATGGATATTCAGTTTTCCCAGTACCATTTGTTAAAGAGACTGTTCTTTCCTCACAATTGAGTGAACTTGGAACCTTTGTCAAAAATTAGTTGGGGGAGTGGTTGTGGCTCAAGCTGTTCAGTGCCTGCTTCCCACATGGGATGTCCCGGGTTTGGTCCCCAGTGGCTCCTAAAAACAAACAAACAAACAACAAGCAAACAAATGAAAAAAAAAACAGTTCAAGGGAGCCATTGTGGCTCAGTGGTTGAGCGTTGGCTTCCCACATATGAGGTCTGGGATTCAATCCCCGACCTCGGGGACCTTAAAAAAAAAAAATTATTTGGGGAGCAGATGTAGCTCAAGTGGTTGAGCACCTGCTTCCCATGTATGAGGTCCCAGATTCAATCCCCAGTACCTCCTAAAACAAACAAATGAAAAACAAAACAAAACAAAAAAAACCAACTGTCAGTGGGGAGTAGATGTAGCTCAGTGGTTGAGTGCCTCCTTTCCATGTATGAGGTCCTGGGTTCAATTCCTAGTACCTCCTTAAAAAAAAAAAAAAATCAATTGGCCATAGATGTGAGAGTTTATTTCTGAACTCTCAATTCAATTCCGTTAGTCTATATGTCTGTCTTTCTGCTAGTATCATGCTGATTTGATTACTGTAGCTTTGTAATAAGTTTTAAAATTGGGATGTGTGAGTCTCCAATTTCATTTTTCTTTTCTCAAGATGGTTTTGACTATTCAGGGCTTCATACCCCTTGTAGCAGTTTGATATAGTTATAAATTCCAAAAATAGATATTAGATTATTCTTGTAAACTTGTCTGTTAATCTGGGCATGATTAAGTTATGATTAGGGCATTGACTGGGCCACGTCAATAGGGCATTGAGCCCCACCCCTTGGTAGGTGAGGAATCAAATATAAAAGGCATGGCAAAGGACAGAGTTGGATAGTTTTGAGTTGGAATTGTGATGTTTGAGTTTTGATGCTGGAGCCTGGGGAGGCCACCAGACAGAGGAGCTTGGTCGTGAGAAAGGAGAGAAGGCCCCGGGATAGAGACGAGCCATTCGTCTGAGAGTCTACAGCTGGCCTTGTGGAGATAGCAGAGGCGCTGAGCCCAGAGACAAGCAAGCTCCAGGAAGAGAGGAACCCAGGAAGCCTGAACCCTCGCAGACATCAGCAGCCATCTTGCTCCAACATGTGGCAGTAGACATTGGTGAGGGAAGTAACTTATGCTTTATGGCCTGGTAACTGTAGACTTCTACCCCAAATAAATACCCTTTATAAAGACCAACAGATTTCTGGTATTTTGCATCAGCACCCCTTTGGCTGACTAATACACCCCTCCATATAAATTTGATGACTGGCTTTCCCATTTCAGCAAAGAAGATTGGTGCAATTTTTTTTTTAGGAGGTACCAGGGATTGAACTTGGACTTCATACATGCGAAGCAGGCACTCATCCACTGAGCTACACTTCCTCTCTGGCTGTTGGTATTTTGACTGGAATTGTGTTGAATCTATAAATTTCTCTGGATAGAACTGACATCTTAACAATATTTAGTCTTCCAATCATGAACACAGAATGTCCTTCCTTTTATTTAGGTCTTCTTTGGTTTCTTTTAGGAGTGTTTGGTAGTTTTCCATGTACAACTCCTTTATGGTTAAATTTATCCCTAGATATTTGATTCTTTTAGTTGCTATTGTAAATGGATATTTTTTTCTTGATTTCCTCCTCAGATTGCTTATTACTAGTATATAGAAATACTATGGATTTGGAATGTTGATCTTGTACCATGCCACTTTGCTGAATTTGTTTATTAGCTTTGTGGTGGTTTGGAACTATATGTCCCCCCAGAAAAACATGTTCTTAGGCTTAATCCATTCCTGGGGTGTTAACCCATTGTTAGTAGGACCTTTTGATAAGGTTACTTCAGTTAAGGCATGCCTGTATCATTCAGGATGGGTCTTCATCCTATTACTGGAGTCCTTTATAAGTAGAATGAAATTTACAAAGAGGGAGCAGCTAGAAGATGAAATTTAATGGAATCTGGAAGAGAACGGAGAGGCCAGGAGACGGCACCATGTGCATTGCTGTGTGATAGAGGAGCCAAGAACCAAGGATTGCCAACAGCCAGCTCCAGAATGCCAGTCTTTGGGAAGAAAGCATCGTCTTGGTGATGCCTTAATTTGGACTTACTTTTAGCCTCAAAACTGTGAGCTAATAAATTCCAAATTGTTTAAGCCAACCCATTGCATATTATTTGTTTTGGCAGTCAAGGAAACTAAAACGGCTCTAGTAGCTTTGTTGTGGATTTTTCAGGATTTTCTAAATATAGAGTCATGTCATCTGCAAATAAGGAAAGTTTTACTTCTTCCTTTCAAGTTTGGATGCCTTTTATTCTTTGTACTTGCCTAATTGCTCTGGCCCAGAATTTCCAATACGATGTTGAATAACAGTGGTGACAGTGAGCATCATTGTCTTGTTCTTGATCTTAGAGGGAAAGCTTTCGGTCTTTTACCATTGAGTATATTAGCTGTGGGTTTTTCATATGTGCTCTTTATCATATTGAGTAAGTCTCTTTTCATTCCAAGTTTTTTAAGTGTTTTTTTTTATAAAGAATGGGTGCTGAATTTTGTCTAATGCCTTTTCAGTGACAATTGAGTTCATTATGTGATTTTTTTTCCCTTTGTTCTATTAATATGGTATATTACATTAATTGATTTTCTTATGTCTTACCACCCATGCATATCTGGGATAAATTCCACTTGATAATAGTTTATACTTCTTTTAATGTGCTGTTGATTCTGTTTTTTAGGAATTTGTTGAGGATTTTTGCCTCTATATTCATAAGGGATATTGGTCTATAATGTTCTTTTTTTGTAGTGTTTTTATCTGGTTTTGGTATTAGGGTGATGTTGATCTCATAGAATGAGTTAGAATTCTTTCCTCTTCAATTTTTTGGAAGAGTTTAAGCAGAATTTGTCCTGGGCTTGTCTTTGTTGGGAGGTTTTTAGATTAATGATTCAATCTCTTTACTTGTTATTGGTCTGTTGATATCTTCTACTTCTTCTTTGAGTCAGGGTAGGTATTTTGAGTGTTTGTTGGCATACCTTTACTCATGCCATCCTTCCCTGTCCCACAGAGATGGCTCCCTCCTCTGTCTGCTCGCTGTGTCGGCTCGTTGTCTCTGCTTGTTGTGTCTGCTTGTCTTTAGGAGGCACTGGGTACCAAACCCGGGACCTCCCATATGGGAGACAGGTGCCCAACTGTTTGAGCCACATCTGCTCCCTGCTTGTTGCAACAGCTTGCATCAGCTCATGTTTAGGAGGCATCAGGAACTGAACCCAGGACCTCCCATGTGGGAGATGGGTGCCCAACTGCTTGAGCTGTATCCATTCCCCTCATATTATCTTCTTATAATCCTACTTATTTCTGTAGGATCAGTAGTAATGTACCATTTTCATTTATTTATTTATTTATTTTATTATTATTTTTTTTCATTTTAAAAGCAATTTATTGAAGTATATCATTCATACATGAACATACATAAATAATAAGTGTTTAGTAAACATTGTGAACTTACAAAACAAACGTGTAACATCATACAGGGCTCCCATACATCACCCCACCACAAATACTTTGCATTGTTGTGAAACATTTGTTAAATTATGAAAGAGCATCATCAAAGTATTACTACTAACTATAGTCCGTGTCATACTCCCCTATACTTTTTTTTTCCCAAGGGTTTATTTGTTTATTTATTTACTTTTTTCCATTTTTTTCTGCCCCCCGCCCCCCGCCCCCCGCCCCCCCCCTGCCGTTTTTGCTGTTTTTGTGTCCATTCGCTGGGCAACTCTCTGTCCCTTTCCTGCCCTCTCTTCTCATCCTTCTCCTTCTGTCTTCACTGGGATTCAGTCCTCGGAACCTCCGATGTGGGAGACAGACATCCTACCGCCTGTGCCACCTTAGTTCCTGGTTTGTGGGCGCATCTCGTCTTGGTTTTCCCTGTTGTCACTCCTGTTATGTCAACATCTTGCTGTGTGGCTCACAGGGCCTGGCAGCGCACCTGCTCAGGAGGCCTGGCGGCACACCCATGCACAGGCCTGGGGGGCTCATCTGCTTGCAGGGTCCAATGGCACACCCGCGCACTGGCGCACCTTCTATATCTATATCTATATATCTATATCTATATCTCTATCTCTATCTCTATCTCTATCTCTATCTCTATATCTATATCTATATCTATATCTATATCTATCTATATCTATATATCTATATATATATATATTTTTAAATTTTTACCGGGAGGTCCTGGGGATTGAACCCAGGTCCCTCCATATGGGAGATGGATGCCAGCCATTTGAGCCACATCTGCCCCCCTGCTATATATATCTCTTGGGGTTGACCAAAGATACCTATAGTTACAGTCATTTACCATACTGGATGGTCATATAATAAATCAGGCTTGGTTTATCACCAGCATTCTAAAAGCCAGACCTAGGGAGAAAAACTAGGTCTGGGGACACATGCATGGTTTCTAATATAGCGAATGTTTAGCCTACCCTGATTATCACAAAATCAGGACAGCAAGAATATTCGCCACCATTTTCATTTCTGATTTTAGTTATTTGTATCCTCTTTTTTTATTTGTCAATTTTATTGATCTTTTCAAAGAACCAAGACTTTTGGTTTTACTGAATCTTTTTTTTTTTTTTTTTTTTTTTAACCTCTCCTCTAATCTTTGTTATTTTCTTCTTTCTGCTAGCTCTGGGTTTAGTTTGCTTTTCTAGATCCTCCAGTTGTGAGGTTAGGTGTCATTTGAATTCTTTCTTCTCTTTTAATGTAAACATTTAAATTACATTACTAATGTATAAATTCCCCTCTCAGCACCTCCTTTGCTGTATACCATAACTTTTGCTATGTTATGTTTTCATTTTTATTCAGCTCAAGATATTTCCTAATTTCCCTTGTGATAAATCTTTTTTGACTCATTGGTTGTTTAAGAATGCTTTGTTTAATTTCTACATATTTGTGAAATTCCCAGTTCTTCCTCTGTTATTGATTTCTAGATTCATTCCATTGTGGTTGGGGAAGATACTTGGAATGATTTCAATATTTTAGAATTTGTTGAGACTTATTTTGTGACCCAACATATGGTCTATCCTGGAGAATGATCATGTGCACATTAGAAGAATATGTATTTTTCTGCTGTTGATTGAGTGAAGTGTTCTATATCTATATGTTTAAAGTATTGTTCAAGTCTTCTATTTCCTTATTGATCTTCTGTCTAGATGTTCTATCCATTATTGAAAGTGGTGCATTGGAGTCTTCTACTATTAATGTAGAACTTTCTGTTTCTTCCTTCAGAGTTGTCAATATTTGCTTCATATGTTTTGGGCTCTGCCATTAGGTACATATGTATTTATAATTGTTATGTTTTCTTGTTGAATTGATCCATTTATCAGTATATAGTGATCTTCTCTGTTCCTTGTAACAGTTTTTTACTTAAAGCCTATTTTATCTGATATTTGTATAGCTCTCTTTTGATTAGTTTGCATGGTATATTTTTTCTGTCCTTTCACTTTCAGCCTAGTTGTGTCTTTTAATTTAAGGTGAATCTCTTGTAAACAACATGTCTTGTATTTTTTTTTTTTCAGGATTTTAAAGTGTGAAATCTGGGATTTAGTTCCTCAGCTGTTTGTTCCTTCAGTTTTTATCTAGCTAGTGATATGACAGTGATTTCCTTGAGTGCCAGGAGCTATCAAAAATTAGCAAACTAAGCTCAAAAACAAAAACAAACAAAAAAACACCTCTCACAGTCTTTGAGATTGGCTGTATATTGGCTGGTGCTCTCCTTCAGAGTTTAGCCCTCCTATCAAGATCAGCCCTAAGTGAATGCCAAGTTCAGGGTGCTCTCGCTCTTTTTGAGCCTGAGTCTTGTCCTAGGCTTGTGCTTGTTCTTGGTCTTCTGAATTCCCCCATTTACAGGGATTTGAGTGCCCACTCTACTCCCTATGAAATAGACTTTCTCCCTCCCAGGTGCTCTGTTATCTTTTGCCCCAGGCCACTTTCACTTAATTGTTATCCATTCACTTATTTAGCTGTCTGGAAGCTGCTTCTACCTGCAGGGCAAATTCTGGGAGGGTAAGCCTGTGACAAGTTTCTTGGTACAGTCTTTCATGCTCCCACAGGTTACGATTGGCACTGATACACAGGCATCTCATGTGTGTAGGGGTTTCTGTGCTCCCTCTGGAACAGAGCCAGGGACCCATAATGGGAGCACAGGCTGGCTCCACACTGCACTGAGGAAGGGTTAAAGGGCCAGCAAGAGTGCCACAAGCTTCGTCTACCTTTTTTTTTCTTCCTTTTTTCCTTTTTCTTTTTTTGCCTACCATTTTTAAAGCTGCATTTTCTTTATTCAGTATTTGCCCAGTTATTGGAACACTTTGTGTTTTTGTTGTTGTTGTTGTTATTTGTTTTATTTTGGTGTTTTGTATGTTTTTTTTGAGTTTTGAGGAAAATGGTTCTGTCAGTTTTTGCTTAGTTGTTCAAAGATTCCTGGGGCATCTTATGCCACCAGCTTCATCAACTTGAACATCCTAACTATCTTATCTAAAGGGTATTCTTCTGGCCTACTCTCTGTCCCTTTATCTTGCTTTATGCATAGCAGTCATTATTCTCTGAAATTATCTTATAT